>NW_019775736.1:8881-183049 GCF_001039355.2 Lingula anatina | reverse complement strand
GAAAAGCAGTCTAATTGACTTCTTTTTCTGGAAGTTATACATTTTCAGAGTGTGAACTTGAACTCCTATGGGGCTGAAGCCTTATGCTTGTTACACATTTTACTTTCATTGGAATTACCTGTTGAGCATAATTAAAATTTGATGTTGAATTTGCAGTTTAACATAATGTACTTTTGCATCAGAATTGACTGTACCCTATTTTGTTTTTTCCTTCTTTTTGTCTGTACATTTGACAGCTTTGCTGCCTTGTTTTTAAACGATGTTTATTCGAAAGAAATGGAGGCAAAGCGCTAAAAGCATTAGATGCTCTCCACAAAATTTTGTTGATAAGAAGCAGTATAAAGGAAAATGACAAGTTATCTTTAACCATAACCAGTAAGTATGCATGGTGCAGTAATATATTGAAAATAACAAGATAGTTTTAAAAATAATTGAAAAAATCATCGGCCAATTCAATTTAATTAAAGCTACCAAAAAGCTTTATAAGCAACAGTTAATGGACGAATCCAAATGGACTGACGCAAGTAAAATTGATCCACAATAGTAAAAATTATTTCAAATATGTCAGTAAAAATGGTATACTTTTCAAAATGCTATAATAAAAATATAATTCAACATAAAATTAAACAAAATAAGATCCAGCTAATGCTATAAAATTAATACTTAAACTCTAATACAAAATTAAATGATGGAATGCTTAAAAAATCCACCAAGAAATTCAACCACAAAAATTGCTTCAGTGAGCATAAATGTACTGTAAAAATGTTTACCTCTTTGGTTTAACATAATGTAAAAACTGTAAATATAATACCAACTTTAGCAATACCAACAAGTAATTTACTGTATCTATAGCAAAAACTCAATTAATGCACATGCAAATGTTAAATACCCTTTAAATTATTCCATATAATCTTGATTACTTATAACAGGAATCATGATTGCATCATAAGTAAGCGCATTACAATGGCAACTATGTTGCCTTTACTACAGGCATCTTATTTTTATCACAGCAAAAGCTGATAACCATAAGCATCTAATAAAAGCTTATCCTCAGCTTATCCTTTCAAAATTAAGTAATCACATTAACATGTCTAGTATGTCAATTTATAACTAAGTCATGCCAAAAATAATCAAATGCTGTGTTTATGAGAGGAGCAGTACAGCATATGGTAAGTAGAAATGTACATCCGCCAGTATCAATGTTTATACATCCAACTAGCTCATTAGTGTCAATAGTAAGTGTAAGTCTTGGCTATCCCAGTCATCTTACGTTTGATTATGATTACTAGTACATTCTTGGTCCCACTGTACATGTACGTGGCAAGATAGCAAATTTTACAAGTACTAATACATACTGTCAGTGAGTTGATTAATTACATGCAGTCTTGAAATTTGCAATGTATGTTCCTCATCAATGGTGCAATTCATTTTAAAATAGTAACCATGCAAACATCACTAGTACATTCTGCACATCACAATGTTGAACAAATGCTTCAAAAATGGCTTAAACCACCTAATCTACTCTGATTCATTATATTTGTTTAGGTCATACTGAAATTCATATGTCCATATATGCAGCAGTCCTTTCATGTAGACATAAGGCCTGTAATTTATGAGCTGGAACCCCATGTTTTTATACAGACTCCTTGCAGCGTGATGAACTTCAGTAGTCAATAAAAATATGCTGTCATAGTTATGACTCATACAAAATTCAATACTGGTTGCGACGAGTTTCTTTGCAATGCCTAATCCTCTGTGTTTTTTAGATACCGCCATGCGCCTTAGCCACGCCACTCTTCTGTTGTCGTTTTTTGTGTTTTCTTTTTGAACAATAGCAATTGTCCCAACAACTTCACATCCATCCTTCACTGCAACCCAAAAATGCTCGTCTGGTCTTGAAAAATACACTTTTTGTACTTCTTTCATATCCCAGAGAGGTGGGCCCCATAAGTAATAAAGAACTCCGAGAAGCAGAAGTAAATAAAGTCCTAGGCATAGGATGGGTAACGTCAACGCTGTCAACAGAATTCTACCCGTGTAGCCGTACACTACAGCACATACAAACGAGAACAACCAGAACACGCTTGGTCTTTTTACTGCAATCAGGAAAGACGGCCAAAGATTTGTGAAACTGGCCTCAGCAAGAACGATTTTAGTTCCAGCTGCATACTCTGGTTTCCATGGTTCGATTTCTATTCCCATCTTAAGACTTTAAGCAGAATAATTATAGATACAACATACACAGTACATTACTATCAGTCATATTGCATTTTATTGACCTTGACCCATTCATATCTAATTGGTCAACTTCCTGTCATGCGCATTACATACGCTTACTTCATTTTCAAATATCAACTTTGAGTCAGCTTAGTTGGTTACTCACATCACTTGACAACTATTATAAAAAGATCTGACTTTTCATTTAAGCTTTAATTCCTAGACGTGCAACAATGGCAGATCCAAGAATCAAGCAGATTAAAATAAAAACCGGAGTCGTTAAAAGGTACTTCATACTTGCTAACTTGTATCCACCTACTAGTAATTGTGCTGTGTTCCCTGGCCCAGTAGCCTAGGGTAATGCTAGTAGAGAGGTCGATGATCAATAATACTGTTAATGGTAGCAGGTGTAAACTCAGCAACAGTCTGTTTAAGGCACTTAAAAGACAGCTATTTCTTAAAGTTGACTTCACTTCAGAACTGGTAATAATGTTTATGTCGTATAGCTCAACCTGAAATTTGCATAATTTTTTACCACCTGTATATGTTCAGGTAGGTACTGTTATGAGTTTTTCCCTATTTTTTTTTTAATTTTTAAGTTGGCATTCCGTGAAGACAAATCGACACAAGAGTATGAATTTATAGACAGCAAAGTTTTTAATGTGCACCAATTTTTTTTCTGAAGCCCAACAGAGAATGTATAAAAAGTAAAGCAAATACACTCAAGAACAAAAATTTGGTTAATTAATTTTATTACCTATACATATCATATGGGCTAGACCTATGTTTACATTTTTCAGACTTGCAAAGGAGAAGACTATGTATGAGAAGGAAGCAGTTCAACAAGAGGAAAAAATTGAAAAAATGAAAGCAGAAAATGCTGATGAGTATGACATAAAAAAACAAGTTAGTTTCTTATTTGTTTATTTCATCCTTTGTTTAGGATTTAATTTTTGAATAATATAGGCAATAGATCAAGTTAGTCATGGTTATTAACTCTGTACAGTCAATGTCTAGGGGATCTAAGGAGGTTAATTACTCAATCTTTTTAATGGGCAAAAATAGTCAAACTTTCAGATATAATTTTATGGTCATGAAATTATATTTCTATAGAGCATTTATGGTGCTTTTACTGCATTAAATAGAACCATAGAGCAGCCTGCTTTTGAAATTTTGTTGCTACCACTCAATAGGAATGTTCTAATTTTAAGAAATTATGACTTAAAAGATACAGCACTGTAAAATTCACAATTTCCCCCATTGAAAAGATCAAGTAATAACCACAGTTTCACTGTGAGATAGTTTGAACAAAAGACAATTTTTTGTCTGATTAAGATAAATTTTGTGATTAATAGCCATAATAAGACTTTAAATGCTCTAAAAATACCAATAAATTTAATAAGACTTAAAAATGCTATTAAAATCTCAAAAACTTCTTTAAAAGAAGCACTGATATTTGAGAACATGCATTAATGGTCCTGGTGGCCTGAGATGGTAGATATGAAACTGCCACTGGACCTCAAGGGGACAGCATTTAAAACACATTTAAAATCTGGTTCTTGGTATATTTTGCATCAGTTAAGTTCCACTGCCACCCACTATACTTTTGAGATGTAAGTGATCAGTCTGAGGTTTACCTTGTGTTGCACAGTTTAGCATAGACCTACCAGTAACCTGAATTTTCAGAACACTTTACCTGCCGTAAAAATTAGTTAATTATTCAAAGTTTTTCATAATATTTTTTTTCAGACTGAAGTTCTTCAAGAGTCTAAAATGATGATTCCAGACTGCTTAACACGATTAAAAAAGGCTCATGGCGAACTTGCAAACATGTTGGTGAGTTTCCTTTTTATTTAGTATAATTCTGATGATTGGAGATTATTTTCACAATAAAGTATTTTTTTGATTTAATCACAGCATATTATTTTATAATTTCTTATTTATCAGTTATTAAATGTATTTTTATGTAAGCCAAAAAAAAGGAGCATTCACAACAGCGGCCATTATGATGGATTATTATTATTATTTTTTTGATGATCTTGAAAAAAAGAAGAAGAAAAAAAAAAAGACACCTGCACCAGTGTCAAATTTACCATGTAACACAAACAGCACATTCAGAACAGATGATGCGCAGACTAAATATGGTTTTTCCCACATAAAAAGTAGCCAGTTATAATCCCCTGATGGTCTCCCCACCTCCAGACTCACTGTCCCTGCAGGGACCTAGAAATTTAGAGTGCATTCCCAGAGATTTAGATCAATCCATCTGGATCAACCTAACTCCCTGGGGGTTCACGCTAAATTGCAGTCAGCCGAGCGCGCACGACAGTTAATTACCCCCTAACAGCTTTTAGTAGGCGGGACAGAGGCTTAAGCCGGCTAAGCTGACAGTAAATCTAGTGAGACTCTCCACAGGGGTAGATCGATCTAAAATCTGTGGGAATGGGTTCTAAGCCTCAGAACCAAGATTTACTCAGTTTAATGGCACGTGTGGAGGTGGTGAGACCATTGTGGATTAAGTGGCTTCCTTTTATGATGGGTCAGCCATATTTAGTCTGCAGATCATCTGTTGTGAATACGCTCATACTTTGATTCTTTCAGGAGGTAGAAAAGGAACTCGCAGAAACTGAAGAATATGTAGCTGCCCAAGAAATCCTAACACAAACCGAAGAGGTTATGCAGAGTTGAACAGTGTGTGATTCATACATCGTGTATGAATAGAGATAACTGATGTTGATTTAGACTGTCAGGTGTGACATTTGGTTGGTTGACTCACAGTATCGGGGTCACAGCACTGTGATAATGTGGCAGATGTGTGTCAGTGTTATTTATAGCAATTATCAGCAGTGTTCTCTGTTTGGTTTCTTGTCCCTTTAGCCATAGCATTCCACCATGATCTCTGGATACAACTATTTAAACTATCATCATTTTGACAATGGTTTGAAAATTAGTTTCTTCATCAGACAGTTTTGTTCAAAGATTGCATATTTTATAAACATACTTCATCCCTAGAACTGTAAAAATTAGAAAGTTATGAATGTAAAAATTACTGTATTCATACTGAGTACACTGTTTTTAGTTTTTTTTTCTGTAATTTGACTCTCTACTTTGAAATGGTCACTATATTGCATTTTTTAAAAATTTCTTGCTTTAAATAAAATATTTAACCACAATAAAATTTTACATCTTTATTTTACAAGAAACTACATTTCAGTATTTCTTATTGCCTATTTAAGCATTTTTTTGTAGCAGAATTCATAAAAAAAATAAATGTGTATGTGTTGAATGCAAATGTTGACGCTTAAAAAATAATACAATTTTGTAACAAGTAAATATCACAATACAAAAACATAGCTTGATAAATGCTACATTTAGCAATACCACTAGAATATAACAAAAGATTAACTTCTGACTATTAAAATCTTGAACAAGATTTCGAATGAAATGGAATGTATTTTAAAGCTTAAAATATAGTTGATGGCAATAGCAAAAACATTACAAAGTTAACAGTACAAACTAAAAGGTGAATCTCAGAGATACATATACACTGTACTGAATGACTAGTGGGAAAAGATCGAGCATTTTCACATTGAGCGTTATATCTTAGCAGTTCAGCTGTACTATTATGCTCTGCTAGATCCTGCCTTGTATTTACTGTACATGTGGGCTCCATTTAGGGGACTCTCTTATCCAATAGACAGGCTCGTCTCAAAACACACCGACACAGCCCTGTCGTTAAGATATTACACTTGATGTGAAAACACCTTAAACCTCAAGTAATACAAAGCTGTATCAACACCCTGTCTAATTATTCTGTAAATGTAAGTTTGATACCGTGAGTGGGATTACAGTAATCTATGACTACCAGTAAGAATTTTTTCTGCAAAAGTGGGTACAAAATAACAAAAAATAGTTATTTCTCAAAAGCTTTTTATATATCACATTAATAATCTGAGCATGGTAATATACTTAACACAGCTATTAAATACAGCCATAACTTCATCCTTTTATGGACAGATTGCAAACACAAACTTTTGACTGCTGCCCAGTATCATTGCACCATTTCTTTACATGACTTTCAGGGTCAGAATTCCTGAGCAGTATTCTCTATGCCATACCTCAGTAAAAAGCTTCGGAGTTAAAATGATACAAAATTCAGCTTGCACAGCGTCTGATTAGCAGTCCCTTCCGTGTTCACTTTCTCAACAACATTTTAAACTTTTTTTCATGCTATGGAAATTTTTGATCTGAGCTTGTTCTCCTGTAACATTTGTTTAAGCAAATGAGCTTAAATGTTCAGTTATATCAAAAATCTGAAAAAGGTGATAAATTGGCAAATAATATTCCTGGTGTTAATATGCCAGAGTAATACCCGTTTATTTGGAAACGTGGTTTTAGTTTCGTGGTGCTTTGGGAGTCTTTGGTTTGCAGCTTCTCTTGTGAACCAGCAGCCTGTCTGGCAGAAAGGTGCGTCCACAGATATCACAAGGCACCAGGTTAGCTTGTGCACTCTCCCATGCTGCTTCATTCATTGCATCGATGTCATATGTTCCTTTACCTGGTAATTAGTCAAATAAAATATTCAGAGTGGGAATCGACTGACCATAGTTTCACAACTTGGCATAAAGCGAGATTTCCTGGAGTTTAGAGGGGAGTGGGGTCAAAATGATTTCATTATTAGCAACTTTTTTAACAGCCCATCATACCGAATATTTTTATTGATAGTTACACAACAACAACAACAACAACTTTTGGAAAAGGATTTAGCTTACAAATCTAAAAGGCCTCTAGTAAAGAGTTATTTAAAAAGAACTGTTTCACACAAATTCTGCTGTTTTATATATCATACTGCAAGATTTTTATGCTACCTGTGACTGGGCGGACTTCAGGTTTCTTCGGCACAGGCCTACGCAGATGCTTAGGGAGTTGGTTGTTCTCCATATGCCATTTCTGGAGGCACTGAGGTTCGTGGATAGAGATAGATTTGCTGCCATATTCACGGCCACAAATGTAGCAGATTACAGTGGGTGGCCGGCGCATTGCAGGGGGTTTTGATTTTGGTCTCTGCTCATAAAAAATATATATCTTTCACACATTGTGTAGTTATTCTTTCATGCCAATATCATAAATAAGAGACTAGTATGAGTTTTAAGGAAAGGAAAACATACCAAGTGACAAACACAGGCAAAAAAGGTAATAACAATTGTAACAATTAACAGAGGGCAAAAAAGAACAGAAACAACCATTTGATTTTCAAATATTTAGAGATCTATGAAAATGAAAACATCACTTTATGCATACTGGTACTTTAGAGATTTAATACAAAAGTAGAGTGCGAATTAACTCTCAAAAAGATTTACATACCTCTGAATTTTGTGTACTGCCTCTAGATGTCACTGGTCCCAATTTCGCAGTCTTCATGTGCACAGGTGTTCTTGACCCAGTTTTAGGTCGACATGCTCTTTGATGCACGGGGAGCCTATCCGGCTGAAATGTACGGCCACAGTTTTCACAGGGGACCAAATTGGATTGGGCACTTTTGTATGCTGCATCATTCATCTCTTCCCTGAAAAGAAAAAAGAAAGCATAATTTAAGTTATGATGAGCTACAAACTCAATTTGAATATTTTTCTCTTCAATTACCGTATATAACAGAATTAAAAAAAATAATTATGTCTAATTGTAAAAAAAAAAATTTTAAGTTTTAATAAAGATATTGTTTGTCATATATGTTTAAAAGCAATTCATTAATTCACCTGCCGATGGTTATCAGCAGACTTTGTGTACTTCCCTAAAACATCAACACTAACCTTGTTGCCCCTGCACTCCCTGCTTGTGGTTTCTGGGGTAATTGTTTCTTTTGGTTGTTAGGTAGTTTAGCATTTTCTCTCTTCCATTTTTCTAGACACTGTGGCTCATGAATAGGCAGAGACTTACTCCCAAACTCCCTACCACAGACATAGCAGATCAAAGTTTTAGGAGCTCTGGATGGTGAATTATCGCTATGGCCATTGGTTACTGTACTCGGCCCACCACCTCCACTAGATGGCTCTGCTGTAAAAGTAGCACCTCTGTCTAACCCATTCATGGGAGCTAAATTACGGTTTGCTCTGCCAGTGTTTTTATTTTGCCCTGTGCCTGCAGTGTTGGTCTTGGGTTTACATGATCTTTGATGAATCAATAATCTGTCAGGTTGAAATGTACGGCCACAATTGGGACATTCAGCTAAATTACTCTGTGCATTCTGCCTTGCTGCCTCATTTTGCTCATTCATATTACCTGAGGTACCAGGTTTTTGCGGCAAAGGTCTGCGTAGTTCTCTCGGTAACTTATCATTTTCTGCCTTCCACTTCTCTAAACACTGTGGCTCATGAATGCTTAAGGACTTCGAGCCAAACTCTCTGCCACAGATATAACACACTAAGGTCCTGGGCCCACCTCTATGTGGTCCTGTAGAGGGATCAGTGCCACCATCTCTGGGAACACCTGCTGACTTTGGTTGGTTGTCTCTTCTAGTTTGTTGTGTTCCATTATTCATTGTGAGTCTTTTTCCACCACCAGAAGTGTGGGAAAATTTATTCATGCCAGGAGGCGTTCCAGTAGAACTTGGGGATGATACAGTTTCTTCACCAAAACTATTGCCTTTTAAGATTTTAGGATTTTTTAAGGTGGATGTCCGTGGACGTTGCACATTCGAAGAACCCTGCACGCCAGACCCTGTAGGTTTCTGTGGTGGCCGTGGACTCAGACCCAGATGTCCCCCAGACTTGGGCCGAGGCTGACCAGTATCTTCAGGCCAGGTCTGTGACCTGCTGTGTGACGGGAGAGTGGAGCGAGGTTTCTGAGAATTTCCTGGCCTGCAGCTTCTCTGGTGAACTGGTAACCTGTCAGGAAGGAAAGTGCGACCACAGTTTTCACACTCTGCTAAATTATTCTGAGCACTCTGGTATGCTTGCTCATTAAACCTGTCGAGATCATAACCCTTGTTGCCATGTCCAATGGCAGGCAGAACTTGTGGTTTCTGGGGTGGTGGACGCCTTTGATGTTTGGGGAGTTGCTGGTTTTCCAAGTTCCATTTTTTCAGGCACTGAGGCTCATGTATTGAAATGGACCTGGTGCCAAACTCTCTACCACATATGTAGCATACCACTGCTGGTGGGCGACCACTCATCTTCTAAGTCTAGCAGAAGCACCACTCCGGCCACATATTTGCCTGAATGTTGGAAAAACATGCTTTCACATTCAATCAATCTATGCTAATTATGATATTGTCATAATATCAATATATATATATTCGCCTTACTTTACTCATTGTGTATCATTGTTAATTTTATGTGTTTAGGTGTTCAGAGCATTAAATTTGGATGTAATATCTTATATTTCATTTCATATGCTTGTAGCATGCATTTCACTTTGCTCTAGTTAAATGAGCGGTGAATGTGTATCTGAACTGTTTTTATGTTGTCAAGTCTTCATAATAGGATGGACAGATAAACAAAAAATCATCTCCTAAATTGTGAAAAATGAACAGTATCCATTATCACTCATCTGCATCTTACCTACCTTTATGCCCTGGGAGAGAGACAACCATAAAATGCCAAGAAAATGGCAAAAAAGAATGTATAAACTACTCCCTGGATACGACCCAGAAAAACTCCCCGCCACCGGAAGTACAAATATTAACGCCACTCTTCAGGGCTTGAAGGCAGAAATTGTGTTGAACGGGAAAAGAAACTGGAGAGAAGATGACACGAGCCCTGTTTACACTATGGCAAATTCGATAAAGACGCCGAAACTACGGGATTTTGTATTTACTGATAAGCTTGGTAGTGGTACTTATGCGACTGTGTATAAAGCATATAGAAAGGTAAGCAAAAAATATACAGATTAACTAATACATTAAACACATCGTCTGAACATCTTCCTTGAAAAGTACATGTTCAATATGTATATTCTAGATATCATTATGTTCAAGTTGAATTTGTGAGGTTAAGTGATTTGGTAGTAAACATGCTGTGGTTTTTAACGCAAAGATACACTGGACTGCTTCACTCTTTTACGTGTCAATTTTTTTCTAGGGAGGACCCAGAGAAGTAGTTGCAATCAAATGTATACAAAAAGACGGACTCAATAGATTATCAACTGAGAACTTGCTTGTTGAAATAGAACTTCTCAAGAAATTGAAACATGAGTATATTGTGGAACTCAAAGATTTCTTGGTGAGAAAGCATATCCTGATATCTGACTTCTAGTATTGCAATATTGATATTTGCAGTAACACGTATTAAAGAAAATGTATAAATAGTATTTTATTTTATTTGTCATCTAGCCTTATGCTGGATTAATTTATTTAAGTTTTAATTTTTTGCATTAATATATTTTTATGTGGTTTTTAACCATTACATGATAAATTGAATTTAAGTAACACAAAAGCGATTGATGTCATCATTTCAGACTTTGCATAGAAAACATACCAGTACTTGGATGCAGCCTTTAAAATTAATGAATAAGTTCAAAATGCACATTAATTGTAAAGTATTCTTCATACCAATAATTACTGGTAGCATCCTTCCTTAAAAGATTTTAATAACTCTTTTTATAAATATATCTTTTTAAACTATTTATTTATATATTGATATTTAGATTGAAATTTCTAGTACCCACATCTTTTTTTCCAGAAGAAATTGATCTGAAGTAAATTTTGTTTTATTTCTAGTGGGATGACAGTTATATCTATCTTATCATGGAGTACTGCAGTGGTGGAGATCTTCTGGGGTTCATTCAAAGCAGAAGAGCTTTACCAGAAAATATTGTCAGAAAATTTCTTAGGCAAATAGGTAAAAGTCATTAAAAGACTATAAAATTCTTATATTGTATTTAAATTTGTAGATTTAGTGATGTAAATAATATATTAAGAGAACGTTTTTATGCTTATTCATTTTTAGGATTGTCTTTTTTATATTTTCAGCAAAAGCACTTCAGTATATGCGTGAAAATGAGGTCTCTCATATGGATCTTAAGCCTCAAAATTTGCTGCTGTCTTCAAGTCTTAATCCAGTTCTCAAGATTGGTGGTAGGTAGATTTGTACAAAGAAACTGAAAACTTGATAAGACATATGCGTTTTTACCTTAAATATTTCTAAAATATTTACCTTTGCCCACAGTGTCACACATAGTCATGAGCAAACCATATTTCCAATTCATCTGACCTCTTTCATATTGATTACTTGTACTTACTATTTTATTTCTTCACATTTATTTGAATAAATTATTACTACTAATTTAAATATTGTAGATTTTGGCTTTGCAAGGTATTTACAAGGTGATGTGGAAGGTGACATGCTCAGAGGAACTCCATTGTACATGGCCCCAGAGGTTGTTTGTAAGCGTCAGTATGATCCCAAGGCAGACTTATGGTCTGTTGGAGTTATCCTTTATGGTAGGTTTTATGTCTGAAGGTTAATTTTTGTGTAAAGGCACTGTATTTGTCTACATGTATTATTGATCACTGTGTCTGTTTGTGTCATAAACACACCAGTTGCTCACCCTTACAAATCATATTTTTGTTTTACTGCAAGTTTGCTGAGAAGGTTAGTTTGGTAAACAGACAGGTTCCTTTTTGAAAATCAGTATGATTGATTTATTCTTATGTTAGTTACTGATTTTTTAATGAGTTCCACAAGTGCCAAACCTTATTTTTGTATTACTTCAAGTTTGATGAGTGGCTTTGTTCGAAAAAAAAATGCAGGTTCCTTTTAAAAATGAACATGATCTGATAATTCTTTTAGCAAAGAATTATATATATATATATTTATATTTATATATTTGTGTGTGTGTCTTAGCAATATTTTTTTTTGTTCAGTGTCTGTGTATTTGCCAGCTTACTTGTCTAGTTTCTTTCCTTGTTATTGGTACCAGTAATTTTTTACACTCCTATTTGTTTAGAAAATATTGAGATTATCAAATAAGTTTTACTTATTATCATTAGTGATTCATTACCTGATATTTACTTCTTAATACCCTTTTTTACAGTTTTGTTTTTANCGGCACACAAATCAGAAACAGCTGACTCCCAGGAGTAAACAAGAACTGGGTAAGCTTCACCTGATACATAAACATCTAAATTTTTTACTTTTAATTACTGTTTATTACAATTTAGTTTAGCTCCTATTTATATAAAATATATCTTAACCATTTTTGATTATAAACTTCTTTGTATTTTATGTTGTACAGTCTATTGAACATTTTATGGATTTTAGACTTGAAATAAATATATTATATTATTATTATTAAATTTAAGAAAAATTTTTATTTGGTTTGCCATGTAAGAAGACATAATTGAACTGGGAGCTCATTTTGTGAAACTGAAATTTAACCATTCTCTTTACTGTAAACATCTTCTAAACATGTGTAAATTCAAATGAAAAAGCACTTGAAAAGTATAGCAAAGTTCCTTGGGCATCTGTCTCACTCTCTCTTTAAAAGCAGATGGGTTCTTTCACTTTCAACATTTGGATATGAATTGGCATTCATTATGCCATGTAGTATATGTATTAGTTTCAGAATGTTTCAATGCAGTCTTTCCTTTCCATTTTTAGAAACTTTTGCAGCAGAAGATGAAACATTAAAGGCAGCTTTAACAATGATTGAAGTAGCTGAATACAAAGTAAGTTCCTGAAATATTGGTAGTATGAGCAGTATGTTTATAGTTTCTGCAGGAAAATTTGAATAACTGTTAGAAATTTTTAAAAAGGTCAGAATGTCACATGCTTGCTTAAAGATAATTGAATGATAATTCAGTTTGAATGGTTAGGACAGAGGCAGTTATTTAAATAACTAAAAAACTTTAGAAATAAGAAATTAAACCTGACATTGTGTGCTTTGTAAAATCTTTCAGGATGATTATGAAAAATACGAAGAAGCACTTGCAAAGTATGAAATGGCACTAGGAGTACTAATAAAACTGTTACAAGGTTTGTATTAAACAAAACCAGCACTGAAATAAGATGTTATTATTCATAAAATATTCTCATATATATCCTTACCAAAGTTTTTCTTTCTCCTATTCTGTTGTTAATAATGTGTTAGGTGTGACTTAACTTTTTACATCTAGCACATTAGTTATCTTGTGTTTTGACGTGTCATCAGTGTACTAAAATTTCATGATATCATTTTAAGTATAAGTATTTATTATTAAGATTATATTTTTCTCACCAGATGAAGCAAATGAAAGGAAGAAGGAACTGTTATCAAAACATGTATGTTAAATGTATTTTCTTGCAATTTCTACTGCGTTAAGTGATCTTTAATCCATGTATGTCATATGCTTATTAACTTTTTTATTCACTTAAAAAAAAAGTGTCATCTCATTTAAAATGGCTTAATAATGACATACAACATCAACAGCACCTTAAGATTTTGCATAATAACATGTATCCTATTGTTTGGAACATTGTACAATCACTTGATACTTATCCAAATATCAGATTTGATGAAAAAAGTACAAATGTTGTGTACATGTTTTTGCTTCTATATTTAGAGTTGCACCTTAATTATTAGCACCACCCCTCCACATTAAAAAATGAACTTTTTATTCAATGTCTGTATGTATCTTTCAGGTCAGTGTCTGGATGACAAAAGCAGAAACCATAAAGAATTACCTAAAAGTTAAACAATTAAAGACACGAGACACTTCAGAACAAGAAGAGGAAGAAGACCAGCGACTTTCAGGTAATATCAGTGACATTTTCAGGTATTACATTGGCGTTGATCTTTCTATTTTTGGCCATCTTTCCTCCACGCCTCATAGAGTTATTGCAGAGCTGACTAATGATCAAAGGAAAGGGAAAGGAATGACTTGATGTAACCTGTCTCCATTTTTCACATACATGAATGATTTATTCTTGAAATTGACGTAACTGATGACCCAAAACCAGTTTCATAAAGTCTGCATTAGCTTGTGATTGTCTTTTCAGTGTTTGCTAAGGGTAATGCATTTGAAATGGAAATTAAAAAAAAAAACTCTTATGAAAAGTGGAAAGCTAGTGAAGGTTTCTTGAAATGGGCCCCAGACTGATTAATGAAGTCTGAGATGGGATAAGGTGTCTACACTTTCTGTTTGTCTGGTGATGTCAAATCTCAGTTTATTCAATTGCCAGTCTAAGTTAATCTTTCAAATACAATTTGACCTTCACTTCATGCAGGTCAATTGTGTCAGGTTGTACAGGAAATAAGGCTTGTCTTAACAGGATTTTTGGGAATTAAGGTGAATTGTAATTAGATAACTTCTGGACTCGAGTGTTTTTTCTTTTTAAATGAAGCAACAACTGAACATGTTTAACGTGATCAGATAATTTGATGAGAGAAAACTGTATTAACTTTACAGTCATGAACCATTTTCCTGTTCATCCATTTAGACATTTTCACTACCTATACCTAAGTTGATGTAGGACAGTGCTGCCACTTACATGCAATAAGTCTACAAAGCAAGATCAAAGTCTACTAAAATAAAAGGGTGCACATTCACACAGCACTGTCCAGAATATTTTTATCCTGGTTTTGCTGTCAAAAAAGGCCACATTTGAAGATGGGTCAAAGTTGATACTGATGTGAACAGAAGGTCAAAGTTAACACTGACATGAACAGGACTGTGGTGTGCACCATTCTATTAGCAGATGCCTGTATGCAGGTGTGACCAAATGATAGTTGATAGGTCCATCTATCACACTAAACACTGTGATCATTACACACTGACACCTGCTTCTCCCTCACCTGACATCACTTACCCACACTGGACTATTTAGACATATTTGAACAAGGTGAACATTATTATATAGCACCTAGGTATTTTGTGGACCAGTCACATTTATTATGTCATATAACTGTTCTTCGGATTAATGGGGTAGTTGATGGGTGTTGTACTTATAGGTGGATAACATAAGAGGTTTTGGGTTATGTAAGAGTGGTGGTGTCCAGCTGTATGTCTTACATGGATCTGGTTTCTTCATCACTTGGAAATAGTTTTGTTCCATGATAGTTGTATTGTATGAGAAACCTTTGTCATTGTGTTCCTCTTAACATTGAGCTGTGTCCCCCTTGTATAAGACGACCTGTGTATATCAGTAGTAAAGTACTGCCTTCATTACGTATCACACACAGTGTGGATACTCATTGTATGTTTTGATAATTCAAACTTATATTTCTACAGCCTCTCATCTGTAATTTTTTTACTAGTTATTTACTGTGTGTATCAATTATTTTCAGGTCACAGCTGCAATATCCAGTAAAAGGTTCATTGCTGAACTTGGAAAGAAAGAAAATTAATTACCAATAGAAAGTGCCAAAAATGAGGATCCAAGCAAATTTTGAATTGGAAGAAAATATAGAAAAATATTAAACAAACAGCTTGAAAGATAAAGAAAACGCATTTTTTTCACTAAAATGATGTTGGTGGTTTATCTTTGGAAGGCAAAGATATCTGGTCACATCACTGGTGTCGAAGTGAACTGATATGGAACAGTAAACTGGTAAGCTCCTTGTGCGCAGCAGCCTGGTAAAGCAAAAATGCAGATGCTCTGCTTGAATGTCTAAAGTGAACCCATTTGGTGTGTTGAACATTCGGGGCACCAATCTGTGCAATGTATTTAACTTAACTGAGATTTAGAAGCAGGTTGATACTGGGATATCTTCAGATGTATGTATATAAGAGGGATGCCCCATGTATAAACTGCTGACAATCAAGTCACTTTCGATATTGTGTTACAAACAAAGGAGAAGAGATGAATGTGAAACTGAAGTATCTTAATATAATTGTTGGTAAAGATTTGAATTATTTGGTGCTAATTGTTAATAAGTATGGTTTGGAGATGGGGAGGATTTACTCTGGGTATTATGTTCTTTTATGATGGTTAACTGTATTGTAAGGATATGGATCTGCTAATGCTGTAGATTTTGACCTTATGTTTAAATACTGTCCCTTTTTTTTTACCACTCAGAAACATAAATTAATGCCAACGAGCAATCTGTGAATATGTTTAGTTTTGTGATATGGTTAACATCAGTCATTAAAATGGATGAGAAAAGAATTTTTCAGTGTACACTGTGGATGAAATTAAACAATTATAACCATGATAAACAAAAAAATTGGAATGACTTTTGTATTGTAATATAGTGCTGAAAGATGTAAATCAAGCTCGAGTCTTTGCAGTTGACCCAGAAATGAAAAAGTTGTTACATTTTACAAAAATTATGACTTGTCTTCTGGAAGGCACATTGAGATTCACCTGGGTAAAGCTGTTTTATTTTGGTCAATAAATGTTTTATGTTTTTAAAATTGTTCTTGTACATGTATTTCCTATACATAAAAAGATTTGTGGTGTTAATGTACTGAGACTTATGTTTGGAAGGTAAAACAATGTTCAGCAATTACTTTTATGCCAGATAATTATACGTTTATTGCCAAAGCAAATATTTTCTAACTGTAGACCAACAAATGCCCCCAAAATGTATTTTTGCAGACTACCTCAGCAGCATGTTATCATGACCCCTTGGAATGATGTATGGGTGTCAGTTACAAGTAAAACAAACAAGTAATTATCACCCAATTAATGCAGACAAGCCTAAAGGAATTATCCTTAATCTTGTTTACATATCAATTCGCAGTAGGTGCTGCACGCTGTTGCTCTTTTTCAGCTGTCAATCAAGGCGTTTGTGGCAGGGGGTAAACTCCTCCCTCTTTTCCATGTAATTAATGAAGTCTCACTGTCAATCATCTTGAGGTGGCAGTTTATAAGAACTCCTACTAGGTGATTATTAGTCTTATGGTCTTGCATTTGTGAAACCACTAACACTAGAAGGATCGCCTATGATATTTCTCCACCAGGTGGTTGCTAGTCCATAACTTGCAAATTTCGTAAAAAGGAAAATTTCCATGGGCATACCATCTGTCTTTGTGGATTGCAGGCTTATGGTGTATGGATTAAAATTATGTACTGCTGTTTTCTACTAGAACATGTTTTTGTTTGTGACTTGTATTTAACAGAAACATGCTCTTGATTTGTTGTAAAAAAAAATAATGCAGTATACGATGAAAAAACACTAGCAATAAAACAATACGAGAAAAAATACAAAAAAGGGTAACTTTTTGGAAGCTATTACCTACAAATGTATAAAAATGATAAGTAAAGGGAAAGATAAAAGAACTTTTTATAAGCACAATTATTACATTATTGAGTAAAACAAGTTAACCCTGTGAGATGTGTTCAGTGTGATACAGCATTCCATTCAGGAAGAACAGAGATTGAGAAGATCTGTAATGTTTACTTAATATGCTCTTTATCAGCAAAATAATGAACTGCTGATAAGCTGTTAGTTTTGACTGTGCATTCATTCACCCCAATTTTTGAAGTTACAGATTGAACAAGCAACCCATGTAGTTCAGTCTCAAGATAAAGTCAGATGTCAGTCTGCAAATGACAGGCCCGTGACGTACCTGACATTTAAAATGACACTGGCAGCTAACCATGCAATGTTGACACTGGCAAAGGTCCAGTTACACTATCACACTACCCCTACCAGACCTTACTGCAGCTCTTGTTCAACCCTTATGATAATGTTTTTCTTTGTGTAAGCAATTTTCCAAACACTGTGTGCTTTCAATTTCCTTGTCTGTTGCCAAACCCGATGCACACATTACAGAAAGTAATTTTGTAACCTACCCATCCAGGACCACTTGTTTTTGTTGAGAACATTCCTCTGGCGAGGGGTAATAACTATAATATGGTTCAGAAAGCTAAGCCCTATTGTTCCGTCCCATCCCGAGAGCCAATATTGCCGTACACAGTGATATGTTGACATTTAAGTCAGGATAATGATAAGAATCCTCGAGGCGAAAGATCATCAACTGAAAGTTCTAACAAGGTACATTTACATAGGAATCTTATGTACTGAAGTGAGCAAAATTTTCGTGTTTTAGGCTTGTATCAGTTTGCTTTTGCCATGTAATTGTTCTTTGTGTGTTTTAACATCCAAACTTGAAATGAGGTAATGCAGTCTCTCTGTTCATTTTCTCTTCATTAACACTAAACAGTCTGGTCTGATTCTGGTTTTAAGCATAGCTGTGTCATTTAAACAAGTGTAAACTGGTCAAAAGCTGAGCCAATAGAGAAGAAAATACTACAACCTCGTCTTTGTACATCAGTAGAAGACAGCTGTCAGCTTGAGACAACAGCATGGAAAATAAAAGTACAAAAAACAACCAAGAATGTGTTTAAATATGCAGCTTTAACTGATAAAATATTAAACAATTAGATTTAAAATGTTAACAAACAGATATAGAATACAGCACATAACTTAAATGAAAACCGACTGAAAGAAATCTAAACAAAAGAGAATTGTCTGACAAATACGGAAAGAGTTATGTTTCAAATTAAAAACAATGTGGGCTTACTTTATTAAATTCACTGTATCCTGGAGAAAAAAGATATATATATATCTTATAAACCCTGCTAAAGCTTAAAGGTGAAATTCAGCATTTTGATTATTATTCTGTATATGTATGTACTCATTTAAAAAATGTCCCACAAAGACATGGCCCCTCTGAGGCTGTTTTATTAACTGATATACTAAACTCTACATGAACACTAACTACACTGACCCATCCTAACTTTGACACATCGACCAAAATCACATCTTTGTCAAAATTGATGTCAATGTAAGGAATTAGAACCTACAAGTCCTTTTTATTTAGCAATTCACACACCCTTGAAATAATATAACTTCCCCAACATATAGCCTTTAACCTAATGATGTCAACTTAAAACCCACATCCAGGACATGATGGACAGTCGGAGACCCTTAACAAATGGGTCATTTTGAGACTATGAAATCTCATGTCGATATTTTGCACATTCACTTGGATTTTCTGGAATTTGTTGCCATTTTTTAGATTCTATAAATATCCCCCAATGATTAGAAGGCAATGCACACCAGGCTTGCCTCAAAATAAACATCCAATGTAACAGACTTGTTATTTTTTAAACTTTTTTCGTTTCTATTTTTGTATTCTCATTCGAGTCCTGTAACTTAATCAACTCCAACAATTTCTGCCCCACCCAGCCGTATCTAGAATGTCTGAGAAGAGAAGATTATAATACTGAGAAGATATTTTTTGGCAGCTACATGCTGAACCAGCCTCACTATGTAGTGTATATATAGAGAAGGATAAGTTTCATCCATGTAAGCTGTCTGGCTGCCATGCTGGGTTATTCAAATAGAAGTTATTATGGTATCATGGGAAGAAGAACTAGCTGGAAATTTTTGACATGGGTTTCAACAGATGAAACCCAGTCTGCTGGTAGAAGGCTCAAATTCCTCATTATCCATATTTCTGGGCACAGTGCACTGAACACAGAGAGGGTAGCTGCCATGCATTGTGAACATATCAAAAAGAGGGATATTTGAGAAAAGTAGTCATGCTGTCTCTGAAAGGGAATCAAGATAAAGGCATATTTTGCACCAAATGGTGCTCCCTGTACTACCCTGGAAATCCCTTGTTAAAGGAGTCAAAGTGTGAATAGCATTGCACACCAGGCTTCGGATTTTTAACAAGTTTTGCAGGGTTCAAAATCAGCTCCTTCATGTGGAATTGCTGCATACCTCTCGTTTTAGACCCTGAAAAATACCTCAGCACTCTGGCTCTGATTTATTCATTTTCTTCCCAGTGTGGAACTTGGTAATGGAAGGTGGTCTGTGAATAAACTTTTGCGCTGAATTTCACCCAAACCAGCTGAGTCAGTGTTTGTTGTATTAAAACCAGTAGCAGCTACTCTCTCTGATCTCCGAGCTGTTTTTGGAATCAGTTAAAATATGTCAAATTTCGGCTTTCTCCTCAAACTGCCTGTGCCTTCATTTATCAGACTTCTGCCCTTTTGAGTGGAAAACAGATTTATGAGAGCAAATAAGATTAAGCTTATTTAAGCAGCATTGAAAATTAGTTTCTTGATACCCAGGGGGCATATTGTTGCACAATTAAGTCAATTTTCCTGACCAAATACACATTTATTTTCCAGTATAAATATTTCATTAAGAAGATGTAAGTGCCAAAATACACCATTAAATGTTAGAAGCCCACTGACCAGTCATTTCAAAGTTTGATAGTTAGAATGAGTGCAAACCTGTCGATGTGTTTTCTCTTTGAAGAACACTTCCATGTAACACTGGAACAAATTGTTAAGCCTTGTTTTATTCTAATTTTATCACCAGATCATTTACTTATGTCTTCATGAAACAATGTTGCAAATTTAAATTTTATCTAACAGAATAGTACTTGTAATACTATTTAGAGCACTTTTGCATAAGACTCAAACGCCTTAGTCATTTTCAACAACCCCATTTTAGCCATCTTACCACTTACTACAATTTTTAAGAATATAGACTGCTAAAATTACAGTCCCAGAAGAGAGGGAAAATCTGAAGGGATAAATTGGAGTTGACAGGCTAAACCAGGATGCCATTTCTATTTCAATTTTCACCTCCTGAAAATGAAGGCAAATGTGCATGGAATGGCAAATCTGAGTAGCAGCACTCTTACATTGTTGACTTCTACAAAATTACTGCTGGGGATTGACTGATAAGGTTATCAAATTGAACTGTTTTCCAAGAGATTTGCAGCCCACTGCTATTGCCTATGTCCTTCAAGACTTCCAAGTTGGTCATTATAAGGACAAAATTAACATTGAGGAAGGAAAGAAAAGAAAAAATTATCCCCAGATGAATGAATAACATTTAAAATATTAGAGGTCATATTATGAGCTAATCAGATTCCAAAGGTAACAATTGTCTAATGGTTTACATAATTTTCCTCAGAAAAATAAGAGATGCAACAACAGTTCACTTGGTGCACAAATTCATCACGTAAGTTGTCCACGCAAAAGCAATGGGAATGCGCAGGTTTTCTAGTCATGTGGCTAATTCGTTATCAAAGTTTCTGAATTTATGCGGAATGATGAAATAAAAATAGTAAATTTATACATGGTAATTCCACACATTAATTCAGGCTGCACTTCTCCTAGAAAAAGTAAACCCAACGGTGCGGAAAATGACTGTGAAGTGGTGATGTCACATCCAGGGAGTTGCTATCAATTAAGAAAAGTAGATCAATTCACCAGGTGTGAGAAAATACCTGCAGAGCTATTTATGTTACCAGGTACATACCAAAATGACTGCCATGCCACCAAGTATTTACTATAGAAGTCAATAAGAACGAAACCTACACAAAGTAGCTAGTTAGGCCGATTTTTACCAATTGAAATATTTTTAATACCACTTTTATTATATTATATTATATTATACACAATACTTCCTGAATTATATGCATTCTAGTTAGAGTAACAAATAAGACTGTTATACACCTCGTTTTTTAAACTTTGTTTCATTTACCAGATTAATAAGTATGAAACCTTCTTCAGGAAACTGTCCCTACAATTATTTATCAACAAATTTTAGTAGTGCCATAAAAAAAACTTTGAAATAGCAAATATAATTTGGTGTCTACAAGGTGAAAGCTACCCTGTCGGTGCAGGTGAGTTTTTCAGAAGTTCCAGGTGTGATGTTCAGCTGTGCTGTGCAAACACTAAGCTGGACCTACTATTGTCCTGTCAAATAGTCCTTGCATACTTAAACACAGTATGAGCCCGTTATAAAGACTTCACAGCAGCAGGAATAAAATAGCTGCTGTTCAGAGTCCAGGTTCTCTTAGGAAAGAAATTCTAAGATTTTTTTATTCTACTCATTAATTTCTTTTCTGTTTGTTTGTTTCAGTTCAGTTAAACTGAGTTTATCAAAACCGAATGCTGCAAGGCTACTGAGAGCACTCTGCCTCATTTAAAAAGGCACAAAATCTTAAAATTTATTAAAGGAAAAACTTCATATTAACTTTGTATTGTTTCAAAAATGAAAAAATGATAATGCATCAAGTAAATATGTGTCTGTTTTCTACTATTCACCATTTACCATATCAATCTTGAAAACTGTAATGATCCACACCAACATCCAATATTTCAGCTTTCTTACAAAGATTTATATATCTTATTAACACATTTTAAGCAACTTACTGCTGTAAAATAAATATTGTTTACTCTTTTTCATAAAATGTTCCAAACAGTCTCAAACAAGCCAAGTATGCTGAACAGGCTAATCATATCTGGGCCATTACCATACTGGTTACACTACTTAGTAGAGGAACATCAGGGTATGGTATGGGCCAATGCACAAACAAACCAAATATAAATTCATTTCTTTCACAACAAAGAAAAAAGGGTCTTGTTCAGCATGTTGCTCGCTGTTTCCTTTGCTATTTGTTCTCCCCACCTTGGAAAGAATGGATGATTGTAGTTCACAGCACATTCTAGCTGTACTTTGTCAGGCAGTCAGCAAGCCCATTATTAATGTAGAGGTTGATTTATACTAACAGCTGAAGAAAAAAAAACTCTGATATCAGCCCAGCTTGTGAGCTGGCAACATGCTAGAGATGTCTTATCCTATATGTGTAACTCCACCTTTAGGCAACTTTTTTTCCCATGTATTTCACATTATTTTAAAACCAAATTTGTGATTATCCCAATGTAACCCCCTTTTCCCCAATGACATGCAGATACTTACATCTTTTTTTCACTCTATACATTAATGTAGTGGCTTTGATAAGCCCTTAATAAAGAAGTTTAATTCTGCAAGTATGAGAAGTGTAATTTCAGAATAAAAATGTATTGTATGTGTGTTGCAAAATTGCCCACTATTTTGATGTAAGCAAAGGCAAATCTAACCTTTCAGGATGACAGTTAGAAGTAAAGTAAACCATTTTTCCTTGTACACTCTGCAATGAAAAAGTTCTAAAAGTATAATAAATTTTGTAGACATTTTTCTTGTGCTCCCCCCCCCACCCCTCTCTCTCTCTCAAACACAAGCTTCAAAAATAGAAGTCCTCAAAATGTTGTAAGGTATTCTGTTCAACAGAATCTCCTCCATTTATTAAACATTCACATTTAAAATGTGTCAACAACAAATAAAGATAAAAAGACACTTTAAAACAACCATGAATTAGTTGCTGAGGCAGAATAAATTTCAAACTCCATTCTGCCAAACAAACAAACAAACAAACAAAAAAATGACAGAAAAAAATGACAGATACATCTCATGCCTTTCCATTATATGATTAAGCCTTTCCACCATCAATTCCATAACAGTTTGAATATTTTCCACGCAGTGAAAAGTACTAATGTTTTATGTCTCACATATATCTATAATCTCTATTCATAAATTAAGAAAATAGCTGATGGACCATTGTTCGACAGTGCCATCAGAAAAATGATAATTATTCCCACTTAGTGGATAAAAGGCATACAATTGTCCTCATAAATACCACAATATCCTTTCATGTGCCTCTCGGTTCTGATTCTCTCTAGGATTCAGACACAGGGCTGTTTTGTATCCATCCAAGCTTGTAGTCCTCAGGCTAAAACTTAGCACACGACATGTGCACATTATGGCTTAAACAAATATTTACAAACCCGGTAGAAAATATTTTCTTTTCTTTAGCTTTAGGTTTCAATCATTCATATATTTCCTGCAGTTCAACTCCAGTAAACTTAACACCTGACCTATATATCCGTTCAGTGCTATTTCCTTTGATTTCATTGGGATACGACAATACCCTCACACTTGAGACAATGCTGAAGTGGTTTACGTTACACTACTCCCCCATTTAAGATGTATTAAAAAAGTAACTAGTAACACACTAAAATGGCATTTTAAAGTCCACCCTGCACTGGTATGAGGTGTAGTTGTTTCTGCAATGATAGAGTACATGGAATCTAAAGTGACTGTTTCACGATGAAAACACAGTTTATCAATGTAATACTTGGTCTCCTGGCAAGTATACCCATCTGGGTACGGCTCATTACTGTCACAGTGACAATTCCGAAGCTTTTTCGCTTTTTGCTGGCGATAGAGTATATCCAGTGTATTGTTGCAGGTGAAAGAGCACTGCTTCTTTTGCCACTGCGAAGGACACTGGTACCCGTAATGTTTTAGAGCTGTGAGACACGCCGTGTCGGCTTCGCATATCCACATAGCTAGAGAACAATTGAGGATGGTGTGATCATCGTTTATGCTCACCATCGCAGACAACACATCCTTGGAACACACCTTCAGCCGCTCTTGAGTGTCTAGGCACAACTGGCTGCCATTGCAATCACAGTGAAGAAACTTGGAGCCCACTTCATCGTCCGTCGAGAGTAGAGATATGAGAGACTGCTTGCAATGCGGAGTACAGGTCTGGCCCACTCCTCCCACCACCCCACTGCAGGATATGTGGTAGTTGGTCAGGGCCGCCTGGCAACCCAGACGGTTCAGGCAGTTACTCTTGGCTACGTTGCAGAGCTCTGAGGTGCATATCGGGACCATCATCAAGCACAACAAAACTACACTACAAACATGAATCATAGCTGTTATGATCCTGAGCACGGCTGGAGGTTCTCACCAGGGTCCTCTGGGTTCACGAAATTCAACGATGTCTATGCAAGTTTATATTAGCCAATGCACAGTACTTTCACATTTAACTTTCATACTATACGACAAAACATCTTTCCTTGTGGTTCATTCACATACTTATATATGTCAGCCAGGTTGGTACACAGTACTCGAGTTATATAGCCTCAAGTGTAAGTCAGTTTTCCCCTCAGTGAAATTTCAAAGTTTTGGTGGTTGATGTCTCTGGATATTATCAGTTCAGGCAAGGTCAAGTTAAAATTGCTACAAATAGTTAGTGGCACTTGCTCTAGTGAACTAGTTACCTGCTCTACTGGCAGCCCCCTGTACCCTGGCATGATTGTACTATGTAAAGATCGTGTAATCCATCCATCTTGTAACACTACGGAATTTCTATACAGTGGCCTCAACTGCCAAAGTTTTGCTTATTATCAACAAATCCATTATGCTCGGCTTCACAAGCCAGTGAGCCTTAAAAAGGGGCCTTTCTCCAATACACAAGCCAGTGAGCCTTATAAGAATAGGCTTTCTCCAATGCGCATGCCGGCGATATAGTTCCCCATCCCCATACACACTGATCTGTAAGCCAGTCAGTAATAAGGAATTCTCCTGTAAACCTGAGAGAACAAGCAGCAGGCCGCTCCACTTGTTAACCACTAACAACAACACACATCAAATTCAACTCTTCAGCTTGCCCCATGTGCTATTTATAACCAGTCTCCACTGGAGAGAGGCTGTTTGAGTTGTACCCTGCTGGACTATGGAGGCAGTGTTCATCAGTGTGTGCTCCACACTCTCTGGTGTCTTGAAGAGACTGAGCTTGTTGTCTGAATGTCTGCTTGGTTTTGAAATGCGAGAAATTGTTCTTTCTCCTTGGTGTTGAGAGAGTTTGACTGACAGCCCCCTGCCTGCCACTTATGCTCTCAGGGTTGCTTGCTAATTAAGGCAGTTACAGCCCCCTTAGGGAGATCTCCAACCAATCAACAGCCTGGAAAATTTTTCCAAAGACAACCTGGCCTGTCACTCAAAACAATTTTTCATCAAGTAACTTCCTCACTCTGAACTTGAGTGATTAATTTTTCCTTGGTATAATTAACAAGCAGGAAAAACATCCTTTTACAATGTGGCCTGTCATAAGGAAAAAAATGCAGTAAGTAACTTTTTCACTAGACTTTAAGAGTACATATCTTCTCCTCGAAAAAATGTTTGAAATAAATCACTTGTCAACTTGTCCTTGATGCTACATACTTTGTGACAGTATGTGCAGCATACTGGTACTGCATCGAGAAAAACTGGGCAAACACACGAAAAACCCTTCTGTTTGATAAAAATCACTGAAGGGAGGAGAAGGTAAAAGAATTTACATTGCCAGCTCCTTTTATATCAGCAGTCCATTTATTTCAGCTAGACTCATAAAACTCACAATTTACAACCTATCCAGGGAAGATATAAATTAAACCGGGGACAGTTTAACACACAAATTTGGTGCACTTTTCCTGCATCATTTAAATATGTCTATGTACCCTTTATTTATAAGAAATATTAATTTAAATTAATAACAGTAAGGAAGTAAATGAAATTTAGGATGGTACAAGAAACTGTAACTGGCAGATTAAACGATGCATCTGGATGCACCAGAATCATAAACAACAACTTATAAACCTACATGAATTTTGCATTCAAATGTTAACTGCAACATTATATTGTAACATCTTTTCACCCTCTATAATCACAGTGAAACATTTGACATTCTAGTGGGTGAACTGTATAGCCTAGTCAAGTCAAAATTACAGGTTTGCAGGGTTAATCATGCGTACACTGTCATTAAAGGGAACGCCAATCAAAAGTTTGCCAGGTATCATATTTTCTACCTTTCATCTATAAGAATTTAGTCAAAACTATGCATTTTCGTGTGATTATGCAATACAACCTGCATCTACTCTTGTCAAAGTTGCTCTTATTGTTACTGTTATTTCAGTGTAATATAGAGCTGCTTTATAGTGTTATATTCTGCTCTTGAATGGGTTTTAGCTTTAGATGCCGAGGTCATGTTCCATTACATCACAACACAATGGCCTGTCAAATCAAAGTTTTATCAGGTATTTCCATTTATTTATAACTTTGTGCATGGTGGATACGCATAGCGCCACAGCCAGGTAATAGCCTACAATAAATTTAGACTTTGAAAATGAAATATTTAGGTTTGATTGCACTGTTGATTGTGCCAGGAAGTCTGCTGATAAAAGATAATGGATTTTATTTAACTCAAAGAGAGAAAATGGGCCTTGTGTGTTTATTGTTATAGCAAATAAAAATGTATACATTGGACATATATTCACACCATTTTTCTGTGTTAAGTGTGACCATTGTATAATTCAGAGGGACGGAGAGAGAGAGAGTGCATACAAATTTAGAATACTTTTATAAGATAAAATTGTAGAAACATTGAAAACTAAAATCTATTTTATAAAAAGTAAAAAGCACATAATGTCTCTTGTTTTTGAGGATTTTAATGAAAACCATCTGCAGACAATTTTCAATCATTCTCAGTTTCCATACAAGCGCACCCTAAAATTAACAAACGTATTTCATTACCACATCAAGAAACAGATCTAAGCATTTTATCTCTTTCGTTTTTTCCACTACTTAGACAATAAGCCTCTGTTATTATGAGATCAGTTTTTCCAGCCCTCCTATTTCACCACCAGATATATTTCTACACCTGGAAACCCGAGTCCATCTGCCTGATCCTATCATGCCCCACCCTCATTGTCCCCCAACCCTGTGTCCACAGCGCCATTGTTCCTGTAAATGAAATGACATGTACACCATGTAACTATCAACCAGTGTTTTTCACCTGACAACTTTGATCAGCTTTATCCCGCAAATGACAAGGGGCCCTGATCACAGGCAGACAGGTCATAAATCTCTGGATACAAAGATGTGTTTTTCTATACAGGAACATAGCTGGAATACCTATAGTTAAACAGAGAATAACCTAACTTTGTTTTTGATTTTTGAGAAAAAAAAATTGTTGGCTTGGGAAAAGACACACAAAAATGAAAGAATGAAACAAACTAACAAGAAAGGATATGAGATAAAAGATGTGATGAACAAAAGGGCTGTATTTTGAGAGGGATTTGTAAAATTGATATTTGATCCACAATACCAGGCTACTTCAAGTACAATATACCAGTGTTAAGGTAGAGATTGCAAAGTAATAGATTAAAAAGAGCATTCTTGTGATGTGGAATAATTGGGTTTGGGTCTAAAATTGGAAATTGACCTTGTACTATTTGATATATTCAAAAATGAATCCACTGCATGCTCTTTTGTGGGTAAAATCAATTACAACAGCAGCCTCGGCAGCAGGAGTGAATCAGCATGCTCAACTTTCAAATTAGCCAAGACCTTTCATCTAAAGACATGTAAATGTACATAAATTGACAGTTTTATTGGCCTGATTGTGAAAATATCAATATAATTTAACTTATTCTATGAAATTACACTTGTCTCTATTATGGAAATCCAATAAAACCAATAATGCAAATGCTAATCAAAAAAGAGCATAGCACTTAGATTCTGCTACATGTCTGGTAAACAAAGCTGAGGTTCCTGCCTATTCCATGTTGGCAATCAATTTGAAAGTCCTTGAGAATAATTATCTTTGATCTAACATAATCAATGCAGATGTAATGTGAGTGAAACTGTAATAATATCGAAGTAGACCTGATCAGTACTTTTGATGGGAAGGTCTACAAAGGCAAACCCAGCCTTTCAGGCTGACAGTTAGAAATAAAGTAAAAAAAAATCCTTCTAATTAAAAAAGTTCCAATCCAGAAGTTGAAATCAGTACCTTGTCTGGACTTTGTTTTCCGTAAAACAGAGGGCTATCACTGAACAGAGTATGTTTTGAAAGGACTGGGAGGTTGCTATTGTTGGATGGGAATATTAACCCAAGGGTATATTTAAAGGGCATTTTAACCCGATTTAGCCACCATTATCAAAATTAAATTGATAAATTAAAAAAAAAAGTAAGTCGATTCACATCACTCTTTTTGGTCCATGATAATGATCAACCAGTAATAACCAAACCAATAATTACCAATCCTGGAATAGTTCCAAATCTGTATTGGCAGAGAGTAAGGTTTCTCAGTGCAAGAAATGAAAAGGAAATTGTTTCACATCATTTAATGTCAAATAATAATTTTGAAAAGTATATATAAAGAAAACATTAACAAAATTTGCTGCCTCTGAAGATAACACCTTTTTCACACAGGTATAAATGTTTAATTTTAATTTCATCACTAGATGAAAAGATCTTAGGAAGGATTTAATTCTGATATCAAGGCCAATTGTGTGCAAATTGTTTTAAAGAAAAATGCTTATTTAAACTCCCCAAAATCTATTAATTCTACACAAATTCTCTTAATTTTCACGATTATTTACATATAAACTATCAGTAGACACGATGATAATGCCATAGAGAATGTGTTAGAGGAGGACAATAGAGGTTAAAAGCAATAGGAGCCTGACTTAACACAACTGCCCTTATGGAGCATCCAGTAAGTTTGCTTACATATGAAAATGCAGTAAGCAACTGCCTACTTTATATTGCATAGGGCTGACTAGAATCAATAACATTTTGGTTTCAGAGACTGTGAATGTCACAACTGTATCATGCACCTGATCCTTTGTATATGCAGAAAAAAAATCATAAACCATAGAAAATACCAAAATGGCCCAGCTGCTTCCAACTAATCAAGATTACCAATACCAGCCAGCCTTTCTGAACTCTCAGGATGGGGAGTTTCTGTTTGCAGCCAGAAAGAGAGGCAAAAAACAAAAATTCACTTTTCACCACACCATTTATTATTCATTTTCATTATCCATGATTAACGGAATTCAAATTGTTCAGCAAAAATTGGAAATGGTCAAAATAAATTTTCCTGAAGCACACATTGGATTTAACATGAAAGTTATATTTTAGGTTTATTCTGTTGACCAGTTTCTTAAAAGTATGTGACATATGAAATTGTCGTCAACACATTCAATTGCTTGAATTTATAAGCTTTAACAGCAGATAATTTCAATTCTTCTCTTTGAATAAGGATTGACATTACTTATATCTTCAAGTTTTGTCAGTCAAAAAGGCGAAAAAATTAGTTGTTGAACCATTGTTTCACTATCCCTACAGCAGCCTCAAAAGTCCTCAAAGCAGAGTGCGTACCTCTGTACTTTAGCAGCAGAGATCCAGCCTCTGCCATGTGACCAGCCTCCTGGAGTTGCCTAGCAACTGATTTAACATCCATGCCATCAGGTGATGTACTCTCCGTGTTCTGATTGGACAGAAGGTAGGTTATCACCAGGGAATAATATGGGGTACTTACTATTTTTGATGTAAGATTATGCTTGAGGAGAAGATTAAGAAGTTCTTCATCTTCAAATACCTGGAGAATATTAAATAATTATTATATTAGAACTGCAAGTAAATAATAAGACTCCATGACAAACAAAAAATAATAATCAGAAAATAAAGACACATGGTCTTGACAAAATGAATTTAAACAATAAATGCAGCCAACTTATGGATAATGAGTGACAAAAAAGAAAGATTGAAAAAATACATAAAAAGAAAAAAAGTCCAATGCTTCTTACAAAATTATATACAATATAATACACTGATATATAAAGCAGGAAGTGAAATACCTGTGGGTTGGAAATCAGTTCCTCCACTGCTTTTGAATGCATATCTGGATATGCTGTGATCAAACACAGTTTCACAGCTGGCAAACAGTGACCATGGTTCAACATGTGGCCCACAACATGCTGTGTACACTGAAGAACCATGTTAATTTAACTGGTTACAATGAACATCATTTTGCTATCATTCTTATCACTTTTCAATACTTTGAAATTAATTCTTATATTGATTGTTCAATAATTAATGTAAGTTACATTCTTTGACAAGTCAGTGAGTTTTGATGACAAATATAAAGGATATACTTAAGTACTTATATTTCAAACCAATAAAAGCTCCTTTTAAAAAAGAACAGTTTGCAATCAACTCTTTCACAGAACTAAGAAAAATGTCACAGGTCAGGAAAAAAATTCATTTCAAATCAGGCAGGAGTTTAAAATTCATAAAAGCATACGTTCAGTTTCCCTACCTTCACACTAAGTGGCATAATGGCTATAGTATCCTTGCATATCCGCAACACTGCTTCAGCACCTTCTTGATTACAACACTCCACCATAGCGCAGCACAGTTTGGCAAGAGGATGGTTGGCGGGATCTTCTGAACTAGAGTGCATACATATTTCTAATTAATTAACTTACTAATTATTCATCAAAGAACAGAATTATAAAAATATAATATAATATAAAATATATAATATCTCAACATAAATACAATACAATATAATATCTCAAATTGAAAACTGTAGGTATGAGGTCAATCATATTTATAATTTACCGTGTGCCTGGAAGTACAACCAAATGTCACTGAGTGCATTCAAATGCATGTATGTGATTATGGATGCATGGCTGCATGTGTGCATGTGTGCAAGTATGCATGACAGATAAGCTACTATGAGTAATCAACTATATCTTCCAAGTACTACCTGGTTTTGAGGCTACTGAGCAGGGGCCACACACGGAGCATTTTACTGAGAGCCAGATATTGTGCCATGTTTGCACTGCAGCCCAGAAGTGAATTGAACAACTCCTGTCTGCTACTGTCACAGTTAATGTCTGCCTCTGTCAGCTGGAAAAAAACAAGACAAAATGTATCCACAAGAATCCAGAAAACTACCTACCAAAATATTTTAGAAAAATACTTACTGATACAAAAATATTTTAAAAAACACTTAAAACTGAAAAAAAGTCTTAAAATACAATGAAAGGACTTGGAATTTAGAGAGATGTTATGATCATTTCATGTTATTGCTTACCTTCTTGTCTTCCCAAGCTGTAGATACAATGGCATCAGTTCTGTATAGCACCAATAGGACTAGGTCGTTATCAGTCAAATCAAAGCACTGAAAAATATTTTGTCATCCTAACCCACTATTTTCTAATGTATGTGCTATCTTTCATGTTACTTATATCTCAATAAAATTACCTCTACATGGTTTTGATTTCATGTTGCTGACAATTTACATAACATCATTCAAACTTTCTATTTTGCATAAATCCTTTTATTGGGATAAATTAATCAGCACACCATACAATTTTTTTATTTAAAACTCCTTTTACATTATTTCATAACATTGACTGATTTTTTTCCATGATAATCCTCATGTTACATTACATACTTGCTCCAGTATTTGCAGGACATCTAGTCTTGGCTCCACAGGAACAATTGCATCTGCACAAAATGGACGCAAGAGGTTAATAATATCCTCTGGATTTACAAGCTCTCCCCTGATAAAAATTAAAATAAATAAATTTTATGATCTCTTACAATAAATATAACTAATCCGTATCTGATCCTGTTTTTCAGCAAGTTAATATATATAGTCTGAAAAAATATTTTGCAGGAGTAAATTAAAAATGTATTTAAATGCAGAAATGGAGTCTTCTTACCCATGTTTGTGGTGTTCACTGACTTGAACGACTAAAGACTTCAGCACCTCCAGGCCCTCTTTCCCCTCTAGCATAACATTGGCTGTGTCTGGATTCCTGACAGAAAAAGGGAAGTTTGGCCTCTTTGCAACCCCACAAATTAAAACGTATGCACTATGTTGTTTGGGAATTATATATCAAATAGTCTTTTCAGGCATAAAAACTACGTATTTTGGCACAGTCACAATTATTTAATTTTAGCATCAAAAAATTACTTAATTTCATTTTATTAGAAGGATTCACAATAAAAGCTTCGAACATCATACTTGTGTTTGTCACTTTAATGCATCTTTTTACCGACATCGTATTGAACTTTTTCGATCAAGGAGACATAAAAGGAAATATAGGTAAAAGGGCTCCAAAGAAGAATTTTCAGAGACATAAAATTAATGTCTAGGCACTGAAAAGATTTCACAATTTTGTAAAATAATACTGTAGGATTCTGTACCCGGCCATGGCAAAGCAATATGAAAGGGTGGCAGCAAGGGATGAAAAATGTTGTAGAGTAACAAACACATGTTGCTGCTGAACTTTGCACAGTTTCATATACAGCATATGATAATATGCAATGAACTTTCAAAGCTGGGAATGTACAAAGGTCTTTACCTGTAAGAATCAGTAATAACTGCCAGTGCTTCCACTACAGCTGTGTTGACTGTCCAGTTGCCTATACTGGTCACAGCGAGCAAATCTTCCACCATTTCAATAGGCTGACCATCCAGCAGAATCTTGACCAGCAATTCTTGAAGCTGCAAAGAAAGGTATTATAAATTTGTGTGTTAATATGTTTACTTTTGCATATTGAAAACACTGGTAATGTCACAGAACAGAAAATCAATTATACACTGCAGAAAATGAAACATCACTAAACAAAAAGGGTCCAAATAAAAGGACATTTTGCTATGGGAACCAATATTTTATATACAAGAGAATGAAAAAAAAAAAAAAAGTAATGTAATCCAAGTACACTGTCATTCAAACACAGAAAAATAACACTGCCATCTAGCTGCTATTCATGTTATAAATATTCTTCAAATAAATATCAGGTGACTGAAAAAAACATTGCATTGCATACAAACACTCACAAACACATATTACAAACCTTGTACCTCATTTGAGACTATGGGTGCATGACAGCCCAATGTTTCAATGGTTTAAAACTTAATTTAAGATATATTGCATTTAAACAACATTACTGATGAAAAACTCCAATTCCCTGGTTGCACTTACCACTCAAAAGCAAAACAAAGAACAATATTAGAGAGCTTTTGGTCCAATGAGCTTTCAGTCAAATGAGCCTCTGCACTGAAAAAGATTCTTACAAATAAACCCATGGACTAAAGTACCTTTGGATCAAAGAAGCTTTGGACTACTAAGGCACATGAGACTACCACATTCTTACCTTAACTTCATCACCTCTGGAAAGATCAAACAACTTGGCATAGCTCTGTATTTCCTCATCCTCAGCCTGCCTTAGTGCAGTGAAAGTCTCGGTGGTCAGCAGGTCCAAGTGGTTTAATAACACCTGCATGCTATCAATGGCATTTGTCCATGTAATTTCACACCTTAAGTAAAAAATATGCATTCATATAAATGATGAATTACTAAATAATAAGTAAAAAATAATTATATGAATAACTTAATAAATTAAAAGATACCCTTCATCAAAATGTTTCTGCTCTATTATGTTTTTCATTAAAAACTAATGTTATTACCCAGAATCATCCATCTTTTTCTTCTTCCCTCCTTCCTGTCGGCAAAATTTTAATCCCCTCCTCACAATTTCTTGCCTGCATTCAAATGATAGCTGAAGATAAAAAACATCAAAATGTGAATCAGCATTTCTGAATTGTGAACTTAACACATCAACATTAACTCCAACATGACATATTTTACTTAAAAGTTACAATAAAACAATTCATTCATGCCCATAAATTACTGTCATGTAACTTTCAAAATGAAGTTAAAGTTCTATTAGGAGTCAAAATCTGCATGGCAGTTTACAAACCAAACATTTTAACCACAGCGATCTGTAGTTTCCTTGATTGAATATTGATATTTAAGCAAAACAGTTTCTATTCAATAATAATTAAAATGTTGACTTACTTGTTCCACAGCAGTTTCCACAAATGAAATACCACAGATGAACTCTATGGCATCTTCTGGTGACATCTTTTCAAGATACTGGCTGCAAGACTCATACCTGTGAAGCCACTCTGCCTGCAAATCAGATGTCAAAGTTGTGAGATTGTAAAATAACATGTTTCCATGATGATATACATAATAACCATAACTTCTTCTTCATAAAAGCAGAATACAACCATTTGAACATTTACATTTTTGTAATGTCTTTTTTATTCTAACATTTTTTCAAAATATAATTTTTCTTTACCTTACTCTCGGGCAGTTTCTTGGCATTCTGATCACCCTCCCAGAACAGCTTGATGGCCCAGGCACAAAATACAACACTGGGCTGCAGGTAACCACCAGCCTTAGGACAGAAGGGGAAAAAAAAGCAACTTCAAAAATTCTGTATTCAATAAAATTTTGCTTACATTATTGGGAATTCTCTCCACAAAGGCACTGAATATCTAAAAGTTATTTGCTTGTGTTTAAATAACTTTTCATATTACAACACACATGGCAAGGTATTTAGAAGTAAAACAAATCTTTAATAATAATAATAATAATAATATAATAATATTTATTTATAGTCTAAAATCCATATAAAATGCTCAGTAGACTTTACATAGGTAAAATGAAAAGGTAGTTTAAATAATAAGACATGAACTAAAGACGTGAACTAAAATGTAATTAAATTGATAAGATATTAAAAATAAACAGTACAGTGTAAAAGATAACAGCCAGTCAAATCAATTATAAAACTTTTTGAAAATATAAGTTTTTAATTCTTTTTTAAAATTGTCCACGGACTCTATTGTTTTTAAATAAATAGGGAGATCGTTCCACTCAATTGGTCCATAGACCTGAAGAGCAACGTAATTAATCAGTAATATTCCAATAAATACAAATGCATTACCTGGTTAGGGATCTTTGCAGCCAGTTTAGCAATGACATGGACATTGCTACTGGTCAGAATGGGTTTGATGATCTCCAGGGGCTTCTGGTTGCCATCCATTAACTTCTTGTAATCAAGACCTGGAATTAAAATAGTGAACTACTCCCTTTCCAAAAGTAAAATTGGAAAAATGTAAATCTATTAAAAACTTCAACATACTGATTTCATTAAAGACTTCAATTATTTGAGATTTCAGTTATTTCTCAGTTTCTTTTCTTTTCTTTTTTTTTTTTTTGCATTATGCCAGAAGCACCATTATATAAGTGATGTGAGTCAATGCCTTTAATATATGTGAAATAGCAGAACTATTACGATATAGAAAGCAATGAAACCAAATGCTGTAGTTTACCTGGAGCGGCAGGCTTGATCTTTTTCAACAGCTTTACGTGTACTTCAGGTGTCATGGCCTCCTCTCCACTACACCCTGAGAGCATAGTGTAATAACACAGCAGCCTGGCATGATCTGAACCCCTGATACTAGGGTACACATATGTCTGCATTCTCTCAAGAAACTCTACAGGTTTGGACACAAGAACAGCAAGAATGCTTTTTGTCTGCACTTCATGTTCTAGGTCATGTGTGCTTAGTCTGAAAAAAAAAAGAACATTATGTATATACAGTTTCCTAATGTATTACAGTATACATATCATGGGGCTGATATCAAAACAAAAGGATTGCAGGAACCGATACAATGAATGAGACGGAGTGATTGCCACGTGCGAAAGATGGGCAGGAAATCGGCCAACTACTCACAGAAAACCACTGACCTATGTCCCTGTCAAAACACATGCAACCACAAATCATTCACGCAAATGAAAATGATTGGACGGTGACCGCAATTAGGCAGTAAACGCGGGGAAAGTCCATTCTTTGATATCACCCCATGCGCAGTGATATCAGCGTGTTCTATTCAAAGTTAGGGGGTTTGGGTGGGGAACACGCACAATTTCCTTTTGTATGTATGACAAATAATGTACTGTTACCCCCTCGCCCAATATACACGACGTGCTCGGCATGCTATCGTGGACAGTGCATTATTTACTACATACACAACAAACACAAACCTAGTAAATTTACAGCTGCATACAAAATGCTAAAAAATTTCCCCAAAAATTCAAAAGTTGTTTTATGCTTTTTGATTCTTCATTTTATGAAATCATCCAAAAAATTTCAAGTAAATGTCCAAACAAAATATTTATTTTCCAGTAATAACAATTATAAACTCACCCACTATCAGTAAAAAGAAATTCCAAGTGTGTCATGTACACCTCCCATAATGGAATGTCATACTTCTGTGCCAGAGACACTGCCAGCTGGTACACATTGTGCTCAAGTGACCTGAAACATTACACACACTGTAAGTTTGTGGGATGTGTATTATGGGATAACGCTTATGTCATTTAATGACACTTAACAAATAAATACAACTATAGGCCAATTATATGTTAACTCCATAAAGTACACAGATCTCTGCTTATGTTAATTGTTTTTTTTTAATATGTCCATAAGATCATGTTTACTTCTTATTCTTATTCCTTAATAAAAGCTTCAAAAGTTCACATCTAACAATCTTTGGCATATTTTTTGCAAACAACCCAGAACCAAGAGGATGCTTTAATGCCTTTTTTCAAATAAATATCTTCATACTTACATAGCAAGTCCTAGGATTGTCTCTTGTTTGTACTCATTATCTTTTGTAAAACGAGTTACATCAACCCCTGAAAATTATGGTCAATTAAGTATTATGCTTTCACCAATCAAAACATTCAGGCCACTTGGTAAATGCAGGAATATATTTTAGACTGTTAAAATTATTCAAACACTTTTGCTTATGCTCTCAAAATGTACAGACAGCACTGCCAACACAAACTAAAATTGGAATATAGAAGGAAAAAATATTAAGGCACAAAGAATGAAAATGTTACATTGTGAAATACAGAAGATATTCAAAACTTACCTCTACCAAGTTCTTTCAAAGTCTGAGCTTGTACATAATCCTCCAGCAGCTCATTGTAACTCTTCAACTTCTTTCCCAGCTCATGCACCTCAGCTTTAAGAGGCTCAGATCCCTGGTATGTATTGAAAAAATTGACCGCGTTACTGACCACCTCACTGGGCAGCTGGTGGTAAACTGGACTCTGGTCAGCAATGTCCCCCTGTGCCTGCTGGACCTTGGTATATGTCTGTAAGGCGTAGTAGTACGTGGCCAGTTGAAGAGATATGGCCGTTTGGGGAAGGCTGGTGAAACACTTGTCAGCATCAGTGATCTGAAAATTGAGAAACAATGTTTGTGAAAAAAAAAACGAAAAGTAGAGTTGTTAGAGTACCTTTAACTGCTGTTGATAAAGCAGTTGCAGAATTCTCAGTTGCAGTTAAAAAACTTGGTCTGTATCTCAGTAAAATATATTTTTAAAAAACTTGAAATTATACTAAAGTTTTATTCTGCCAGTGCCTTTTATGGTTACAGCTTATACCTATAAACCGGCGTCTTTCTTGTTTGACATCTGGTGGCAATAATAACACGCAGCTAAGCTGAAAATATACACCTACCACAATTTCTATATATATGCAGTGCATCCTTTGACAAAATGGAGTAATGTCTACATTAAAAAAAGAAATAGATATCATAAAGGACAATCTCCTTTATCCAAACCATAGTTACTTACCTCTGACAAAGCAAATAAATAGGCTAAGCCTAATGCTGCATCTTCTGACATGGCATCCTTGGCAAGTTTTAACAATACTGGAAGCAGAATACAACATGTATCACCCAGTATGAACAGAAGTACTTTAAATACCAGAGTCTTCACAGTTAACAATCAAGCTTGTTACAAAAAAAGGTATTTCTGTGTCCAACTGCTAGGGTTCTACATATACTTTATTCCTATTGATTTTGTCTCTACCTTCTCTTGAAGATTTAACAACAGCTCCTTCTGTCAAAGTCTCCTCCAGCTTGGCAGTCCTCAGTAATATCTCACTCAGTTCCGTTGTTGGATTGTTATCCTTTGGCATGCTAAACTGCTTATAATTGAAGGCATTCTGAAAAATTTAAGTATCTTTTTCTATCATGTGATTTCAAAATATCTGTCAACTGATTGACGGGGACAACAAATCAAAGTGAACAACACTTACATCATAAATCGAACAGCAGCTTTATTCTTGCAACAATATCTGCAACTTAAAATCCATTGTCATAGAAAAATTAACTGTTCATTCACAAATTAGAAAATATTCCTAAGAATACATCATGTGAAGTGACAAACACCAACTTACTATATCACAATGCCCATTCTCAATGCAATCTTCATAGAACGGATGATAGCCTTGCTTTTCCATCCTGGCATTCCTGACTTCCTGTGCCATCTCCCTGCTCGGCCCACCCTGAGGGTCAAGGTTCTTCAGGGTACTTTTCCACCATTGCTTGTCACTGAAGGTGGTCAGGAGGCTCTTGGTGGTTTTACTGGTGGAGGTCAGGATCTCTCTAGTTTGTTGCAAGGCCCCTCTGGCCGAAAACGGACTGTGGTTTGTTGCCTTGGTACCCTTGTTGGAATCTGTTTCTTGGTGCGTTTGGGTTTGAATGGTATCATATAATATCTGCGGATAAAACATCCAGGTATGAAACACATTTTATGGTCAGAAGAAAGTGCACAGTTTCCCAATAAGCCAAATTCAGATTTTTTTCAAAATTTTGAATGTTCATATTAACCAGCATTTAGATATGAATAAAATGAAATGGTGTCCTAGCAGTGAAATAACAAGAATGGACACATACCTTGGTTTCTAGCAGACACTTGGCTCTGAGGATAGGTTCTATCATATCTGCTGAACAGTGAGTTACTGCAAAGGACAGCAACTCAGCTCTGAAATTTGAAAAGTATTACTTTTCGCCAACCACTAAACAGAATTCTTACTTCACCATGTATGAAATAATAGAAATATAATAGAATGCAATATCCTAGCCAGAGGTACCTTAGGTCCTGGTAAAATTAACACTTCAAATTACTTTCAGCTTCCAAAATATATTTCCAAAATGTTGCCATTTTCACACATACATCCACACACACTTTCAACTGTGAGCTTACTTTGCACTAATATCCTGAAATTCTTCAGCCTCAGCCAGAGCTTTACACTCTGTCCATATGGCAGCATACCCACTCTCCATCATTCTACGGCATAACTGATGGGCTAGCTTGAAGTCTTTGTCCTGAAAAAAAATTTCGTGAATGTCAGCTATAAAATACATAACTGATGGGCTAGCTTGAAGTCCTTGTCCTGAAAAAAACAATACGAGAATCTCAGCTATAAAATACATAACTGATGGGCTAGCTTGAAGTCCTTGTCCTGAAAAAACAATACGAGAATCTCAGCTATAAAATACATAACTGATGGACTAGCTTGAAGTCCTTGTCCTGAAAAAACAATACGAGAATCTCAGCTATAAAATACATAACTGATGGGCTAGCTTGAAGTCCTTGTCCTGAAAAAACAATACGAGAATCTCAGCTATAAAATACATTGGGATTCATTACTTTTTGGTCTGTTCTATATCAAACCTTAAGATAAAGTTTCTTGTTTGGTACTCTTCACCTCTGCCTAATGTCTTTTATCTCCAAATTGTGAAACATCACCTGGTCAGTGAATCTTATCAATTCTGTCTTTCCACTGTAACTGTTGCCAATAATTTCCAAGTCCATTCTTCCATGTTATTTACCAACTAATACATCATAACATCACCTTTTCTGTAATTATGGTCTGCTTGTTTTCCAGAAACAATTTGACAATATTTTCCTTACATAATGTATTATTATAAAAAATAAAAGAAACACTCAGATTTACAAAATAAATTGAAAGAAAAAATTTGACAATATTTTCCTTACATAATGTATTATTATAAAAAATAAAAGAAACACTCAGATTTACAAAATAAATTGAAAGAAGAAGTTATAACCATGCAGATGTCCCTTACCCTGAGAGCAGCCTGTGTCACCAGTCTCAACACTCGGCCCTCTTTTTCTGCCTTGTCTCTCCCAGATACCCTCAACAATGATCCCAGCTTCAGTAACTACAACACAAATATGTCCATATCAACATTAACCTTCCACGCACTTTTTTCATAGAAGAGAATGGTGTTTGACTGCATGGCATCCACACAAAAGTCATTATTTTTTTCAAATCTCAGCCCAAAAAATGAGTAAGTCTGCTGACAGTGATTGACTGGTATATATCACATTGGTATGTGTGACAGTGACATGGTGGCATGATTGCAAGCATTCCATGCTAAGTCTGCCTCCCTCCACCCCAATTTTCACCCCATGGGACTTGAGATTCCACCCTTAAACTAAGAATTTACAAAATTTTGAATTTTTACATATACTAAAATTGACCAGCCTTAATGACATCCTTGTGTTTATGACATGACATTCATTGCAAGATGTTTTAGAATTTTTAACTCACCTTGTTATAATTCTTGTAAGTTGTTGGTTTCTTTTGAATTGCTTTCTCTACAAACTCTAGTCTCTCTTTACATAGTCGCACTGTTAATGAAAGAAACTATGTCAATATACTACCAGTACCATTAAGCAAAAGCAGAAAATCCTCTTAACAAAAATAAAACTAATCTTCCATATCAAACAAAAAATTATCAATTTGCTTATAAATAAAAATAACCTGACTGAACCATAACTTGCATTAGGTATAATGTGTTGTGCTTAGATAGTTTTACCTTGTAAAGGTAAAGCAGCAACTTCCAGATCATTCAATAGATCGATGGCAGCAATAAGGTCTAAATCCTCCTGAATGCTGGGTGGCCTGTCCCCTATTAGGCTTAGGCAAGATCTAAAAAACATTAGAAAGTAAAACATTTCTTTCACAATAATTCTGGATTAAAGTTTAAGTTAGTAGGATACAAAATGGAAACCTTGGGTACTACCAGAATGCACAGGATGAGCATGGATAAAGAATGTCAAGAAATCATTTTAATTTGAGTCAGTCAAAAGTCAAAATCTCTCACACCTGATTACATTCGACTTTTTTTACCTACTGCATAATTACATATTAACATATATCTTCCTGACCAGGAAAGTTGAAGTCAAAAAGACCCCAATGACAAACCTTTACTTCATAATTTGATAATATAACAAGGCATTTTAGACCAGACCAGCTTCAATTCAAAACCGACCAGAACCAAATCTAAGTTCAACCATGCCACTGTAAACCAACCTAGCCAGATCCATGCATTCATCTCTCAAACTAGCCGAGGAGTCAAAGTACTCCCTGGCAGCCTGCAGGACCAGCTCTATGGCAGTTTTGTATGGGAGCTTGTACTGGGACATGGTCTGTGGAGCACTGGGCCTGGGGGAGGCATGTTCATCGGCACTCTTCTCCAGGTACTGGCCTGCCAGGTGGATGTTGCCTTGGTGACTGGAACACAGCAGACTCTCGACGAATATCTGAAATGAATGTCCACAAATAGTTGAAGTAAAAATTGCGTGACAGAGGAGACATAATTTTCTGTTAAAACATCTGTACTGGATTCTGCACTTGAACTTAAATGAATGTTTGTGTTTTTAAAATAATTGTAAATAAATTATTCATTCCAAATTTCTTTTCTAAACTTAAACAATTTTCTTTGAAGAGGCACATTTTACGTTGTTCCTTAAAATGATAAAGTCAAACAGAAAATGAATGCCAGAGAATTAAAAGTGAAAGAAACTTGATTCTTTTCAAATTACAACAATCTCCCCCGAAATTCACCTCATAACAAGTGTCCCTGCTTACACAGCCATACACTCTGGACTGCAGTTCAAGTACATCCTGCAGAAGTTTTTTCCAATCTATTTCTGTTAGGCGAGGGGTTCTATTGAAAAAGAAAGTTATTTCAATTCAAAACTTCATTTCAATAAGTGTAGGATAAGAATTTTTCAATGCTGTTCTTTATATCTTCAAACTCTTTGTTTCACGTACATCTTTTTATGTTCAAGTTGAATAGTTTGTTTTTTTTCCTTTGCCTCTGGCATCAAAATATCTTTTTATCGGTTTCAATAAGATTACTAAAATGAAAAATGTAAAGTAATTTGGGGTCTTCACGAAACACTGGAAGTATTTGCTGCCTTTAAGTCACTAACTCACTTTCTTCCTGCAATTCTGGTGAGCTTTGTGAGAAGATTCTTGGTTTCCTCTACATCTTGTTGTGAGGACTTGATATATGACATGGTTTTAGGTAAGTTATTTCTTTCCAAGATCTCTGCAGCACTAGAAATGCAAATCAAAGGGCAGTGTTGAAAACAGCATGAAAATGTTCCTAAAAAGTTTCACTATGACAAAAAATTAATATGTAAGACCCAGAATTATGTTTTGTAAGGAATAACTATCTAGCCTACCTTTAAAAATGTGTAATACACCATGGCCCTGAAATCTAAGCTTCAGAGCACAAACCTTATCATATTATGCCAAAGTACTGCTATACTACTAACAATACAAGCACTTTGTATTATTGTCTAATAACACCACTATTTAAAGAAACACACAAGTAACATGTGATACCTGGTGTACAGGTGCCACAGGAATCACAAATATAAATAGTGCTCACTCACAACATTATAACAAAGCATCAGACAAAGCAAAACTCTTACCTTAGATCCCTCTCCATCATGTCAACTTCATCGTGAATTTTGTTCATTTTACTTGACAATTTACTGAAATAATAATAGTAATAAACAATAACATAAATTACACAATATAGAAGACATTGTCAATCTCTCTGTTATGTTATAAACAATTGATAAACCAAAGTTAAAAAACTGTTTCAACAAGAAAATATTCTAATAAATCATCATCCCATATCCCCTTAAGACCACCAAAACAATCATCTGTCTACTTACCCAGAGCCCCTTGCTGGCAAACATTCCAAGATTCCAACTGCTAGCAACCGTTGGTCACTTCTATGGACAGAATAATTTTATTATTTTTTTTATTTTAAATTGAAAAATTTCAGTACAGGAATGTACATATACCTAAGTATGGTAAATGCACACTCTCTCTCTCTCTTACACACATTCTCTCTCTCTCACACACGAATATACGTTTATAATCTCTTGAACAATAGGTGTAATAATAATAATAATAATAATAATAATAATAATAATAATAATAATAATAATAATAATAATAATAATAATAATAATAATAAAGATCAATACCACAATTTATTCTACCAAACATACAATAGATTATTAAACAAGAAAAAAGTGCTATGTATTATTTTGCTGAAACAATGGACAGAATAATATGGTAATACAACAGTATTGTAAGATTTTATTAATCCTGCATTGTACGAAAAGGAAAAGAACAAGGCTTCACATTTTAAATATGACAATTGTTTTATCTCAGCCACCAAGGGCGTTTTCTTACATTTTTCCTTGATTATCATCTCTCAGACCAAGTTTCCATTCTCGTAAGTGTCATCAAAATTTAACACACACTTAAATAAGGGGTCAGCAACGTAAATAGCTGATGTCACCCCAATACTAAAACATACATCACAGGTACACCCACCTCTCACACGAGTAGATACACTTCAGTGCCACTGTCAGAAGTTCTTCATCCTCTGAGATGATTGGGGTCTCATGCTGCAAGATAAATCAAGTTCTCATACTATCACAAATGTTATCTAACCTTTTATCATTACTTGGGTGAAAGTTGTAAAAACTGAAAATCTGGAAAACATAGCTTGCAATTTCTCATTGCAATCAGATCATGTGAAAAAATTATCTAAATGAAGACTGAATATTCTGAAATCAAGCATAATACTGAAAACTTTCACTGTTCTTCACAATTCTTCAACTTTAAGATACATGTTGTTTCAGTATGAGGTGGGGATCTTTATGATATGCATTATAAGAAATACAAAGACTTTGTAACTATAATAAGTCTAACAGTAATTCATGAAGAGGAAGAGTTTTAGTGATCCTCGCATCACTTACATGAGCCATAGAACTTCTGAAGACTTTTTGGCAGAGAGTGAGATCATCTTTCGCCATAGTGACAAGATAATCTTCCAACAACTCTCTTGTTGAGCCTGGTTTTTGTCTATCACATCTCTTCAAAAACGGCAGCATCCATTTCTTTAAGTTCTTTTCATACATTTCTTCTGAGGACTAAAATGAAAGATAACCAATGATTGCAGTTTCTGGATATGTATGGTGCAAAACTTCTGCATTTTTCTATTTAAGGGGTGATGTATAATATTGATACACTAATATCAGCTTACCTTAGACATAAGTAGTCTCAGTTTCTCAATGTCAGTCATCTTCTTGAACTGGTCAAATGTCACACTGTCATCCACATGGGCATCATAAACCAACAGCTCTAAGTTTTTGAGATCATCATGGAGATTTTCCAAACCCTAAAATGAAAAGAAATCTATTTTGTTATGGATATAAGCTTGATCAAAACACTATAATAATTTTTTAATGAATAACTTTTACATCTTATTAGTGCTAAAACAAACATTACATGAATACAAAACTGGTCTTAAGCTAGTACAACAAATTTGTGCCAAATGGAAAGGACAATTCATAAGCCAAATAAACTGCAAAAAAGTAAACTGTTTTTTTTTACATTTATCATCAGTCTACAAATATGATAGCATAACCCCTGCTGAAAATGATAAAATATACTCAACATGAAATTAAACTAAATATGAAAGTATCCCATCTTATAACTACATATGTTATATACAGTGGTCAGTTTACCTCCACATTTCTCTCCATGGCCTGATTGACCATCTCCAGGGCATTGTCCACCAGTCTTGACCACCTTTCAATCTCACAAGCTCTATATGCATACCAGTCTCTCACCTGACCCTTGGTCAGTTGTTCTCCCCTGAAATAATATATTTTTATCAATTAACACTTTGAACAAAAACAATATCAATCACATTTATCTATTATCATATTTTTTCCTGACACACTTAAATATTTGTTCTCATTTAGCAATCTTTAGCTTAAATTGGACTTTGAACTTACCTGAATCTTTCCAGGTCCAGATTGTCTTCATATAGAAAAGCTCCTGGGTCCTCTAGCACAGGGTCTATGTTGGGTCTAAGTTGAATTCATTCATTCAAATATTTCACAATAACTAATAATCTTTTTAAAATTAACATGAACACATTTACCACAAATGCATTAGTCTGTATCTTATTATCTCTTACTGATGATCTTTGCACATGACAAAAACACAACAAAAGTTATAAGTAAGAAAACCAAGAAGCTAAAAAGACTTTAAATTTCTATTTAAAAATTTTATGCCTGTGCTCATTTCCTAAGCAAAAATTAAATCACATCAAAAAATCATACAGAGCAACCATTAACTCAACTTCTACTAAATGAAAAAATTTAAATCAATCTTGTTTGAAACTTCATAAAATGATAATTGGTATGTACAAGCATTTATTTTTTCTTTAACAAACTGCATTTTTCACACAAGAACTCCCCACATACAGTGTCTTTAAAATTCAACACCATACCTGCATGCATCTGACTCTACCCAGTCTTGATCCCTCCATTCATGCTGCGGCCATTGTTCCACCTCTGGCTCTCCCTCGACATTACTTAAAATTATAAGAAAATGGCCTCGGTTATATCCTGTGTCATTTACAATATCTCAGGCAAAAATATGTGCCGAACAAAATAAAGACATCTTCAAACAAATAGGCATCCTTTACTTATCTGTAAATAACACTTATAGAAATGGCTTGTTCACATGTGTCATATGGCAAACTATCCTGCAGTATAAGATGCAGAACAGGGTCAGCTCTGTTTCAACGATGTCTGTATTCTTTGATTCTGAATACTTGACTATTTAACTTCAGCAATAAACCATGCTTCAATTAATTCATGCCGCTTGATGAAAAGAAATTTACCATGGAATCTAGTACCTTAACGCAATGTTTTACCATGACCTCTGACCTACCTCACCACAGGCAACAACTCAGCATAGTCATGAGGTGATGACGTCTCTGGGAAATTGGATAAAATTGCCAACCTAAAATCGTGAAACATGTAAATGTAGACTACAACATGCAAACAAACTCAAATAATAAGCAATTCTTGACTAAGTCTTATCGACATCTCTTTCTTCTGGCTGCTATTTAGAGCTGAACAGAAAAAAACTTTTTATAAATTTTACAGATTCTGTTCTCTTAATATTGAGGTATCTTTTTTAATGAATTCCTTCTGCAACCTTAAGATGTATGTATTCATGGCAATGTCTCACCTATGTGGCAGGGTATCTACTCCGTGATAGGTCAAGATGATATGTAAAGATTCTTTATCAGTAGCCTGTAAAAACAAATGACAATCAACTGCACTTCATGTAGTTGACCCTTCTTGAACAGAAAAATGAGGAAAAGTCAAACTAAAACCAGTTCATGCTGCTGATTAAATCAGTTTCTAATGTGACTTTTTATCAAAGGTGGCTGGATGTAAAACAATATCTCTCATTATTTAAATTAAAAATTTTAAGATGACTTAACTTACCCTAGCATAGTCAGCCGCTATCTCAACAATATTCTGACTACGGAATTTCTGGAAGAAGGTGTAATCAAAATGCTGCTCAGCTTGATGTGGGCCCCCAAGAATCTCTTCATAAGTACTCAGGCGGTACAAATACTGCAACAGCTTCAGGCGAGCTCGACAAAGCTCTTTCTGTTCCAAGTTCAAACTAAAAATATTACATAAAGTAGCACATAAACATTTTTTTCTATTTCTTCAAATTTCCATTTCTCATTTTAAACCCTTTAAGTTAAAACTAATAAACAATTAATATGTTAAAAGTATTTCTATACTTATTTTTTGTTAGAATTCCATGTTACCATTAGCCATGTAATTGCTCGAAAAAAAATTAAACATATTCAGCTTATGAGGTCATACAATATCACAGTTACATCCAAACTTAGCAGTAAATACACCAAGACTAACTCAGACTCTACAGTAACACACAAATATTGGACATTTACGTTGTAAAATCTACTTGTTTCAGCAATTCTTCTCTTCGTTTTCTCTGAGCCTCTTGTTTGACCCTTTCCTCTGTTTCTATGTCATCATAACTTTCTTCCAGTGGTAACATGTGATCACTATCACACAAAATGAACCTAAAATAAAAAAGCAGATAAAAAAGCAGATAAAAATTTGATAAAATCCTTTTGTGACATTGAGATTGTAGTCTTCTGATTGAATCATAAAAACTACAGAGAATGACACATGCATGATAATTTTATCTACAAATAGAACCAACCTTCCACCATCTTCGCCTTTTCCTATAGCCAAAAGTGCCTCTAAATCTGTTCCTCTCAGTCCGTATTCCAGCAATGCTTTCATGGCATCAATGTCTTGAGGAACACGTTCCAAACACTCATGCAAGACCCAAGCTCTCTTGCTAATCTTGCTCTAGTGCAATAAATAATCCAATCATGGTGATATCAATGAAAAATCAAATAAGAACTTTTGAGAAAAATTATTTGGAAAAACTAGACAATTACCAGCTTAACAACGTATACATCATTCATTGTCATAACCTACAGATATCTGTGAAATGGATTTTTTAAACTTCACTTTGAAGAAATTATCAAACTAGTAAAAAAAATCCACATACCAGGTAGTCCTGTATGGAGGCCACAGACACATCAGTTCTTCTCCACTGTCTCTGATACACCAGGTCACAGTCCAGACCATATGCTTGAGCCAGGGCCAGGGCCTCTCCATACTCCTCATTATCAATCTAAAAAGTAGCTTACAATGCATCAAGTGTGACTATTATGAAATGTTTTCAAGAATACCAAAGTAAATAAGATAGACACTATTTGATTCTCCAATTTTATTCCCCGGAATCAATGATGGCTGAAATTATAAATAATTATGTTGTGAAGATTTTTATATAGAATGCAGAACTAACAAATAATGTCAAATGTGATATAAACATATAAACAAACTGAAAGAAATAAAGTCAAATTTACCTCAGATATAAAAGTCCTGTCTAGCTCCTATGAGGTGTGGTTAGTGAATGACTATGAGCAGCGTATGTGAGTGGAGAGGTCACATGTTCACAAGATAATTGCCTACCTGTGCTCTTGGAATGAAATAGCCCTTGGCTACATTTTAATGAGAGTACCTTATTACTGGCTTTACCCAGCCATTATTCTCTACATAGGAGTGACTTCATCAAAGACAAAGGTGAATGATTTAGTTTTGTATTCACCAAAACACTGTGCTGAAAGTAATGTTTTTACACCCATAGTTACAAGTCCTTCAAAAGCGTTTTAATTCAATCAACCATAATTGACATGTATAACATGTAATATGTAGATGAATCTAATTTTGTTATATAAAGTGTACCAATACTCTACCTTTCTTGAGTACAGCTCTTCTGGTGTGGTGGACTTCAAACACACCAGTCTGTATGTTCTTGACAGGATTCTGCAAAGAAGACATAAAGCAGAATTTATAAACAACATTGACAAAAACAAACAAATATGCAAAGCACACCTGCAGTTGAAAAAATGTGAGTGCTGAGACTTTACCACACACTTTTTTGGAGTAATAAATGATTCTCATTCCATAAAAGAAAACAACTTATATCCAAATTAGTCACAATTCTCAAATATATGTCCGTTACGAATATCCCAAGTCAAGTCTTGGGGCATTGTGCATTAGAGTGCTTGTTTCAGGATTTGTCCAGCTGTGTTAACTTTGGAATGTGATGGCATAAAACATGATGCTACATCTTACTTGGGTCTTTTCTTAGGTGGTTGAAATCTCTCATTGTCTGTGACATAATACAATGTTCCCTTTATGAGCTTCTTAGTTCTAGTCATAATGGTAGCATCCTCCTCATCTTCACTGTCTTCATACTCATCATCTACCTCTGCCACATCATCCACCAGGCGGCGCTTCAGTGACTGGTACCTACACTCACACTTTAAAAAAACATCTTAAGATGAAAAGGGAGACCTGCATCTTTCTGACATTTTTTATCTACTTGTTGTCAATATGTCTAGTTACAGACACTTATTGTGTTTAAAAATAAACTTATTAGCCTGGAAGGCATTAGTTTCCACACCAGTCTCAATCAGTTAACATTCTTGTGCACCTCAACACCCAACCACCCTCAATTTTTGTCTTTCAAGGCAAGAAACTCAACATCTTAGCCAAGCTCACCTCTAGTCCCAAGAACCCCCCATCATGTGCCTTGGAAACCTGAGGTGATGGCTCCAGCCACTCTGGAGATGTCCCCAGCAGATTCCTCAGTGTGTTAGCAGACGACACTGTCACAGCCCCACTACAGCGGGACAGAATCAATGCTTCCTTACTCCACCAGTTCACATCTAGCAAGTTAGGCTGTTCTGTAGAATCTGTTGAAATAAGAAACAAAGTTAACAAGTACTCTAATTTTGCATAAGGGAGAGTACATTTTAAAATTCACTGCAAAGATCTCTGTGCTTTATCAGGCTTTTCCAAATTAAAAGCTATCTAAAAATTACCTTTAGAAACTCTCTTGAATCTCAAATTCTCCACAATTATTGGATTCTTTTCTTCGTTCCCAGGCTGGAATGTACAGTGGTGATTGTCAGATCTTATGTATCATAATAATTCAGATACCTGTAACTAGCATGAGAACTGTTCGTTTCAATTTAACATTTCTGAAGACACGTCAATATCATTATAGTACAGTGCATTTGCTGTAAAGGTGTTTAAACTCATGATTTTACCTGTTCTGCCAGGGGCCACATTCTCCTAAGCTTCAGAGATGGGTATTCCCAGAGTGACAAGAGCCCAGAATGGTGTATAGTGACCAGAAGCTGAGTATCTGGAGACAAGCACATCTTGTACACACTGTCCTATAAACAAACAGGAGACATCTTTTAAAACTACTGGAAGTGAAGTATAGAAATCAGTTTATAAAAAAATTTTTGTTATGTATTAATTTTAAATTCCATCTCATTACATAAGATCTGGTTATTGGGTCTACTTTTTCATTTGACATAAACATCTTACAGGTTTATTCACTGTCAAATACATTCTATTTAAAAGAGTTAAATGTGTAGCCAAGAAATGAAAGGTAGAATTCAGCTTAAAATTAGTCATGGTAGAAAAATAACTATTGGTCAACAATGTTACTTCATACAACAAAAATGGTTGGAGTTCATCACTTCTTTTAAATATGGCCTGATTACTCATCTGGGCAGTATGAAGGTAATTCTAGAAATTCAATGTCAAAATACACATGCAGCCATACAGCAGGGATCTTTACAATATACTTACCTGAATATCACCATACCATCCATAAAACTGAAAACTTTTCAGCTTCTTGAAAAACTTTCTTTTCTTCTGTGCCTGAAATGGAAAAAATACAAAATATTAAGCACCATAACTGAAAAAAAAAATTTTAAGGAACAACATCTGATGATAAAATAAATAAAAATCAAAGAAATGACATTTCTACTACAGATCATTTTCATTTTTAAAAAAAGAAAAAAAAAAAAACACAAATATATATAAATCTTAGTTCATTAACACTATGCACCATTTTTATTTTTTAAACATACCATAGCTATATCTTGTTCATAGTCTGTGACCATCTTATAGTAAGGTGCTCCTGACAGAATGCGCCACCTGGTGATGCCTTGCTGCTCAGCCAAGCTGGGGTTGTCCTCATCCATAGTGCAGCAGCCCCCAACTACCAGGAGTTTGTGAGAGGAGTCATAGACCACAGTTCCCACACCTCGTGGGTAATAATGGCTGAAGCTGAATGTGTGGTCTTCCTTGTACTTACTGCTGTCACCGCTGGAACAGCACATGAAATATGTGTTTATTTTAAACATTGTGTAAAATGTTTTTACAATCATGTAATAAAATAAAGAAATTGAGCTCACTCTGGAATATAAATTCATCGGGATTTAAAGATATAATATGGCTCTAGACACAAGTAATTGACTTATATTTGGTTCAAAAATATCATGTTTGTATTGAAACTGTCTTGTTTAAATACAATTTCCCAAATGTTTTCAGAGTACAGAAATCTTTTATTTAATTTTAAATGGTACTTACTTCACTAATAAACTCCTTAGACTGCCTTGATAATTAACAACAATCAACTGGGCTGTCCTGAACAAAAAGATTAAAAATGTAAACTAAAACTGTTTTTCCAATCACAGAATTCCTCTGATAAAGAGGTTCATTTACTTAATTTAACACTTTTGGCAGGTAAATAACACTAACTGCTTTTAGCTTGTGCTGATGTCATATATAATTCATGTCAACATTTTTGTACTGTTTACATATATAATATACCCAGTACAACTTATTCTATATCAGAGGTTTAAGGTGTACAAACCATTCTGAAGTAGGAACATAATCTGTGAAGATTAATGCTGCAACAGCCCTACTCAAATCTACTGGTAGCTTAGGATTCACTGGCAGTTTCTAAAATAAGATAGTTTAAGTATGAATACATAATATCTTTTATTCTCAAAATAAGTACAATCTTAATACAAACATATATCAAAGTTAGATATCACATTTTTCAAATTAAAAGCCACCTCATTATGTGCGTGATGGCTCTTTAAAACATCTGAATAATATAATACAGAGTTCATCCGAATTTTAAAAAATTCTTCTATAAGTGGTGAAGGCACAGTTGGACATTAACACCGCCAACAATATTTTACAAAATTACCATTTCTGTAAAAAAAACTTACACATGGAATGTAGATCAACTCTGCACCCATTTCATCAAATAAATGCAAATTCCCAAGACTGTCAGCATAAGCCAGCATGGTGCCATCCATACTCCAGCACAGGCGGCGCCACTGAACATGAGGGTCCTTGGATATGGAACAACGGGCAAGCACAGAGTCGAAGGCATCCCTGGCAGTTCTGTATTGACAATTTGCAGTGAATTTTACATACATTTTAAAAATTTTGTATATTTTTTCAAAGACCTAATTCTATTTTTTTATTCAAATTCTCAAGGTAATCACTGCAACATCATCTTTTGACAAGAGATAAGACAGAAAATAAAACTAAAAAATACCTTATTTCTATAAGTGCATCCTGCAACACTGCTATTTGTTGGCCATCACTAAAATCAAAAAAGAGAAAACTGCATATAACCTCTTCGAAGCAATAAAAGTAAAATGACAATTTGGAATAAAAGTACTATGACAAACATGTTCATGAGATTTATCATAAACACATCATACACAAAAAAAAAAAAAGAAAAAAAAAGAAAAAAAAAGAAAAAAACAGAAATAGGAAAAATTACCTGGATACTGCTATTTGCCATTGAAGCTTTCTGTTGATCAGCTTTACCAAGCCAACTGGAAGTGAACAAGGGCTAGAGGACCTGAAATAATAAATATACATACTAATTAACCAATAAATAAATCATTAAGCAATTGTATCTCCCTTCCTTTTTAAATATTAGAAAACAAAATAAGCAGGCTCTACCAGTAAACAGACAGAAAATGTGTCCTGATGCATTTAACTGATTTTGGCATGAAAGCTAATCATATTTTAGTGAAAGAAAAATATAATGGTACACAAGTACACTTACCTTGTTGGAATCCCTATTGTTCTAAGAAATGTCCAAGCTGTTCCTAACAAAATAAATTCAAAATATAATGGCAAGTTGCACTCCTTTTTTTGTCCATTAAATATTTGGACCTTTATGACTAGTACTATAGTTTCATGGTGAAGTAACTAAAGATGGTGCAGAAGGGAATTTACATACTGGACTGCAGAATTCTGTGAAAAATACTCACTTTGAGCTGCTGACGCAAGTCTCCTAGGGAAAGAAACTTGAGACTTGTCCTTTACATTTCTACTCTAAAATAAAACATAATAATAATAATAATAATAATAATAGTTCTATCAACATATGTGTGGAGTAAATTGCAATATTATATATTATACATGATTAATATTTGTAAGACATCACGATAACCCCCTTGAGCAATTCTGCAATATCCCCCTATAAATTTTTAACGTTTTCCAAAATTCAAGCCATATGGTTACTTTTATCAACGTCTCTGTAACAAATCAATTACTTACTGGGCAATGTGGGGAGTGCGAATGCTGCAGAAGTACCCACCATTGATTATGCTGAATTCATTCTTTGAGTCTCTTACAGCTGGTGACTTCACTTTGAAAAGTGTGCATAAGTTTTGCATTTTATTTTGCACATTCATTTCCTAAAAATGCATGTGCAGTGTCCCCCTAAACACGAGGAACCCAAAAACAAACGTTTACAATGTAAATTGAATTTGTAAATTACACAGGCAGATGTCCAAACAACACAACTCCAAACTAAGTGGCAGGTCGAAAGAAACCATTAAAGTAGTAAATATAACTTAGAAAACCACACATACTATTGTTTCAGGTTCTTGTGGCCATTCTGCATTGATTGTTAAGTCGTAAAGCACATTTTCTTCTCTTGAAGCGGCTTCGTCCTCTGCGTCGTCCGCCATGCTGGCACATGTGATGTACTCTCGATAGCGGCAAGCTCATTTAGTAATTTTTGTGAAAAGTTAAGAAGGATAGATAACAAAATGGAATTTTTGATGCAATTTAATAGCAAAAGCACTTATTCTGAGCAGTTTTTTAACAGTCTAAAAGATCCACTAAAGTTGTTTTATCATATCTAAGTTTGAGACTATGAGCCTCATTTCCAATGGGAATTCCCTCGACCTTGATGACCTGGGATGGCCTACAATTTTGTGAAATGGACCGCGGGAATCCCTTGCACATTTTGGTTGGTTGCACTGGAAGCGTGGCCTCTATCAAGATACCTAAACTTGTAACAGGCCTTAAATCGTTGCAAGCTAACGTAGACAAGAAGGTTTGTATCTCAGTATTATGGTGTGTGTCTAAGTCGAGTAATATTGCAACCAAAACTTGGGGAGTAATCAGTAACGTTATTCACGTTCTACATCTCTACCACTGTATCAGTAAAATATCTTGCAAAAATCACAAGTTAAAAAGACAAATCAGTAGCTATTATATTTGGGTAAAAGAAAGAATTTACATTAACAATAATAAATAAAAAGTCTGATCCATTCAGAAACATGCAGTGGAGTTTTTAATTTACTTCAGACCTGTGAAGTCAGTGTGGAGGTTGTTGCCACTGACCATGCCTGTCACTTTTTTAATCCAAATGAAGTTGATGTCAAAGTTCATAGGGATGCTGATGAATGGAGGGTGAGTTAAAACCACATCTCTGATGCCATCTGTCATTCAGAAACATTTTTGAAAGATATGTTTTAATAGAAAAAGTGATAGCCTGAAGAACTTGGATATGGCTTTGTAAGCAAATATTTACTTAAAATTTATATTCAATATGTCTCTGTTACAGTGGCAGAAACGTGGGGACCCTGTTCTTCATATTGAGCTTCGACGATGGGCTGATATTCTCATTGTAGCTCCACTTGACGCCAATACATTAGCCAAGATGGCTAATGGAATATGTGACAATTTACTTGTAAGACATCAGATAAAAAATTAATTTCAATTTTTTTTGTGACATCTAACAATTTGAACAATTTCAAAATGGTTCTTGAACTATAGTCATACATATCAAATTACTGCATTAATCAGTTTCTATTACTACTATAATGCAGTGTAATTTCATTTTAAAACTTATTATCATCTTTATTTACTGACACCAAAACATATCCTGATCTTCAGAGTACTTATAAAAATCAGGTATCACAGGGTGGTAAATAATTTACCTGATATACATTCTACATTTCTCCCTACCAGAAAAGCAAAGACATAATTATGATAATGATATTGGTGATGATGATGGTGATGATAATAATAATAATGTGATAATAGCAGCAAGTGTCTAGTACACTCTGATAGTCAGGGTAATTTAGTTGTTTTTCTTTTTTTTTTTCCTTTCTTTTTTTAGACATGTATTATCAGAGCATGGGATACAGATAAACCATTGTTAGTAGCTCCTGCTATGAATACATACATGTGGGACCATCCACACACAGCAAGGCATATCCAGGCAGTGGAGGAGNGAAGACCTGTCTTCTTGTGATCCGGAACTTTCAGATTCACTGAGAAGGTCAGGGGGAAAGTCAAAAATAGGGCTGAGGGGTATTTTGTAAAAGACAATGGAATGGGCAATGTGAATATATACTGCTGTCTGTTCTTGGGCTAAATGTAGCCGGAAATACAATAAATGAAGTCAAAGGTTCACTTTTGACCTTAAAACTAAGTAAAAAATTGAAAATAAATGTAAACCCAAAAATACCTTCCCTCAAAAATTTATTCAAATTTCCCCGAAAAACTTCACCCTAAACAAAGAAATAAGAAACTTTACCCTGAATAAATCTCCAAATATGGTAAATTCTAAGATAAATTTTATAAAAATAAACCCTTACCTTTAAAAAACAGATGCTAGCAGTATATATTAGGGGATCACTACCAATTAGTCTGGGGGGCCTCATGTTATCCCCAAGAATAAGTGAGATTACTTTATAATCAAATTTAGATGAAAGAATTTCCTTTTAATCTTTAAATTTAGTAACCAAAATCATTACTTTCATATACCACCAAATGGACGCACAAGGGTATGTTGGACAATAAAAAGTATTGCCACCCCTGCACACGGATCGTGGAGTTAAATAAACTTTCACTCCCCCCACCTATCCAAATTTGGCGGCAGACAAAGGAATTTAAAAATTTCTTACATCAAAAATTGATCAAAGAACAGGAGACGGGCTCGGTTTTCCTTGTCGCCAAATGAAGTGAACCCGAGTGGCTAAAGTCACTTATTCTTGTGATAACTACAGTCTAACTAGCAGTGATACACATAAAGGCGGCTGTCACGCCCTGATCAGGGGCGTAGACCGCTTACCTTATATTCCACTTATAGGAATCCTGGTACGTCCTCACAACCGCTCCATGATCAATATCCACTATGGCACTATTGCTGAATGTCAGCTATAGTGGTATAATTAAGTAGGTATGGTATTGGTCAAGGAATACTCGCAGATTGTGGATTTGACGCCCAAGGTGTGTTCTGTCCGGTGTCTCGTAGTCGAGTGCCAGTCAATTCATATCACGCGCTTCTTCAGCGTGTGTCGACACCTGGATGGCGCTTCTTCAAGACAGCCCACAACCGTAACTTACTGGTTCACAATCACAACAATATCCTGTTCTTCAGAGCACTTATAAAAATCAGGTATCACTGGGTGGTAAATAATTTACCTGATATACATTCTACATTTCTCCCTACCAGAAAAGCAAAGACATAATAATGATAATGATATTGGTAATGATGATGATGATAATAAATAATGATAATGATATTGGTAATGATGATGATGATAATAATGTGATAATAGCAGCAAGTGTCCAGTAGACTTTGATAGTCAGGGTAATTTAGTTGTTCTTCTTTTTTTTCTTTTTTAGACATGTATTATCAGAGCATGGGATACAGATAAACCACTGTTGGTAGCTCCTGCTATGAATACATACATGTGGGACCATCCACACACAGCAAGGCATATCCAGGCAGTGGAGGAGCTAGGGTGTACAGTGATACCCTGCATATCAAAGCAGTTAATATGTGGGGATAGCGGTAAGTATTTTATTATTAGGTACAATTTGTGATATAGATTGTGAATGATGCTTTGCAATGTGTGTGTGTGTGTGTGTGTGTGTGTGTGTGTGTGTGTGTGTGTGTGTGTGTGTGTGTACAATGTGTAAGTGAAATGTAATCGGTACAATGGAGAAGCACATCATCAGTAAAATGTATATCAGATATCTCAACAGCATACTTGAAAGATTGTCTTAGATTTTTCTTCTGAATTCTGGTAATTTGAGAGGTTTGATTGATTGGAAGGATATTTGAGGTTGCTTTCCTTTTTTATTTTTAGGCCTAGGTGCAATGGCAGAGGTGAGCAGTATTGTGGAAAAGGTGGAAGAAGTTTTTATTGCCAGAGGATCAAAAACGTGACAAACATTTAATACATTAACATTTGATTCACTTCTGGTTGCCTCATTATATTATATTATATTACATGAAATGCTTCAGTATTGGTATAATATATTAACTTGTGTAATAAAATGTTTTAACAGATCAGTTATTTCAGTGAAATAGTATTTTCAGTATCTGGAATTCTTCATTAATTTATTGCTTCCAAAAGTAGATTTTTTTAAAAGTTTTAAAGTAGTATAAATACAATTGAAAGACTGATAAAACATGTCAGATTCTTAAACATATGAATATACACCTCGACAATGTGTAATTAACAAGGTGGTCAAGATTGAAAAGATTCAATTTTGAGATTTTTTTTACTGGGCATGTATTAAAAACTGAAACTCAAAGAGGTCTGCCAATCCTGTGGTTTCTTTATGTGTTAACCATGGGCATATTGTTGGGATTAATAGGCTTGATATACTCAGTTAATAAAGTGAGGTTACAGACTGAAGTAACTTTTAAAGTGGCAGTGTGTAAATCTTACCTTTGGTTTTTGACATTCAAAAATGTTTTGAGAAAGGTTGTGTGGGGGTCAGCACATGAAAGAGTGAAGTCTGATGGTGTTCGAATAAGATTTTGGTAAAAAGTTAGTCAGGGTATATAGCACTTTGAAGTACTAACTCTGAATGTTTTTACTTCTGATTCTTGAGAGAAAACCCAATGCAATTCCAACATTATTTGAGTTTGTCTTTTTGATGAGCTATTCACATCAGAATTAATGTATGTATGACGATTTCATTTTGGTGTGGCAATTTATGATCAAAGGATATTTACAAGTGCAATTTCTTTTTTCATTTATGTAGTCAATGGGGGTTTGATGATATACATTTGAAAGGCACCCTTGCCTCTGTTTATTACAAAACATACTGTTGTAGAGAAATAAAGCATAGAGTAGGACTATCTATATCATGTTTATATTGAAATAATCCCTTTTTTTAATTCAGTTATTACTTTTTAGTCTGAAGGATATGGTTGATAAGCAGACAGAAAACACATAATTATTTTTGGATTTTATTTGGAATGTTCTATTTTTACTGAAAACAGTAGCTACTTTAGGGACACTGTCTTTTTATTCTTTAATACGTTAATGGGTACTATTGACATTTGGCCAAAGTGTTTTTCTTAATTTAAGTAACTTTTTATATTATTTAAATGGATTTTTATGTAAGAAAAACTAGTAAATCTTCTTGTTTTTTTCATACATAGACTGTTATTGTTTTTTCTTTACATTACCTTTTCATTAAAATGTTCATCCCAAAAAGTGAATCTTTTAATCCTCCCTTCTCTTTGTAACCACCCCCCCCCAGGAAATGTAGCGGGGTTATATGAGAACTTTCGCAAATGTCACACTAGGTGACAAAGAAATTTAATCTGTAATTGGCCCACCTTTAGGAACTTATGTAAGACATTACATTAGGGTGGTTTGACCAGAGCTTAAGGGGCACTAGAGAGAATCATGGGTATAAAAAAGGGGAATGGGTTATTAAATCTGTCCAGTACTTGCTCCAAGTATAAGGAATACCACCACAATGCAATCTTTTTCAAAACTGAAAGGTAGGTGGTTCGATTTCATGTGCAAGGTTCTTTTGGAAAAAGAAAACCAAAAATTGACTCGATACTTTAAAATTTTGCATCGCTGTGTAACATTGCTTTGAAGAATTACTAGTTATGTGGCCAAACCAAAGCATGTAAGCATGGACTTTAGTACTCCACCTGTTTCCTTCCCAATTAAGACCAACCCACTCAATATGTGATTATGACATAAGGATATGTGAGGTAACCCATGGACAGGTATCTAAAACCTTGGGCTTTCTTCTTGGGATCACTGTGAAGCAGGTCTAAGATGGTGACACAAAGCATGGAGTGCCTTGCAGTTCTTCTTGCAGTTGTCTTCATTTCATGTGATGCTGCAGTAAGTAGTATGATATACATTTTTAACTAATTTAGGTAAATTGATTAATTTAGCATCTGTTCACTAAGATATGTGTGATACTGTGCAACTGAAATCATTGTAAAATTGTTCAAAAATTGATAGATGTGTAAGTAATAACTGGTTCCCACATTTCAAAATATTCTAAGTGATTAACTTCAAATATTTTAGGGTCTCGGCTTTCTCTTTTTTCTGTTCTCATTTGTGAGATATATTATAGTTGAATAATATTGATCTTTTCTTCCAGTCAGTTGGTGTGTTGGATGAGGCAGCTGGTAAGTTTTCATGTTTGTGAAGAGCTAGAATCAGTCAGAAACTATTATATAAGCATAAGCTAGGACTTAACTAATGGAAGTTGATCCTCAAGTCATGTCAGTATTATTAGTATTTATATGCATCATTCATCATAAACTGACTGGGTTTTAACTAACAACTTCAGGTACATAAAAAGAGAAAATACATATAAAGCTTTAAGGTATTTTGAGTTTGTTTCATTTTTCAGGGTGGCCAAAAATGTCTCTCATAATATATATTGTTTTATGGTTAAAAAAAAACAAGTCTTTTCATTTAATAATTTCTTTATTCAAGCACCTGAATTTCTCTTTGAACTTTGAACAAAAAAATCATAACATGCTGAAAAAATAGAATTTGAAGAATGGTCTGACCCTTGAAATTTATTTTAAGAGAAGTAAGGCAATCTTCTGGTAAAATGAGATGAATGTGACCAAAATGTATGCTATATATATTTTTCTTCATTTGTTTGATTTTTTTTGCGTACATGCAACACTGAAGGGTATAATATACATTGTAATACATAAATTTGATTAAGCAGCATGCAGTACTATATCAGTCTTTAGATCCAGATCTACAGACTTAACTCAAACAACAATTTTCTTTACCTACAGCACAAAGTACCAATTACGTCTTGACCAGCCATGTTGCTGGAACTGGTTTAACAAATATTAAGTAAAATATTGGTTTTAAAGCTCTAAAATTTGTTCTATTTCAATCAAATAAAGCACCTTAAATGATAAAATACATAGATAAAGCATAAGGTATTTCTCTCATTTTGTGAACTGGTATATTATTCTCATTGACATGGAATACAACTGATTTATCTTAGCTCAAAGTGGGTAAAAAGTATGGACCTAAAATAACAATCAAAATAAAACTTTTTTTTAAAATTTTGCGAAACTACATTAAGCGCCTAGAACAAGACAAATGTGCTTTATAGTAGACAGCTCAGCACAATCACATCTACCACAATGCAATTTACTTTGAACAAACAACACAAGTCAGTTCTCTGCCATCCACATAACTTGGACATGGGAGGGAGCCACACTTTGCTTCAACCACGTACAGCAGGGCACCATTTTGGTTCCCAGTTCCACCCTCGTTTACCTCAGGTGCCCCATCGATGCACACAAATTGAGATCTTTTGTGTCCATGATGTGACGACATAAGGTAGCCATTATACTCCTGAGTCCAGCTTTCTGGGCATTCTCTTCTCGCTGGGATCATGACTTGACTGGACCGATTAATGGACCGGCACACAGCACATACTGGGGTCTCATCCTGAAGAGTTCTGATCCTCCCAGTGTTGACTTTATTGAATGGGTCATTGGCTTGAATCTCCAGTTCTGCTCCATACATGAAGGCACTTGACTGAAAGCCATCTTTATAAGTTCCCCACTGCGGGTTGTGGGGAAGACACTGCAGATCACTACCTCCACCGTTGTGAGTGTAAAGAGATCCACCTATCACACCTACATGTAAGAAAAAAATCAAGGACGACAATCAATTTTTACATGCATATATTTCTACAATTTAAACCAATGTTCCTCAGAATACTTGAGAAAACTTGTGAAAACAACTTGTATAAAAGAGGAAAACTAAAGTCTAAACATTGCCTTAAAAAATAAATAATCATAATTAATATATTAATCACAGCCCCTAGCTGATCTTCAAATGATTATCATAATGCCATCTGTTTAGGATTATATGGTGTAAGTGTCAGTTTATAATAGATTTTTTTTAGTAATTCAGTGACATTTTGACTGATAAAGAATTTGAGTTGTTTGTACCATCATACACTAACTCTGCTCCTGGTGGACATGTCTTTCTTCCCCATCTTGTATAGGTGGCACCACTGGCAATGCCACTGGGTAATGGACCTACAGTGTGCATTAAGAACAGATTTTATAATTAGATAAAATTTTGATCAGACTTCATTGATTTTTCAGAATACTTTACAAACGAAATGGAATAGTTTTCTGGGGTCAGAAATACTGTGCTTACCACTTCGGATATTTCGTTTATTTCTGGTATGGGTCTTGTTGGCAGATCTGTGAAAAATGGGAGGTTCTTCTAAGTTTTCTTCATCCTCAGAGTGAGGCAGTTTCTGTGTGATATCTTGTACTTGTCTCTGAATTTTGATATATGAATGATAAACAAAATAATGTTAGTCTAACTCTTCTTTTGGACTTTTCTTATGTAATGCATAGAAAACAAAAAACAAAAATAATCATCAGAAAGAAAATTGTATACACTTTTTTGAAAAAAAATTATTGTTGACCTTTGAATTAGTGGTTGCCTAATCTAGTTTTGTGCATTAACATCCCATGGAACTTGTGTTGCAAAATTATCAGACTTTCTGCAAAGTTCAATATATCACCCATCTTGAAATCACTTATATTCAAATTCATGATTTTTGAGGGAACACATGCCTCTGTTTCCAACCAACCTTAAACACCCAGAAAATACAAACTGAGTTATTGGATTACCTGCAACTTTCTTGCCAGATTCCCCAGCAGGTTGATTTGTCTCTGTTGTTTGTTTTGAATGCTGCGGCAACGCATCTCTTGTAGCAGTAGTTCTGTAACATCTTTAAACCCCATAGTGCCAGTTTCCAGATCCTCTCCATAAAGCCCTAAAGCTCTTGTTTCTTGTGACAAAGTGATTGCCAGTGCAAATAGGAACACAATAAACATGACTTTCTTGCACAGCTCCATATTAAACTGATATCAATGCACAATTGTATCTGAAACTTTCATAAATTTCTGTTGCTTTTATACTTATTCCAACAAGGAAAATAAAGGTTTGAGGGAGCTTTGCTAGCTGAGGCTAACCAGAACGATTGCACAAGGGGGATCACATGCATTGTTTTCCCTCGGTGTTCCTCATGGCTGAATGATGATAAGGACATGTTTTCTGCAGATACAGGTTATACCTAGAATTACAGTGAATGTGTCATCACTCCCTTACATTTTTTGTGGTGTAATCTGATATGTTAGTGGAGCAGTCAAAATAGGATCTTTCAGACAATGGCAAGCTGCATTTTTTTTTTCATCAAAATTTTTATTTTGCAATATATTGTGTGTTTTTTAGGTTTAATGTACCATAACTTATTTTGCTGGCTTGTATCATCAATCAATTTTCAATTTATTACTGAACTATATTCGTGTATCATTTGCAAGCATGTCTTTTTCAAATGCTTTTCATACTTTAACTTCAACCAAATAAACCCCTACCCTTTCTTTGCACTTTCACTTTATGAAATAAAATGATTAAGTGATTTTTATACAAGAGCATTACGTCAAAGATCTAGCTTGCATTTGAGGTGTAACTAAAAGTTAAAACAAAACAAGGAAGTCAAAAGAGGAAAATTTAATTAATTCTCCGTATTTGAAAGTGGTCACATTCAAGATTGGCTCACTGATTACTTGGAAAGCAACAAGAATTAGCTGCAAAGTTGGGTAGCTTTGCCAATTCAGTGTGGCTGAGGGGTGTTTTTTTTTTTTTTTTTTAAGATACATGATACCGAAATACTTTATAAGGATGACACTTTAATCTAGCAACACATTTTTTAGTCTCTCAGGCAGACTCGTGTAGATATATACATGTACCTGTACTAGTCCCACTCACTGAATAAATATATCCCTAAGAAACTTCAAGTTTGCATGCATAGGCATTAATGTAGTACATGCATAAAGATCTTCTGTCAGTGAACCTTTGTGTCATATCAGTTTTTAGAATTGGAACTTATAATACCATAAATCAGACACAAATGTCAACTCTATTAAAAAACAAACAATTTCAATAAAGATCACTTCATTGCCAACATCAGGAAATTTTGTAATGTATTGTTGTATAGATTTGCTTTCCTGGACACAGCCCAACCTTCCCCCGGGAGTGTCACCTGAGGAAATGGGAGGTAAGGATTTTACATAGTGCCCTAGATGACATTTCTTACCAGCTCTTTCTAAAATGATCTCGACTTTGATGGGTTTTTTGTAACAATATTTTAACAAAATAATATGTTGTTTAGTCATAATGGTTATTTGTTGCCAAAATTGCTTTATTGTACCACCAGCGTAGGCGCTGGCGGTACACATGGTTTTAGTCCCGACCCGTATGTTCCGCCGGCTCCGCCGCCAAGTCACCGTTACCGCTTCTCCTCCTAGACTACTAGGGCCTGCGTACCCATCTCTTGGATTTAAGTCACCTATAATCTCAACTCGTTCCACGTAAAATTTGGGCTTTGTCGGTATTGGGGTCTAGGTGTGGCACTCATTGCAATGCACCCTTGTCCAAAATTGGCAAAATTAAATGCTAATTATCTACCCTATGGAAGGAATTATGGGAAAAATTTCTACAGACGGCTTTCCAAAAGTCGTATGTGTAGATTTCAAATATGCCCTTGGATTTGACCTTTGACCTTTACTTCAAGGTCAAACGGGCCAAAATTTAAAAAAAAAACGAATTTTTTTACGAAAATTTTTTTTTTTGCGCTGTTATTCAGACACTACACAGACTTAACCAATAATATTATTGGAAAGTGTTACCCTTTGGGTCATCTTTCATCTCATTGAATTTGGGGTCAATCGGTGCATTTTCACGGGAGTAGCGGCCATAAGATACCGAAACTGAAAACTGTCTCTAATTTGGGAACCGTTAGTGCTAGAGACCCATTCTTTTTTGCATTTTGTAGAGCATGTAAAGCCCAACACTGGAAGTGGTCTCCGTTTTTTTGTATTCCATACGGTTTTCGAGTTACGCTATATCAAAAAGTACATATTGGTGGTGAAAGCAAAATGTGCAGTACGGTAATGGATAATAAATTTTGAACTCCTGAAAAATAAAACATAAGGCTTGGCGAGGCAGACAACCTGTGGTCAAAAATGACATTATTTCATCAAATTTGAACATCTGGAACTTCAGAGCACCTCCCATTTCAAGAATTTTGACCAAAATGACCTTTTCTTTATTTTAATTAATTTTTTCTGTACGAAATTTATGGCACATTATTGTAACTCCAAAATTATAAAATTTAGTCCCTTATATCTCCAAAACTGGCAGAGNTTGATTGTACCATTTTTAGTTATATATATATTTTTTTGCATATTTTGAGAATTCTTGTTGATTGCATTTTTTACAGCTTGACAAGCACAAGACTGGTGGTGGTGTCCCTTTTTTGTGTGTGTGGGGGTCTATACGATCGCGCTTACCCCAGCTGGTGGTACAATATTCGGAGGCGGTATCGCCTCTCTGATCCTCTAGTTTTTATTATGTCATTTGTTCTTTATGCAATGGATAACTATTGCTTTCAATTTGCATTTTGTGAGAGTCTCTTAATTGGTGCTTACTGCATATTGTTTAAAGACCACTAATAGAGAACATTTTATTTTGTGCCTTTTGTTTATTTAATTGATTTTTTATATTAGACATCCTTTAATTAAGGTATTTTGAGTTTGTTTCATTTTTCAGGGTGGCCAAAAATGTCTCTCATAATATATATATTGTTTTATGGTTAAAAAAAAACAAGTCTTTTCATTTAATAATTTCTTTATTCAAGCACCTAAATTTCTCTTTGAACTTTGAACAAAAAAATCATAACATGCTGAAAAATTAGAACTTGAAGAATGGTCTGACCCTTGGAATTTATTTTAAGAGAAGTAAGGCAATCTTCTGGTAAAATGAGATGAATGTGACCAAAATGTATGCTTAATATATTTTTCTTCCAGTTGTAATTAGAGAGTCATGCAGAATGTTCATTTGTTTGATATTTTTTGCTTTCATGTAACACAGAAGGGTATAATATACATTGTAATACATAAATTTGATTAAGCAGCATGCATGTACTATATCAGTCTTTAGATCCAGATCTACAGACTTGACTCAAACAGCAATTTTCTTTGCCTACAGCACAAAGTACCAATTACGTTTTGACCAGCCTGGTTTAACAAAAATGAATAAAATAATATATTGGTTTTAAAGCTCTAAAATTTGTTCTATTTCAATCAAGTAAAGCACCTAAAATGATGAAAAAACATAGATAAAGCATAAGGTATTTCTCTCATTTTGTGATCTGGTATATTATTCTCATTGACATGGAATACAACTGATTTATCTTAGCTCAAAGTGGGTAAAAAGTATGGACCTAAAATTACAATCAAAATAAAACTTTTAAAAAAAATTTTGCGAAACTACATTAAGCGCCTGGAACAAGACAAATGTGCTTTATAGTAGACAGCGCAGCACAATCACATCAACCACAATGCAATTTACTTTGAACAAACAACACAGGTCAGTTCTCTGCCATCAACATAACTTGGACATGGGAGGGAGCCACACTTTGCTTCAACCACGTACAGCAGGGCACCATTTTGGTTCCCAGTTCCACCCTCGTTTACCTCAGGTGCCCCATCGATGCACACAAATTGAGATCTTTTGTGTCCATGATGTGCCGACATAAGGTAGCCATTATACTCCTTAGTCCAGCTTTCTGGGCATTCTCTTCTCGCTGGGATCATGACTTGACTGGACCGATTAACAGACCGGCACACAGCACAAACTGGGGTCTCATCATGAAGTCTAGTGATCCTCCCAGTGTTGACTTTACTGAATGGGTCATTGGCTTGAATCTCTAGTTCTGCTCCATACATGAAGGCACTTGACTGAAAACCATCTTTATAAGTTCCCCACTGCGGGGTGTGGGGAAGACACTGCAGATCACTACCTCCACCGTTGTGAGTATAAAGAGATCCACCGATCACACCTAAGAAAAAAAATCAAGGATGACAATCAGTTTTTACATGCATATATTTCTACAATTTAAACCAAAGTTCCTCGGAATACTTGAGAAAACTTGTGAAAACAACATGTATAAAAGAGGAAAACTAAAGTCTAAACATTGCCTTAAAAAATAAAATAATCATAATTAATATATTAATCACAACCCCTAGCTGATCTTCAAATGATTATCATAATGCCATCTGTTTAGGATTATATGGTGTAAGTGTCAGTTTATAATAGATTTTTTTTAGTAATTCAGTGACATTTTGACTGATAAAGAATTTGAGTTGTTTGTACCATCATACACTAACTCTGCTCCTGGTGGACATGTCTTTCTTCCCCATCTTGTATAGGTGGCACCACTAGCAATGCCACTGGGTAATGGACCTACAGTGTGCATTAAGAACAGATTTTATAATTAGATAAAATTTTGATCAGACTTCATTGATTTTTCAGAATACTTCAAAAACGAAATGGAATAGTTTTCTGGGGTCAGAAATACTTCGCTTACCATTTCGGATATTTCGTTTATTTCTGGTATGGGTCTTGTTGGCAGATCTGTGTAAAATGGGAGGTTCTTCTAAGTTTTCTTCATCCTCAGAGTGAGGCAGTTTCTGTGTGATATCTTGTACTTGTCTCTGAATTTTGATATATGAATGATAAACAAAATAAGGTTAGTCTAACTCTTCTTTTGGACATTTCTTATGTAATGCATAGAAAACAAAAAATAAATAAATAAATAATCATCAACAAAATTGTATACACACTTATGAAAAAAATTATTGTTGACCTTTGAATTAGTGGTTGCCTAATATAGTTTTGTTCATTAACATCCCATGGAACTTGTGTTGCAAAATTATCAGGCTTTCTGCAAAGTTCAATATATCACCCATCTTGAAATCACTTGTATTCAAATTCATGATTTTTGAGGGAACACATGCCTCTGTTTCCAACCACCCTTAAACACCCAGAAAATACAAACTGAGTTATTGGATTACCTGCAACTTTCTTGCCAGATTCCCCAGCAGGTTGATTTGTCTCTGTTGTTTGTTTTGAATGCTGCGGCAACGCATCTCTTGTAGCAGTAGTTCTGCAACATCTTTAAACCCCATAGTGCCAGTCTCCAGATCCTCTCCATAAAGCCCTAAAGCCCTTGTTTCTTGTGACAAAGTGATTGCCAGTGCAAATAGGAATACAATAAACATGACTTTCTTGCACAGCTCCATATTGAACTGATATCAATGCACAATTGTATCTGAAACTTTCATAAATTTCTGTTGCTTTTATACTTATTCCAACAAGGAAAATTAGGGTTTGAGGGAGCTTTGCTAGCTGAGGCTAACCAGAACTATTGCACAAGGGGGATCACATCCATTGTTTTCCCTGGGTGTTCCTTATGGCTGAATGAAGATAAGGACATGTTTTTTGCAGATACAGGTTATACCTAGAAAAACAGTGAATGTGTCATCACTTCCTTACATTTTTTGTCGTGTAATCTGATATGTTAGTGGAGTAGTCAAAAGAGGATATCATAGACAATGGAAAGCTGCATTTTTGTAAACCAAAAAGTGTTATTATGCAATAAAGTGTTTTTTATAGCTTTAATGTACCATAACTTATTTTGCTGGCGTGTATCATCAATCAATTTTCAACTTATTACTGAACTAAGTTCGTGCATCATTTCCAAGCATGTCTTTTTCAAACACTTTTCTTTATTTGGCTTCAACCAAATAAACTTCTACCCTTTCTTCGCACTTTCACTTTATGAAATAAAATGATTAAGTGATTTTTATTCAAGAGCAGTAATTTCATTACGTCAAAGATCTAGCTTGCATTTGAGGTGAAACTAAAAGTTAAAACAACAAGGAAGTCAAAAGAGGAAAATTCAATCAATTCTCCGTATTTGAAAGTGGTCACACATTCAAGACTGGTTACTTGGAAAGCAACAAGAATGAGCTGCAGAGTTGGGTAGCTTTGCCAGTTCAATGTGGCAGAGGTTTTTTTTTTTAAAGATACACAATACTGAAATACTTTATAAGGATGACACTTTAATCTAGCAACACATTTTTTAGTCTCTCAGGCAGACTCGTGTAGATATATACATGTACCTGTACTAGTCCCACTCACTGAATAAATATATCCCTAAGAAACTTCAAGTTTGCATGCATAGGCATTAATGTAGTACATGCATAAAGATCTTCTGTCAGTGAACCTTTGTGTCGTATCAGTTTTTAGAATTGGAACTTATAATACTATAAATCAGACATAAATGTCAACTCTGTTAAAAAACAAACAATTTCAATAAAGATCACTTCATTGCCAACATCAGGAAATTTTGTAATGTATTGTTGTATAGATTTGCTGTCCTGGACACAGCCCAACCTTCCCCCAGGAGTGTCACCTGAGGAAATGGGAGGTAAGGATTTTACATTGTGCCCTAGATGACATTTCTTACCAGCTCTTACTAAAATGATCTTGACTTTGATGGTTCTTTTTTCTAACAATATTTAAACAAAATAACATGTTGTTTAATCACAATGGTTATTTGTTGCAAAAATTGCTTTATTTTGATTATGTTATTTGCCCTTTATGCAATGGATAACTATTGCTTTCACTTTGCATTTTGTGCGAGTCTCTTAATTGGTGTTTACTGCATATTGTTTAAAGACCACTTACAGTAAGTAAGATCTTTGAATTAGCATAAATTGAATTTTAGATATAGAAAGCCCATAATGTTCCTTTTGTTTATTTATTTATTTTTTTTTTAAATATTTCAGTGTTATTTGTTATGACCTAAGCATATCTTAATAAACAATACAAAAATTTAACTTCATCATTGCTAGGTAAATTTGAAGGTGATATGGATCTTGACCCTAGCCTCTTTAAAGTAAGTGCATCAGAATGGGTGAAACTTCTTCAGAGCCCTGTTTCATAAAAAAAATGTTTAATTGGTTAAAGAGTTTTAGCTACAGTGATTAAGTATCAATAAGCTGTCTTAATTTGGACCAAAACTCCTCAGTTTTATAAAAGATTGTCAAAAATCGAAATTTTAGCTGATGAAGTTGCATTTACTTTTTTGTCTTATATGTCTGTACACAAATGTGATATACCCTGATTTTCATTCACTCTTAGTATCTCTTAGGCTATTAGGTCTGTCAGTGATAGTTTATGTTGGGGTAATCACTTCAGAAAGACTAATTGACCAGAACTGGAAATATTTGCAAAGACAACTGTTCGTGTTTAACATTCTTATAAGATAGTCTTGCAAGCCTAAAATGTTTCTTTGTACCTGTTCAATACTTCAGCAGATGCACTGGTTAAAGGGGTTGGGGGTGGGGGGGCAATAAAAATGCTCTCCTCCCCCCTCAGTGTTTTGAGATTTTGGATCTACCAAGTACCAACAAACAACATTAATTGTCAGAAAGTTTTCATTTATGATAGATCCTGAAATTTTGATTTACCTGTTGACTGTTTCATCTTTTCACTCTGACAGACTTGGTCACAACTGAATTACCTGTTCAGGTGAAGGTGAACAGGTAATTACCTCAGTCTTGATGATGACTTGTTAGTCCCTCTCACAGTCAGGCCTTCCCAACTACCAGACTCGGCACCTAAGGATCCCGAATTAACCGGTATATCGGACCACGCTACCCGTTTTCAAGGTGTGTGTCAGATCGCATTTCGGAGTATCAGTCAGAACACCGAAGGGATGAACCCACGCTCGGCTGTCACCTTGATTGGATAGTAAGCGATTGTCGTAAAATCGCTATATGATTTTAAAATCGGGTGCATAAATTTCAAAACCACCTAGAACAACCTTAGACTGCCACATTAATCTAATACAATGCAAAAAAGCCCTATCAAAAGGTGTTAAATCATTCAAACCGAATGTCGAAAAGTGCCCATATACCCCCATAGAGACAATAAACTAGAGTACTCTAAAGTAAGAGTACAGTTTAAGGTTGTTCAGCCGAGCGTGGATGAGCCCGCAGTCGTCTTACAAAATTTCTTCTGGGGTATGATACTCCAAAATGCAATCTGACACACACCTTGAAAACGGGTAGTGTGGTGCGATATACCAGTTTATTCAGGATCCTTAGGTGCCGAGTCTGGTAGTTGGGTAGGCCTGACAGTCAACAGGTAAATCAAAATTTCAGGATCTATTATAAATAAAAACTTTCTGACAATGAAAACTAAGATCCAATGAAATTATTTTCACAAACAAAATTCATGATCATGAAAACTGAAAAATTTGTCTAGTTGTATGTTTTAGTTGTAGGACAGTATCTATTACTCTGTTTTTTTAATATCATATCCAGCACAGAAATGCCATGAAAAATGACTTCCAGCGATGGCCCAATGGTGTTGTACCTTACATTATTGACAGCTCATACCGTGAGTACAAAAGAAGACTTCTATTAAGATTGGCTATAAACTGGACTGCCAACATTATAATATTTAACAAAATGATATATATGCTGTTTATTGAGTTGTGAACTTAAGAAACAAATCTATTAATTCTGAGTAAAAGTCAAACGTTCGTACCTATAATCATCGCACTTGTCCACAGAAAAAAGAAACTATGGCGTATATCTTACTAAAAGAAGCATTATCACCACCAAGGGATCAGATTGATATTCTTACAATCAGCCTGCTCATTTCATTTTCTATCTTTGACTTTTTATTACTTAAAGCATCCTACGCCTCTGATATCATAGTGGAAGCCATGAGAGAACTAGAACAGAAAGTGGCAGTGGGCAACATTTATTGTATAAGGTTTACGCCACGTAGAAGTGAATCAGATTACATCCATGTCAGACCTATTTCAGGGTGAGAATCGTTATTCTGTTTGATAATTAATATCTTTTCCTTTTGTATTCCCTGTGGATGATATTCCCCATGGATGTTTTTGTTAATGTGTAAGGTGTTTTGTGCAGTTGTGATTTTTGTCAATTCCAGGGTGGAAACTTTTAATTTCATGTCATGTGCTTAATTATTTTATGTGTGATATTTGAATAGATGATTATTCAGTGAATAACATCCTACAATTATTTTGCATTCTGTAATGAGTTTCATTTTTGCCCTTACTTAATGTGGTAACAGTGGTCTCCCAAACAATCAAAAAGGATTTTCTCCTTTGAATGAACCGAAGGAGAGTGCTATCACCTCTTTTCATTGTACCAAACTTAACATTTTTTTTTATATGATAATCATGGACATGGAGATCATTGCAATTAAACACTGATATTTATAATTTTCTTTCAATTAAAGATGCTTTTCTGGTGTTGGAAAGTTTGGTGGAAAACAGGATGTGTCTTTGGGCCGTGGCTGCCTTCAGAAGGGAACTGTCATGCACGAGTTGCTGCACACCCTTGGTTTCCATCATGAACAGAGTCGTTATGATAGAGACAATTATGTGACTGTAGTCTACAGTAATATTCAATCAGGTCAGTCTATACTGTTTTATTGGCAAATATAGTATTTTATAATGAGCAGTGTCATTAAAATATAGAGACAATTATGTGACTGTAGCTTACAATAAGGTCCATCAGGTAAGTGGATACTGTTTAATCAGCTAATGTAGTATATCACAGTGATCTGCGATTGAACTGATTATGAGACCATTTTTGCTGATAATAATGGAAAAATTGACTGATTATTCTATAGTACTTTGCTTCATGGTTCAGTCTTTGATCTAGTTCAAAATTATGACAAGAAAACTATGCAATGCATGGAGGTTTTTACTTTGGCCTCATCCATACACTTGTGGTGCTTCACATCAACTTATTCCTCCATTTCCCCTCTCACTCAGATCCCAGTTATAACACTATGCATTTAATTTCTGTAGGTAAAGAATCTGAATTTGAGAAGTATAGTGCTGGCGAAATCCAACATTTCACCCCCTATGACTATGGTTCCATCATGCATTATGGGGCATACTACTTTGCCAAGGACAGGTCAAAGCCCACCTTGGTTGCCAAGAAGTCTGGAGTCACCATCGGCCAGCGTGTAGGACTCAGTTCTAGTGATATTGAAGATGTGAGGAAGTTCTACAAGTGTACTGGTATGATTTTCTTATGAAATTTGTATTTGTATGTCATTCATTATAAATTATTTGCCTACATATTCCAAACACCAATAGTAAATGTCCACGGTTTGCCACCAGTAGTGTAATATTTGTATTAAAATGTGTTTTTCATTATCAAGCATTGTTCACTGTTCATAATTAAATGGAATGTGTATCTTTTTTTTTTTTAATTCCAATTTTAGCAGTGAATGAATTTCTTTTATCAAAATTCTGCTGAATGCTTTATGTAATGTAAATCACATACTGATTAATCAGCTAATGTAACTAATGTAAATCAATGTAAGAAAAAGGTTATTGATATGTAAGGGATAAGTTCACTCTGAAAATATAGAACATAAATCCTGGTATCTAAATTTTGTATGATTGATCAGTGGAATCAAATACAAGCCAGAGTCATTGCACCTAAACATTGTTGTAAAAAATGACCAATATTTTCTCTCTTTTCACAGCCTCTGGAGCTCAAACTTCATACACCACACCTAAACCAGGTAAGTTTAATTGTTGCAGTGTTGTGTACCGTGCCCCCACTGTGCTCTTTAATCATCTTAAATATCAACGCATCCGTTACACCATTATTACCTGCTGTTATAGTAAAGTATTGAAAATGGTTCTCATCCATCAAAAAATGAACTTCTAGTTTTTCCTTTTAAAAGATATGAAATACATCTCAAGAGTGGGTTTTTTTTTTTTTTTTTTTGAAAGTTCAAGTACTATAATCTGTCAGTCAGAACTATCAGGCAATAGGTTTAACTTTTTTTTTAATTGAGAATTTTTACTTAAAGATATATGTGTGTGTGGGTTTACTATATCATGAGTTTTTTGTTGTTTTTTTTCATTAAGGTGCCTATCTTTCAAGCTGCACCTTTGATAGAAACCTGTGTGGCTGGGGCCAGGACCGGTCAGATGACATGGACTGGACATTAACCTCAGGCAGTACACCATCTAGCAATACAGGACCCACAGCAGACCAAAGTGGTAGTGGTAAGAATTAATATTCACTTTTTTTAATGATGAAGATTCTTTTAAAATAAATCTTCTCAGAACATGTGACTTAACTGCATGCTCACATTTTAAGAGGCAGACTATTATTATATATCTAGAATGAAGTTATAGTCATTGAGCTCTATTATTTTTATAATTTTTTTATACAACAGAAAAAAATACATCTGTATTTTTTGTACTCTCAGGAAAATATGTGTATGTGGAAGCTAGTGGATACTCTGGAAAGACAGCACGCCTGCTGTCACCAGCTGTTATGGGATATGGTTCTTCCACCCGATACTGCATTGACTTCTACTATCACATGTATGGTGCCAACATGGGAACTCTGAAGATTGGTGTCAAGTTTGGCTCTGATTACAGAGCATTGACAACAATCAGTGGAGACAAGGGGACAAGATGGAGACATTTCTTGCTCACTGCCAATATTGGATATTCTGGAGAATTTAATGTAAGCACTCATTTTCAATGAAATTTTTGTGATTTTTTTTTAGCATTTTTGTAGGTGTATCAGACTATGTTTAGCTTTTTTCTTATAATGGGTAATTTCACAGTTATATGATATGGAATATATAAGATATAGATAATGGCTTTAACCCAAACAATGGACAGAAAAGGGATACAGCTGAACAGGTATGTTTTAAGAGGTTTTACCAAGGAATTACACTGCAATGGCCTTTGGGCAGTTTGCTTTTTGCTGTGTGGGTAGAACTTAAATTGGGCTCTGTTCAGGCATGGACACTAAAGCTTGAGTGTCTGATGTTCAGGGACCCTCTTATGTCATAGCCAGACTATTTTAGAGTTGTCAATCTCCCAAAATGCACTGGTACAGCTGTACGGCTAAAATGAGATATAACACTTGGTGTGAAAAGGCCTTATGTATCAAGTGGCATATACCTGCATGCATGTTTGCAGGTGATGAAATGGGCATCATAACACAGTTTGTTTCTAGTATTCATGTGAAATGTGCATGAATGTGAGATACTCTGAACTTGGGTCTTTGGTTCTTTACATCCCCCATGGTGTGAGCATCAATCTTACAAGATAAAATAAGGTAACAGACAGGTATAGGTAACTGATTTCAATTTTGCTTATTGAACAACCCTTGGTGCCATTCTTACAGTTGAACTGAACTGTGATGGCTTTTTGGTTAGAGTGTATCACCTGTGGTTGTCTGTTACTCAGGGGGTAAAATATGTGTAGAACATCCTTGTAAAACATTACATATAACATAGTATACGTATTGTGTTACATGCATACAACACTTTGACCGGGTTTCATGGACAAACTTAACTGTTGATTTTTACATTGAGACTGAAGGCTTTAAGACTACTTTGACCCAAGTTAAATCAGTGGTAATGTAAAGCTTCTTCCTTGAAAAAAAGATAGAGATGGCTAATGTTTAATCAATAGTTACTTTTGGTGGACTATTATGGTTTTATTCTGAATTGAAGTGAACCAAATCGGTGTGAGGTTCTTTTGTGAGACTGGCGCCTTTAGTCAAATGTTGTTATTTTTTTTTACTTAAAAACCAAAAATTTAAGTCTTCTTATATGACCCAAGATCAAATGGCATTACATAAATAAGACTACGTATTATGCCTGTTTTACAAAAATTAATAAAGAGCCTGATAATGTGTCATTGATTGATATCAGCAATTTATTTTTTTTCCAAAGCAAAAATAGTGGGACACTTAGAAAATGTAGTATGACATGTTTCATGATTTTTAAAAAGCCGTTGCTTTCTTGAGGTATTAGTGTTTACACATGGGCGAGACCACTGGCAGATAAAGGGGGGTGTCAGGGGGGTCCTGACCCCCCTTCAATTTCTGAAAAAAAAATCACAGCAGTGACCACTCTTGAAAGTAGAATTTTGTCTAGCTAAATCATAGTTTTAATCTGTACCAAATGGCACAGTTCGCCCTCAAAAATACCCAAACTTTTCTGGCCCTTCAGCAGGCCCCAAACCCTACACCAAGGGGTTGGGGGGGGGGGGTTAGGGTCAGCTTTGCATCCGTGGACTCCCTTTCAAATAATCTACCCCTGGTCAAGACTAATTATGGGTCATACAGAGGTGTCTGACATTCAGGGTGCTTAAATATAAGCAGGTTAGGGTTTTAGAGGTCTCTATCATAAAGTGAAAAAAGGCTTTTGGTTTCAATATTCAGCTAGATGTGATCTTAATTGCATGTGTAAAAATGTCCAACTGATCTCAGGCTTGGTGACTTTTAATGAAAAGCAATATCAATGATCACATCCTGTTTTGATGGTGTTAAGTATGATAGTAAGAAAAAAGCTGCTGCAGCTAGTTCCATTTGGAAACTGTGTTGATTTATTGATCACATTTTTGAAAGTGTGATAGGGTGATTCATAATGGAGAAGGCAGAGTTGTGAAAAATTTACACCTTTGTAATAACAGCAAAAGTGTTGCAAGCAATATATCAAATGGATAATGAATTGCTTGCTCCTCGTGTTTTATATTTGAAGAAAAAGTGGGTAAATTGTAACTGATTTACGGTTTAACATTACCACTGGTAATTTGATCTTCTTAAAATATTGGTGATAAGGGAGATCAAGGAGATGAGCAGGTAAATATATGAGAAAATTAACTGGTTGGAAATAGCTAAGAGACTTTAAAGTGATCAATAGATGGACTTACATCAAAAGAAAGAAGTTAACAAATGTGTCATTTTTAGAAGCAACTTTGTTAAGCATGATCCACCAACATCAGAGCTGAAACAAGAGCTTATTTAGAAACCTACTGGATACATATTTCCATCACATTGGTGCTGCTTTATTTACTTCATGTAAAAATTGAATCTTTTGCTAAACATCCCACACAGAAAGCCTGTTCATATGCGTAGACAGTAGCTGTTGTGATAAATATTGATTACATGCCTAGCTTCATTTCATTGAGTTAATTTTTTTTATTGTGAATTGATTGTGCTTGGTTAAGCAGGACCATCAGAGTCCCCTCTATTTATCTGATTATTTTGTATCTTTTGATTTTTTTGTGCATTTCATTTTTAGAGTATAAAGATGCAGCATGGACAGTGGGGTTATTGATTTTGCTGAAAAATAATTACTTAGATCTATGTTTATTATTTCAGTTCTATGTAGAAGGTAAAACTGGAAATGGATGGAGAAGTGATATTGCTGTGGACAACATAAAAATCTCCTATGGAAAATGCTGAAGTTTACCAAGTCAAAAAAAGACAAGAATGATTAAGATGATTTATAACTACACGCAAGCCATATCATGACTCATTTAAGCACAACCTTGTTGTTTTCTGTTGTCATATATGCTGAAAATAATAAATATCATAAGAAAAACTGATTTTGAGTCCAGGTACATTTTATAAATATGTGGAATAAAACACTCCATATAGCATACTGGTCAATTAATTAAGGTGGGACTGTACTCAAATAGGGATAAAAAACATGTTTTTATAGATAAAATCAACAGTCAGTCTTGAAAGAAAAATCCCTAAATCCCTTTTGTGGTACTTTGTTCAAGTGTCAAAATACTATTAAAAGCATGTTTATAGCTGTCGAGGTGGCAAAAATCTGAGAAAATCAGGGAACCGAAAATGATGTTTTTACTCTCCAAAATCCCAATATTACATCACATGATGAACTTGGAGCTGTGTTTCAAGCATAATTAGATGTTTTGTAGATATTTAATGAATGCAACAAGAATAAAAAAAGCTAAGACCTAATCTCCAACCTGCAGTCTTAACTTACCACTTCAAATTTTTTGTATATTAGATTTTGAGTAGGTAGGTNGCATTCATGTGAAATGTGCATGAATGTGAGATACTCTGAACTTTGGTCTTTGGTTCTTTACATCCCCCATGGTGTGAGCATCAATCTTACAAGATAAAATAAGGTAACAGACAGGTATAGGTAACTGATTTCAATTTTGCTTTTTGAACAACCCTTGGTGCCATTCTTACAGTTGAACTGAACTGTGATGGCTTTTTGGTTAGAGTGTATCACCTGTGGTTGTCTGTTACTCAGGGGGTAAAATATGTGTAGAACATCCTTGTAAAACATTACATATAACATAGTATACGTATTGTGTTTCATGCATACAACACTTTGACCGGGTTTCACAGACAAACTTAACTGTTGGTTTTTACATTGAGACTGAAGGCTTTAAGACTACTTTGACCCAAGTTAAATCAGTGGTAATGTAAAGCTTCTTCCTTGAAAAAAAGATAGAGATGGCTAATGTTTAATCAATAGTTACTTTTGGTGGACTATTATGGTTTTATTCTGAATTGAAGTGAACCAAATTGATGTGAGGTTCTGTTGTGAGACTGTCGCCTTTAGTCAAATGTTGTTATTTTTTTACTTAAAAACCAAAAATTTTAGTCTTCTTATATGACCCAAGATCAAATGGCATTACGCAAATAAGAATACGTATTATGCCTGTTTTACAAAAATTAATAAAGAGCCTGATAATGTATCATTGATTGATCATTGATTGATATCAGCAATTTATTTTTTTCCAAAGCAAAAATAGTGGGACACTTAGAAAATGTAATATGACATGTTTCATGATTTTTAAAAAGCTGTTGCTTTCTTGAGGTATTAGTCTTGTTTACACATGGGCAAGACCATTGGCAGATTTAGGGGGGGTCAGGGGGGTCCTGATCCCCCTTCAATTTCTGAAAAAAAATCACAGCAATGACCACTCTTGAAAGTAGAATTTTGACTAGCTAAATCATAGTTCTAATCTGTACCAAATGGCACAGTTCGCCTTCAAAAATACCAAAATTTTTCTGGCCCTTCAGCAGGCCCCAAACCCTACACCAAGGGGTTGGGGGGCTTAGGGTCAGCTTTGCATCCGTGGACTCCCTTTCAAATAATCCACCCCTGGTCAAGACTAATTATGGGTCATACAGAGGTATCTGACCTTCAGGGTGCTTAAATATAGCAGGTTAGGGTTTTACAGGTCTCTATCATTAGGTGAAAAAAGGCTTTTGGTTTCAATATTCAGCTAGATGTGATCTTAATTGCATGTGTAAAAATGTCCAACTGATCTCAGGCTTGGTGACTTTTAATGAAAAGCAATATCAATGATCACATCCTGTTTTGATGGTGTTAAGTATGATAGTAAGAAAAAAGCTGCTGCAGCTAGCTCCATTTGGAAACTGTGTTGATTTATTGATCACATTTTTGAAAGTGTGATAGGGTGATTTATAATGGAGAAGGCAGAGTTGTGAAAAATTTACACCTTTGTAATAACAGCAAAAGTGTTGCAAGCAATATATCAAATGGATAATGAATTGCTTGCTCCTCGTGTTTTATATTTGAAGAAAAAGTGGGTAAATTGTAACTGATTTACGGTTTAACATTACCACTGGTAATTTGATCTTCTTAAAATATTGGTGATAAGGGAGATCAAGGAGATGAGCAGGTAAATATATGAGAAAATTAACTGGTTGGAAATAGCTAAGAGACTTTAAAGAGATCAATAGATAGACTCGCATCAAAAGAAAGAAGTTAACAAATGTGTCATTTTTAGAAGCAACTTTGTTAAGCATGATCCACCAACATCAGAGCTGAAACAAGAGCTTATTTAGAAACCTACTGGATACATATTTCCATCACATTGGTGCTGCTTTATTTACTTCATGTAAAAATTGAATCTTTTGCTAAACATTCCACACAGAAAGCCTGTTCTAGTACGTAGACAGAATGGCTGTTGTTATAAATATTGATTACATGCCTAGCTTCATTTCATTGAGTTAATTTTTTTTATTGTGAATTGATTGTGCTTGGTTAAGCAGGACCATCAGAGTCCCCTCTATTTATCTGATTATTTTGTATCTTTTGATTTTTTGTGCATTTTATTTTTAGAGTATAAAGATGCAGCATGGAAAGTGGGGTTATTGATTTTGCTGAAAAATAATTACTTAGATCTATGTTTATTATTTCAGTTCTATGTAGAAGGTAAAACTGGAAATGGGTGGAGAAGTGATATTGCTGTGGACAACATAAAAATCTCCTATGGAAAATGCTGAAGTTTACCAAGTCAAAAAAAGACAAGAATGATTAAGATGATTTATAACTACACGCAAGCCATATCATGACTTATTTAAGCACAACCTTGTTGTTTTCTGTTGACATATATGCTGAAAATAATAAATATCATAAGAAAAACTTATTTTGAGTCCAGGTACATTTTATAAATATGTGGAATAAAACACTCCATGGCATACTGGTCAATTAATTAAGGTGGGACTGTACTCAAATAGGTATAAAAATTATGTTTTTATAGATAAAATCAACAGTCAGTCTAGAAAGAAAAATCCCTAAATCCCTTTTGTGGTACTTTGTTCAAGTGTTATAATACTATTAAAAGCATGTTTATAGCTGTCCAGGTGGCAAAAAGCTGAGAAAATCAGGGAACTGAAAATGATGTTTTTGCTCTCCAAAATCACAATATTACATCACACGATGAACTTGGAGCTGTGTATCAAGCATAATTAGATGTTTTGTAGATACATTTAATGAATGCAACAGGAATAAAAAAAGCTAAGACCTAATCTCCAACCTGCAGTCCTAACTTACCACTTCAGTTTTTTTTTTTTTTTTTTTTGTATATTAGATTTTGAGTACTACACTGTAGGTAGGTTCTTGGCAAAATTAGAAATATAAATAAGTATTTTTAACAGAGTACATATCAACCTTGCAATATAAAGCATGGAAATATTGAATGATATCTTTAAATGATATCATCAACAATTTTCCAAGCTGTGTTCCAAATTTGAACTTTTTACATTTGCGCAGTAATCAATTTTTTGAGGTTTTTTGTACATTTTTTTTCCATTTTGACATTTGAGTGGAAGTTTTTTGTTGACTGTCATGCTCTTTCTTTTTGTAGTTCATCCAATTAAAGAATTCCCCATGGGTTTTTAGTTCATGACTATGACATTTACTGAAAACCGCACATTAGAGAAGTGATGCACTGGCTTTTTAAGGTAATCACACAAAAGCTCAGGTACATGAAAGCTTGAAAATACTAATATTTCTGTCATAAAAAAAGTTGAAATCAAATCTGCTCTTACTAGATTGCAGGAGTGTGTACTTGTATGTCTTGTGTGTGGGTGTGCTAGTGAGCATTTTAAAGGCATCTTATCTCAGTTAATCATGATATAATGAATCCTTGTTAGTTTTACCATCATACAAACGTTTGTTTTCCATTCATACCCCAGGAGTCTAAATGCTATGTTTTATGTCATCTCATGTCCTTAACACAGTTCGGTTGTCTGTGCATTGAAAAGATTTTCAGTTGCTTGATCGCGATGCAGGATAACATCCCTGGAGGCAACTTAGATTAATGGTATACATATATGTATGTATACATCTTTTCCTGTACAGCAGAGGGAGCTTTTTAATGAAAATTATTGTGCTTAATCTCCAAATAACATGTTCATCTGAAAGTATCTTTGTTTCAATGTCATGTTTAATTACTAAAAGTAAAGGTGTCTATAAATAGTGTTTTTGCTGAAAGTATAAAAACTGAATTAGCACATTACCTTCTACTGGTTGGTGATTTTAAGCAAAGGAGGCCAATTATTGACCCTGACATATCCATAAATGTTTTTTTAACTTTAGGATATTAGATAAAGGTTCTCTGTGTAGGAGTTTGTTTCTTTTTATAGATAGTAGTTTGGCTTGCACTGGAAAATTATGATTATTATCTGACCTCCCCCGGGCTTTATCACTCAAAATCAGCCATGTATTTTCTATTCTGAATGGGGCCTTTGTCCGCAACCGCGCAAATTCAGCAATGAATAAAAATAATAAACAGGCTCGAAATACGGCCACCGTTGTATGCTTTTAGGTTGGGTAACGCGTTAATACTACCTTCCAGATTCGTGGTCAAAATAGTTGCGCGTAAATCGCTATGAGGAAATCCAACGCTGACAACAATAACCAATTTCAAACATTTAATGTTCACTCGTTACTTGCTCAGGTACATTCTTTCTGTAGGGAACCCCACTCTTTAACATCAAACCAAGACAAAGGATTCTTCAACTTAAAGGGATAATAACTCTTCGTATGAGACCTATATTTCACAATAAAAACCTTGTGAATAACTCATAGAAATATAATATATTCTGTTTTACCAAGAAAACAGCAGTTATAGCTTTTATTCTGATATTTGAAATTGTCTTTAGACAACGTGACCTCCATTGATGTCTATACTCTGTTAAAATCTCTTAAGAGATTTTAACAAAAAACCAAACTTTTTAGAAAAAAAACCAGGGACTAACTTTGAATGTAAAAATGGATTCATTAACCATTGGTTAGTATGGGAAAATTGTTGTTTACTCCAGGAAAATTCATTTTTTGGCCGAAACGAAGAGTTATTATTGCTTTAACTTCTTAATCAGGATAATTAACAAGCCTAGTTTATCTCTTTAGACAAAACGCAACATGTCATAAAGAATTACAGACTACGAACAAAGACATTACGTGAAGTTACCGAAATTGTTGGTGATTTTTAAACGTCCCCGACGTCTTGTATGTATATTGTCACTGTGTCCAAAATATCCATCGGGATGTCATCTAAATCCATAATCTAAAGCACATGCAGATTGAACTTACAGGGAGAGGTGTACAAACAATTGATTTAATGACACAACTGCTTAGACCAGTTAAAGAAATAATACTAGCTGGCGGTTTGTATAAAATTTTATTACAACAAAAAACAACCTTAGACATTAATCAATTGTGTCACATTACAATTAAAGTGCAAATATGAATACTTTGAAACTTACATTATGATAATAGTCCTACTAAGATGCTCAATATTGGAAATATAATAAAGGACCATGCAGGCCCACTTGGTCATTGTTCATTTACGTAGTTTTTTTTAAGATTAAAGATTAATTAAAAAAAGAAACGCATCTTGAAAATGTTTTGTACAACTGAAGTTAAATTAATTCTAACCTTTCAGTTTGTAATAGGCGTAGGCTTGCACATTTTAAAACTGATCAACAGAGAAAAGCTTTTAAAGCTTGGAGGCAGTCGATCTGTGGTTCGTTATTGGCATTAAGTGCACCAATATGATCACAGACAAGTGGTCTGGTCTTTTTTTACCTTTTTATTATTTCCTCTGTCATTAAACTGATAAATGTCTGCACATCAAGCGTCAATATCTAATTGCAATATATAAGCTTTTTTCATTGAGTTCATTAAAAACGAACCAGTAAAACGGACAGAACGACACATAGAATTAGTAGTAAGGTTTCTTCCTCTAATTCCCACAAAATGATACCTCTAATTCCAGCAAAATGATACTCTAACGAATGCAATTACCAATGTAATGAAAAAGAAGGCATCTGGTGATGTTACCGCCAGAATACAAACAACCCATATTAATACATGTTCCTAAATCTTGTTTATAAATTGCAAAGGAGTATCTGACTCTATGCCCCGCAATGCTGTTCTTTGGCAATGGCAATGACAGCAAAATGCCCTATGGTAGGCATATTTAAATTGCTTACTCAGAAAATAGAGCATGACTGGATTAAGACAAGAATTTATGAAACACAGTGCAAAACCAGCGCTTTTGAAAATTTGCCAGAACGCGCTATAATGCCCCAATGCGTAGAAAAACCAGATAAGATATATGTGCCGAGGAAGCCAACAGATCCCGAATATCACAACAAGTGATAGGATTACCTTGGCGATTTTTTGCCTTGTCTTTATATCCCCTTTATGTTCTTCTCCATCCACTTTTGGGGCTTTATCTGTGTGCTTAGTAACCCAAAACAAGGCTCTGGCAATGGCAATGTAGCACCATGTGATGTTAATCAAAGGCAACACGTAAAATAGAAGAAAACGCACCGTCACATGGGCCCGCCCATACCAACGTGGCCAAGTGACGGGATAAGGCCAACAAAACTCGGTTTGGTGGTCGATTTGTATGGTATGATAGGAAAATAAATCTGGAATTCCTATTGCAATAGACGTAAACCAAATGGTAACAATGGTAATTAAGGTTCGACGTAAAGCGTTGCGATGTCTGCTGTGAAATGGACGGACAATGGTCGAATACCTCTCAATGCTCAAGGCTGACAGGGTGAAAACACTGACTCCAAGAGATACGGTCTGGAGAAATTCATTGACTTTGCATACTGTGTCTCCATACGGCCAATTTGGAAATGCGTAGATAGTAAGTGTGAAAGGCACACATATAATAATGAGTAGGAAATCGCCCACTGCTAGGTTTGTTATCAAAATGTTAGGTATGTTTCTCATGGACTTATACCTGCATACAATGTATATCAGACTGCCATTGCCTATCAATCCTACGATAAATACGAAAGAAAACACCACTGGTATCACAGTCTCCACCCCACACCCACTGCATTCATAGTCTGTCCCATCATAAGTAATGTTGCTACTGTAGTTGACCGTTTCGTTTACTGTTAATGTGGTATTTTGGTACTCCATGGTATCCATTGTTCTTTGGGGGAGATATCACCACTTATTGGCAGTCGCTTATGAATAATGTCCTGGTCAGTTTTGTAGGTTGAAGATCTGGTCAAAAATGAAAAAAATATCTTATGTTGTACATCATAAATTACAATCATATTAAGTGTTACTTTGTTCACAAAATCTAGACATGCCAGAAATCAAACATCACTGTAAATGGTTTAAAGCATGAATCTAAAAAGTTTAAGCTAAGAAACAGTAGTTCGAGAAGTGGCGTTCCCGTGATATACATGTAAACGGATAAGCCAATCAATATTACGTTTCTCTTAGAGATAACCTTAGAATGTAAAACGCTCTACTGTAGCTACAGATCGAGTGATTGCCCGGAAAAACGAATAGTGGCTGGAAAGTCTTCAGGCTGGCCCATAAAATAAAGGGAGTGGTGTTGTATCTTTCATTTTCTGAGGATTTAACATTTCTCTTGAATACATGTAAAATTTAAACTCACTACGGGCATGGCTGCTACTACAATATGCAAGTGTAGTGAATAAGGGTACGTCAGATTGGCAAAATGGTTCAGACTCTGACTTTTTCAGCACAGACATATTAAGTTATAAAGGAAAAATCACCATTTTATTGGAAACGAGTTCAGTATAAATATTGGTATAGTTAGATGCCTGTTCTACATACGCCTTGAATCGTGGTGCATCTTAGAGACCCTATCGTACTAACTTTGGATCGATCTCCCTCCAAGGGGATTCTCGCTAAATTGCTATTAACTTATGCGGCTTAGATGTCTGTCATGCCTACTGAAGCTGCTAGGGGGTATTTAAGTATCGTTTAGCAGCTTCAGTAGGCGTGTCAGACATCTAAGCCGCTTTAGCTGAAAACAATTTAGCAAGAAACCCCTTGGAGATGGATCGATCCTGTTAGATCGATCTAGGCATGGGAACCCAGTCCTATATTTAAAACGCAAATGGCAAAAGTGAATAATTTATGGAAGGCCTAATTATTAGGTGCGAAATATTGCATCGGCTGTCCAGGGAGTTCGAATATGAATTTAATTGGTGCCAAAGGTCATATCGAAGTGACTCAATCAAGAAAGTAGATTCTTCCTTGGTTCGATTAAGTGTAACCTTGTGACGGATAATAAAATCTGGACAAATGTCTAGGGGAGAGGCACGGTTTTACACTACCGCTGATATGTATTCTCTTGAGTGTCAAGCCCTTTGTAAAGTCGATAGAACTCGGACATCATATTTGAATTGCACTCTGTTAACTGCAAAATTGGTTTATTCAAGTGGAGTGTCTTATCGTATTTAGATTGATTTTGTATCTGCCAGACAGTAAGCTGCGTATTTCCTTTTTTCATGTTTTCTTCTTTTTTTTTTCTTTCAGAATTTATACCGACATTTTTTGCTGCAACGTTGCACACTGCGTTCTGAAAATTAATGCTGTTATCAACACAAATCATCAATGAGCCATTTATCCATATAGGCGGCACTATACTTACAGGTAACACAAATGGTAATATGAATAATTCATAATACTCGTTGCCTCCCAGGATAACTCAGGAAGAATTAGAAGACCGTAAATTTAGTTAGGCGTTCAGTTTTACACTCTTTGGATGAACAAATACTGTATATAAGACTAAAATGTGATGTATTTGTCGAATGTATAGTTCATGTGGAAGTCTCTCTCTCTCTCTCTCTCTCTCTCTCTCTCTCACACACACACACACACACACACACACACACCATTACCGTGTCACAAAAGAAGAGAAATTAATTAGTAATTAAGAGCGCGCGTGGCTCTCGAAGTAATGATAAAACATTCTGAGGTACCTTAGTGTAAGTTTGTAAAGAGTCTAAAGTTCCGTTGGAGAATATGCACAACATGTCATCGTGCTTTCACTTCAAAAACATGAGAGATTTGTATAGACTTACTTTCCAGGGTGAAAAGATTAGATTGGAAAAAAGCTGACAGAATGACAGATGAGGACGAGGTCGACAGAATTTGTGCAATAAAGTCAAAGAGAGTACAGTGTATTTTCCAATGCTCTGTAACTGTTTAAAACAATTCGTTGAAACTGTCTCACATTCATCCTCTTCAACAGTGGAATATGATTAAAGGGCTTTACCACGTATAAACTTCAGTTTTCTAATAATTCATAAACAGTAAACTTAGTAATCGATTGTAGTATGGAATGGCTACATAGACCAATGCTTACTGATATCTTCAGAACACGAAAACAAGTGCTTTAATAATAATATATTTATACCAATTAAGCCTAATGGCTATAAGACTAATGCCTACACCTGTTCCACTTTGGTTAATGACAAATCACTTTTCCATCCCTCTAAGCGCAAACAAGTCTCTGTGGGTTAGACGGAGCAGTACCATTAATTTTTTTTTTTTTTTTTTTTTTTTTTTTTTTGCTTATGGAAATTGTATTTGGATTATTGCTATATGGCAGGCTTGTACAGGACATCGTTCCTGTATTTTTGTTTTTTTTAAAACTTGCACAAAAAATACAACCGTTTGATAACATTGTGTTAGCCGATTTTTGGTGCTTGGGAAGGTACTTTGATTTACAACTTCAAATTTTTCAGGTTCGATCTTATTGAAAGTTGGTCGTTAAAGCGGTGTTTGTTTCTGTTCCGCGTTACTAGTATTTATGAAGGTAGAACTTCGTTGATAGTAATGTCATTAACTGCGCAGAAAAGACATACATCATGTAAAGGCGGAAATAACAGTAAAACCAACGATGTCTGAAATATGTTAAAGCCATCCCAGCCGATTTTTATCTTACTCGTGGGAATAATGGGAGCAGGCTACGGAAGCACAGGTCAAGCTTATATGCCAAGCTGATTCTACCGTCTAATTCAGGAACGAGTACGGATATATATATATATATATATATATATATATATATATATATATAGATAGATAGATAGATAGATAGATAGATATTGCTAAAACAACTGTTGCGACAGAATTCAGAGAGGTTTTCACGTCGTCCTAGGTTTCTTCCAGTTATATTTTCGAATATTACATTCGCAATAATCCCACAATAGTCAAGCAGATAAATCTCTTTAAATATGTTTCTAACGCTTGTAGTTGAATTCTTAAAAATGTACGTACCTGTACGTTTGCATCTTCTTATCACGACTGACATTAAAAAAAGACGTCTTAAAATGCTTCTAATGATAAAGCAATATGACATTTTGTGAAAAGAAAACGTACCTTTGAATACCATTCCCAGTCTGTAAGCTGCATACGCTCATATTCGGAAGATTTTCCCCAATGTCCAATACTTCACGCGCCCAACCTGTGATCGATTCCGACAGGAGCCCCCATGTTGTAAGTCGCGTAAACGTATGCGCTAAAGAATTCAAGCGATGAGCTGGAGTACATATATTCATCCCACTGCATGACGTAGGCGAACTCGGTGAATAGTTCCTAGATATACGCACCTCTTTCCTATTCGACTATTGATGGGGTTGTTTGTTCTGTGGCACCGTAAAGGTACTTTGTCGCTGGGAAACATAAATCATTATTGACTGTACAGATAGATCGTTATGTAAACGGATTATGGGGAAGCTGAAAAAAAAAAGAGCGATGGTTTCTAATAAACCTGAAGTCTTAGGATACCGGGAGGTTTATCAACACATCATTAAGTGTGTGGACAAACGTGTCATAAAAACAAGCTCATAAAAGGCTTATGGTTTAGGGTCATTGGTCGTCAAATATATATATTATATATATAACAATTCGGTATACCTATCCACAACCATAAGGAATGAAATCTATGAATTAATAAATCCGTTTTTGGTCCAGCTGCAGTGTTGCGACAAAAATTCAACAGTTTCTCAAATATTAGAAACTTTAAAGATGACAGTTGTCAAAAATAAATAAATAAATAAATAAATAAATAAATAATAAAAAAAAGGTTTTTTTCCCTCTGTGTAAAAGTGTAATGCTTAACCTACAAAGTGGTGTGTAACTGCACAATTAATTTTTCCCACGGCCCTTTCCCTTTTTTTCGATTTTATTCAATTGTTTCTTCGTCTGATGTCATTTCTAGTTTCATCTCCACGTTGTATGATCCTGTTTAGCTAATAATCAGGTTGGAGACCCAAAAGATATGACGAAGACTTAACTGAATTAACGCACTTATTGCCCATCAATTCTTGTTCATTTTGTGCAATAGTTCCAGGAAAGCGCAAAGTGATCAGCGGTTAAAGTAAATTGTGCATGTTCTGATTTATTTATATATTAATCATCGGCAGCATAATTTCAGGGCTATAGGGAATTTGATTGAGGTAGTTTATGACAAACATGAACACTGCTTTTCATAAGATTTATAGCAGGATTTGCAAAAAGCCAAAATACATAAGGCGAAAACTTTATATTAACAAACTTGAGATTTTTTCAATTTCCCTACAACAAATTTGTACAATTTCACTTTATTCGATTTCAAGGCATTTGATTTCGATTTGCATTGAATTTTCGACTAAACTACTTTCGTAAAATACATCTGGCACCATAGCTCGAAAACGCAGTGCTAATATAAAGCATCTTGAGGCATCTCTGTAATTTACTTAAAAGATGATTAATAGGTCATCCTCATGTACTGTTATACTTCTCTCAGTCTCTCTCCATTACAATGCATCTTGGCCTATTGACTTCTGTCAGACAAATATACCCGTTCAAACCTGTAGAATGAGCATAATATCCACCTTCACTCATATCTCTACCACCAAATACGTTCTCGGCTTAACAGTCCATATGTTGTGGCTGCAGGTTACCGACGGGGTATCTAAATTCTTCGTGAATTCCGACACAACTTGTTTTTGTGTGATCTTAATTATGTGATCTTGGTGGAATGGAATCTTGCCTCGTACAAAATGTAATTATCAAATGGAAAGTGGCTTTGGAAATCAACCAGAAAGCCGACAAAACACTGCTTATTTGCACTTTCTTTTTATTACTGATCGGCCTTTGGCTGTTGGAAAAGCTTTTGAGTCAAGACCTGAGCGAGGATGATTTGACAATAAAAACATGTGACAAGGACTGTTATTTGGAGACAATCTTAACACAAGAGTGGGTCACAGGTTAGGGTAAATAAGTTAATGCTCCACAAACTTTGGATATTTTTGTTCTGAAATTACTTTCCTTAAGATAACAGTACACAGGATATTTTGTCCAACAGAAAGGCCTAGTGTTATCCGTAGGATAGCAATATTTAATGTTGATGAAACTGGGCAGATATTCTGCTTAACCCTTCTTTACACGGGAGGGCGTTCTTTGTGCGGTTTGTGCCTCCTTTGGGGAACAACGAAACTTGTCCTTGGAGGCTTGAAAGAAGCACAGTGGTCTCTATTGTACAGGAGTAGTTCAAGCGTCACCGTGTTTGAAGAGTAGCCAATTGTATCGCTCTGTTTTCAGATGGATGCTTCATGGTCGATAAGTGATCGGTCACTGGTTGCTATTTGGAATGTTTAGTAAACTGGTCAGGTAGAAATAGTGGCAGAAAATTCCCTCACAGTGCGATAGAATGTTGGATCATGCCCCAAAAGGGTTATAACAAATGGTATTTGTTGTCTGCTCGTCGAGCACTCAAAATATAGAAGTGAAGAGGTTCGACACGTTGTAAAGTCATGCATTTGGCAACAATGTCTTTATTTTTTCATCTGAACATTTTCAAACTGAAATTGGTGTGTGATAGTGATCAGTTTCCGAAGTAACTCTTTAATTATATAAGATCTTGGCTTGGTCAACGACGAGCGTGTGCACTACAGTCTGGTACCAGCGTTACGTATAATTAGTAATGTATCAAATTTTGGTTAGCAGTGTCAGCCCATAATTACGTCGTTCCATTAAACAAGGACATTAATTCCCCTCTTTACCGATAAAACTGAGGTAAGCATTTCAAGAAAATTTCCTATAAAATCTGATAAATTAAACAGAAAAACGGCGTTGATAGCTATTCAGGTCAGGGATATATATATAAATTACAATTTTCATACCAAAAACGCTGCTGTTACGCCATCGGTTCAAATTAACAAATTTGCCCCGATGTATTTTTGACGCTACAGCATTATCCCACATCATGGCAATGTTTGTTTCCGCATTGTCTAAAAACCTAAAAGCAGAGGTTTAAAACCCGAGTACGTAATACTGGTACTTGGCAGTCGGTAGCAATGAATCCGATCGCCAGCATACTAGCTGCAGTGGTTGCATGCTTTCAAAGAATGTGAAAAAGTTCCAAAATTAAGCAAAACCAAAAAGAACAGGTAATACAGGTTTCTTAAAAACGTCGATAAACGGACGGGTGGATACACAGTTTGGCGAAGAACACAAACACGTGCGCCCGCGGACAAATTTACAGAAAGAAAGACATGTAAAAAGACAAAGACAGAGACAGCCAAAATTAAGACAGGCGAAGAGATACACATCATTGCAACCAGTGAAACATAAGATACGATCGTTCCTGATACCCTTTCAAAGTCTAAGCCGGGTGGTAAAACCTCGACTACTAACTGGCCTGGGAAATCCAAAGAAAGTAAGGCCGATTGAGTCAAACATCCGCTCGTTTTAGTTGGCATTTATATTGCGCTTATCACCAATGTCTTTACCAAGATCACATAAGATGCTGTTTAATTTGACCAATTCTTTCATGCACAAGGATGAAGCGCATCGTGTCATTGTACATAACGTATTTTTAAGGAAGGTTGGTCATTGTTTTTAGCGCTATCAATCTACGTTTATAAAATGTTTGAAAGATACCCAAAGACTAAATGTTGCTGTTCTTCTTCCCAACTTCTTTGAAAAAGGGGAAAAGAATTATGAATGCACACAGATTATTATCGCAATTGAGTTTCGGTCTTTTGCAAATAAGAAAATTCGGAGTCGTAGTTGTATCTGAAATTTATAGTAATCACATTGTTTCTAAAATGGTATTTGGAGGCACGCTGAATTCCAGTGCTGTCTGATATTCAGGGTGATTATGGTAAAGGCTTTACTAAGAATCTGTGGAAATAAAAACATTATAATCAGCGAAACGTTGATCCAAAGCTTCCTTCATGTAACCTAATAAAACAAACTCAGATACAGTCACGTTTGTTTCATTGACATTTGTGACATATAATGAGACTGTCATCAAGGGAAAGGGCAAGTACAGGAAACTCCCTTGTTACATTTAATTAGTTTACCCCGCAATTTTGCTATCAGGAACTGAGTCTTTATGTATTTTACGTGTTCCTACGCTGTGTGTCTGTTTAGTTCAGCGTCGAAACCCATCTGTCTATCAGACCAATGAGATAATGCGGGTGCGTAGCATTTAGCAATATTCATTGACATACGTTTCATTCGTCACTTTGAAGACCTCGACACAGGCATGGCTTTGAAAAGAATGTCTTCTGCACGAATCATCCCAACAAACACAGAACGTTTTTTAACGTTACCATAACGTAATTTGGTTATGTAAACGCTGGACTAACGTTTTAATAACGTTTTGTGTTTTATGGGATGTCTTTGCAGAAGAAAAAACAGAATTCACGCAACCTACAAGAGACATATAGATTTAAATGGAAAAAATACTCATGCTGTTTGTAAGTACATGTAGATCTTTTCTTTTTAAAACCCTATCGAATGTTTCGTCTAGACTTCTAGATCTCATGTAGACTTGCTCAAAACTGAAATTTGTCAGTAATTTTACTCAATATATAACTTTGTTTTTTCATAAAGTGAATGAATACCTCATATGGTGCTATCCACAGTGTCCTTCCACTCCAACCCCCAGACTTGTTATTGTCCATAATGAGGACAAATACATGTATATATGAGGTTTGTGAGGCCGTTCTTTTCTATTCACGGTTGTTTCCCTAAGTAGTACCCATTTAGATTCCAGCACTTTCGTGTTTTGAATTTTTTCTAAAATTTTGGATCATTCCCGTTTGGCATATGGTTTTGTTTTATATCTCTTGGCCTGTAATCGCTGACTTGTGTAAATCATGACCCTAAGAATAACTGGTTCAATAAAACTATATATTTTCTCATTTCTCAGATAGATAGAAGGATAAATAGATCACTGCAACAGGAAAGCAGTGCTCTAAAGATTGTTTTCGCTTAGAGTCTGTTCTGGGTTTTATTACGACCACTAAACAAATCAAACAGTGATTCTGTTGCCTGGGAAATGAACTTTTGGGACGAAGCTGTGGCAAACAATAAAGACATGATTATGTTAGGCTTAAAACAACGGTTAATCAAAATATTTACCTACAGCCATTGTATAATTCAACCTGATACCAAAGCTTCTTAAGATCCTATAATCAAACCATGCAACTGGAACCGGGTAGACAGACACTGCAGAAAACACAAATACTTGATGAGTAAACGTTGATGCTCTGCTCTGTTTGAACGGTTGCAAGGCAATGACTGGTATGTAACAAAGAGTCCTGTCAAAGATTGTCACTGTATCACATTTAGTCGACAAAACCATCTAGACAGTTTTCTTTCTAACTGCAACATTCTAACGTTCCAAACACACCCGAAAAATAAGGTCTCAAGTAAAACACCCGCCTGCATAGATTGGTACCATACTGCATCACCTGTCTTCAGCTTAGTATTATCAAAATAACTATCAGATTTTTTAAAGATAATTGTTTTCTTTCACCGTAATGTTTTGCCGTTTCCAACAACCATATTTTATGTAGGTCGGGATTATCCATTCCCGAAATATACAGTGTAATTAAAAAAGACAGGGGTGAAAGCTCTTCGGTTACATGAACTTAAAGCACATTTGTTTTATTCATTTTGGCTACAGTGTGACAGTATTTGAGATCCTGCTATACAGACAATAAGAGAAAAAAATTTATATGAAGGTTTTGGCTTTGTAGACCAATATATTGCTTTATTTTGTGTAAGATTTATTTACGTTAATGCATTTTCACAATTGATATAATATTATCTTTTCATATAAGCAGTCCACTTACATGTTTTANACACAGAACGTTTTTTAACGTTACCATAACGTAATTTGGTTATGTAAACGCTGGACTAACGTTTTAATAACGTTTTGTGTTTTATGGGATGTCTTTGCAGAAGAAAAAACAGAATTCACGCAACCTACAAGAGACATATAGATTTAAATGGAAAAAATACTCATGCTGTTTGTAAGTACATGTAGATCTTTTCTTTTTAAAACCCTATCGAATGTTTCGTCTAGACTTCTAGATCTCATGTAGACTTGCTCAAAACTGAAATTTGTCAGTAATTTTACTCAATATATAACTTTGTTTTTTCATAAAGTGAATGAATACCTCATATGGTGCTATCCACAGTGTCCTTCCACTCCAACCCCCAGACTTGTTATTGTCCATAATGAGGACAAATACATGTATATATGAGGTTTGTGAGGCCGTTCTTTTCTATTCACGGTTGTTTCCCTAAGTAGTACCCATTTAGATTCCAGCACTTTCGTGTTTTGAATTTTTTCTAAAATTTTGGATCATTCCCGTTTGGCATATGGTTTTGTTTTATATCTCTTGGCCTGTAATCGCTGACTTGTGTAAATCATGACCCTAAGAATAACTGGTTCAATAAAACTATATATTTTCTCATTTCTCAGATAGATAGAAGGATAAATAGATCACTGCAACAGGAAAGCAGTGCTCTAAAGATTGTTTTCGCTTAGAGTCTGTTCTGGGTTTTATTACGACCACTAAACAAATCAAACAGTGATTCTGTTGCCTGGGAAATGAACTTTTGGGACGAAGCTGTGGCAAACAATAAAGACATGATTATGTTAGGCTTAAAACAACGGTTAATCAAAATATTTACCTACAGCCATTGTATAATTCAACCTGATACCAAAGCTTCTTAAGATCCTATAATCAAACCATGCAACTGGAACCGGGTAGACAGACACTGCAGAAAACACAAATACTTGATGAGTAAACGTTGATGCTCTGCTCTGTTTGAACGGTTGCAAGGCAATGACTGGTATGTAACAAAGAGTCCTGTCAAAGATTGTCACTGTATCACATTTAGTCGACAAAACCATCTAGACAGTTTTCTTTCTAACTGCAACATTCTAACGTTCCAAACACACCCGAAAAATAAGGTCTCAAGTAAAACACCCGCCTGCATAGATTGGTACCATACTGCATCACCTGTCTTCAGCTTAGTATTATCAAAATAACTATCAGATTTTTTAAAGATAATTGTTTTCTTTCACCGTAATGTTTTGCCGTTTCCAACAACCATATTTTATGTAGGTCGGGATTATCCATTCCCGAAATATACAGTGTAATTAAAAAAGACAGGGGTGAAAGCTCTTCGGTTACATGAACTTAAAGCACATTTGTTTTATTCATTTTGGCTACAGTGTGACAGTATTTGAGATCCTGCTATACAGACAATAAGAGAAAAAAATTTATATGAAGGTTTTGGCTTTGTAGACCAATATATTGCTTTATTTTGTGTAAGATTTATTTACGTTAATGCATTTTCACAATTGATATAATATTATCTTTTCATATAAGCAGTCCACTTACATGTTTTCCGCATTCCTGTCATATTGTTTCTTTATTCACTGTGACAGAATGGAAATGTTATGTAGATAAATACGAAATCATTAAGTTGAACTCATGGCAAAGTGACAGTTGACATAAAACATTATATGACATATACTGAGGTTCTCGGTCAGAGGCTTTTTTGTATGGGCTTAAGTAAGAACCAGAAATTTCCCTATCATCGAGTATAAAAAGATTAGTGGGCCTATTAATGAGATATGTATATTCGAACCCTAGATTCCCAGTGCAGACCGGTTAGGCAAAAGTACCAATTCCAGTTTCCGAAATGCAATTTTTATATATGGCCATATCAGCACCGGGTTATTTATTGTTTCCTTTCATACAAAAAGCAAGGTCCCTAGAGGTAACTATCATCTGCTTTCTTGAGCATCCTAGAGTTTTAAAGATGGGATCACATCACATCGCCTGAGTTCTATTATCAAATAGTTATATATCCTCATTTTTTAATAAAGATCCTGTACTTACAACAACCCATAAAGGCACTATGTCTTTCAGACAATGTGCACGTTGCACGAAAGGTCATTTTCTGAGAGTCCAAAGATTTAGAGTAGGCCCTAATTACTGGACAGCAGTATTTGACCATTATTCTAATCAACTATCATTCGACCCAATCTCCGCTCTAAGTCAATAGTCAAAAGGACATCGACTAACCAATTATTTTGCATTATGAATCTTATTGTCATTTTTATCGAATTTTGTACATACGTGTATACTTGATACATGTATATCCATGTGGATATAAAGATACTGCAGATATCGAGTAGTCGCGATAATAATCTTCACTTTCCATATCTATACCACGTAAAAAAACAAAGACATTGGTGTCTGGCAATTTTTTTACGTTTTACAAGTTCCTATGGCTAGAAGACGTAACTGATGAGATCTGAAACGACCTGTACACACGCATTAGATTCATTAATCGATGTTCATATATCACCTGCGTAAGCAATTGACAACTTGGAAGCGATGTCTTATCCCTTAATTAAATGCCAATGACGCAAATAAACCTCAAAGATGTAAACATTGGTTAAGAGGAGCAATAATGAGTCGCAGTGTAAAAAAAAACGGTTGGAAATAACCTATTTTACGTACATTTCTGCAGCACGTACTTACCGATGAACTTCAAGCGGCAGCAACATGTTAGTGAAAGCGGTGTGCGAGTAAAAGAAATTGTTAAATTTTAATCCCTCTCCCTCGAAAAGAACTAGATTTTGACCATAATAAATACAGTATATTTTCCGCAGTGAAATGAATATCCATGGCGCCTGTTTGTCTGGTGACAGACGACAGTTCTGGTTTGATCTAGTTTTGTTAAACTGTTGGTGAAAAGGTCCTTATAATGATTTTGTTCTTCTCATCCTTTTTAACACTCTTGCTAAAAATGATGGAGTATTCCAAAAGAGCATTGTATGTACGATTTCAATAAGTTAAAACTAAGAAAAAATGCAACTTACAACCAGATCATGAGGGTTTTATTATTATTCCATGTTCTACCTTCAAGCTACAGTATATTTGAGGAGAATTATTTGCTGGGTTCCTTCTTGTAATCAATTATAAATTTGTTGAATTATCGGTAATTTATAGAGAAAAGCCAACGTTATGTTCAAAGGTAGAGATTAAAGAGAAAAGCAAAGTCACCTAAAGGCAAAACTGTCTAGACCATTCAAAGCAGGAAAAATCAGACTAGTCCACTGGGTTAATTTCCTGAACACTGAAGAATTGTTGTTTTGTGCGTTCAAGTTGAGATGGGCCATTGTCATATTGTTACAACAAGGTACCATCAAATGAGCTCTAGCAAATGGCACCATTTCTGTGGCCAGAACTTGCATGTACACGTCACCAGCTAGCTCTCTCTGAGGAACACCAGATTGGTTCGAATTTAAAAGGGAACGGCAGCCCAAAGGTGGGTAGAACCACCACTGCGGGCGTTTCACCTCACGGTCTTCGGGTTATCTGTTCCAAACTTGGCATGAAGCATGGAGTCTGCTCACAACGCCACGAAGAAGAAATCTTGCTTCATCAGAAAACCAAACATATCTGCAAAGACGCATTTTACGCCAATGGAGTTGTCGGGTCCATTCCTAGCTCTTCCTCTTTCTACATGTAGTTCTTCCTCTGTTGGGCCCTTTGGAACTTCTTGGCCGAGGCCATGAATCAGGTGCCTGCTGTTGACTGATCGTCTGGAAACTGTTTTTTTTTTTTTGCCTCTGTTCCTCAGAGAAAGTGCTGAGAAAGTACTCTTTTGACTACACGTCTTGTACAGTATACTGTCGACCTTAGCTGTAGTTTTACGAGGACGACCTATGGTGCTGCCTGGTTGCACATGGTACTTTGTACGAAACCTTTGGATGGTCTTACAGATGGTTTCTTGACTCACTTCAAGATGAAGAGCAATTTTCTTTTTGTTTGCGTCCAGCACACCATATCCCCAAAACTTGCCAGCTCCTCTTTGCATATGCGACGATACATAGTTGCTCTTCAGACCTGCTGTGCAAAATTTTACATGCAGCTGCACACGCTTGCGTTATATTAGGGGCCTAAACGTACATGTGACCTTACATTCTGCTTAGACTGGTCACATAGGACATGCAACTCTCATCGCCAATTGAGCATTACCCAATGATTTAGTTCCACATCCATAACTTGCATATTGTTTATTAAGAATTGCCCTAGCCTTGTGTATCAATGATTTAGTGAAAATTGTCAGCGTGGCATTGAAAGAAATGAATACCCTTTTCATGAACGAGAATTTAACTTCTTGTAAAATGTAGTGATCATTTGGTATGCTTTTATATGCTTTTATTTTCAAGTAATATCTTCCAATATGAGGCGCCCAACGGGAAGAAAGCAATTAAGATTCTCAAAATTCATTAAGATGACTAACCGACCTATCCACAACTCTGTGACTAAGTTCTCAGTGATATTTTTCAAGACGAGTTGTATAAATAGAGTATGCTGGATAGGGAATGGCGTTTGGCTTATAAGTGACACATTTTGAAAAATCGTTTAATTAAATGGGACTTCTGGCGTGCTCAACATGTGACACCACTTGAGTAAGATTGATATTGCTTATATCTTATAGTGAGTGAATCCTGTTTGATAAACCTTAAGCTTTGAAGTTTCTGAAGACTGCAAAGATTTTCGATTATCATTATGTTTAAACTTACAACAATGGTCATCAGGTGTCATCATGACATTGCATTGCATTGGCAAATATTATGAACACTATCTGAGAATAAGTATGGATTCCAGAGTATCCCTTTCCTTTTTGTTATTCGAACAGATACGACACCGGTTTTATTTCTTGTCTTGAATATTCACACTAATGCTTCTTAAGCGTTAGGTTTACGTCAATGTATATAGGCTAAATAGTTATCGAATAAAATTTTTCTATGGACCTTTAAAAGGTGGCGTTTTGAAGAATCATCAGTATACCCTACACTTTGAAATATTGAATCAGTGAGGTATCCAAGGAAGAGGTGGGTAACTTTAAAAATCATTGTGGATACTGCTCTGCTTATTAAGGGTTGAAAGTTGTCAGTGACATATTTGTTGCACGGTAGGAGCAGTATTACGCATAACTGAGAACAAACTCAACAAGGATATGATATCGACTCTCCGAACTGCTTTAGATTATCCTGCAGAGTTATCAGTAACACTTATCGAATAAAACATGCTTCCTCTGAAAGAGCCATTAAAAACGCACCGGTACCCCATAGGAAGTTAAATTAAGGCAGCTCTTCAAACGTGATAGATTTGCAAAGGTTTCAAAAGCAATTGTGGGTGTTAGCTCATGATTATTTTGCGCACCATGATGGCAACCATGCCCCCAAAGGAGATGTAGAAAGTAAATCATGCAGACAATTACATAACGATTTGGCTGCCCCCCTCCCCCGTCAGATAAAGGTTTTATTATTGATCCCTTTAGTTCAAAACCTGAATTGTTTAAATTCAAATTATTGTTTTTCTTTTTATTGTTTATTTCTGCTTGTTGCCGGCTTAAAAAAGTGTACGCTTGTACCGGAAACAAACAAAATGGCCACCATTTTCCGGATTCAAGGCATACGGGGTTTTTTTATATATATACATGGGCATGTTGGAAAACGTCAAATAAAATTAAAAGCAAATCAAAGATACATATATATGTACGCCCACGGTACTGAGTAACAACAATTGGACATGGACATCAAAATTTTAACATCGCGCCGCTTAGAATATGCATCATATTTTGCTCTTTATTTACAAATTTTAGAAAATGTAACATTACACACATGTAAAAATTATCAGTGAAAAGTGCACTTACTTCACAGAGATGGGAAAGCACGCTGCGATCCGGAATCGGCGGTTAAACAGCGATGGTATGAATTCGCCTCGCGCGCGTTGCACGACGAAAAGCGGGAACCGGATATAGCTTATTTAATTATTCTCATTTAATATTCATCTTACGTCATCAATGGGAAGTTCCACTTTGTACGCCTGGTTCCTGGGACGAATCTGAATTGAAAAACAAAACTACGCACTAGCTGTGGTTTCGCTGTCGTGCGTCTCTGAAGGAATCGGAACAGGATTGGGTCATAACATCGGCGATTCCACGCTCAGATGACAGGATTTCTTACACCTAGTAGTTTTCCCAAAGTTGAAGGATTTGCATAGTTCACGTGTATGGGAGATCATTCTTTGTACTGAAGCACAATAACCCGTTTTCTTCACCCATCAACATTTGCGACGAAGAACAATTTTTACATTTTTCCAGTGTGTGTGTGCCGTAAATGATCCTTGATATGACCAAAAAACATAACAATAATACTATTCTGAGAGCTTTCTTTTCCATAATGTGCAGCTGGAAAACAGACTGGTATGTCTGTGTCCCAGATTTAAGCGCTGTTTGAGTGTTATTTTTGGCTAAGATTTAAAAAGTTTAAAATACACAGCAACGTCTTGAAACACAAAATTGTTTGTTATAATAAGACAAATTCATCCCTTTCACATGAAAGCACCCCCCCCCCCCCCCATAGTAATCCAACACATAGGAATATTTTGACAGGCTTTCAAAGATGATACCCCATTGTTTTCACCCAGTATCGTAGATGTGTAGATATATTTTGAAGAATTCATCAAAAGATATAGAGTCTGAACTATGAGAATCAATCATAAAACCCATATCTGACGGGGGTGGGGGTGGGGGTGCAGCCAAATTGAACTTTTGGACCATCAGCTCATCTTGTGTCTCCAAAGCCAATTGCCTTGTTTTCTCCCCTGCGACTTCATTATCGCGTTCCTATAAAAGCACTGAAACCTCACAAAAGGCGATGTTGCAAGTTATTTTGAAGTTAAAAGCCAAATATAGGGAGTTATATATTAGGTGATTAGGTGTATATCTACTGTACATGGAAATTATGAATCAGTATTTAGATTCATCTAGCAGGTGAAACTTGCTTATTTTGATGTGACTATCTTTACAAAGAAATTTTGCCTATAATTGTCAAATGAAAAAAAAAAACAACAAAAAAACATGGAGGCTCTGGGTAGATTTATGAAAAGATATGAAAAGATATTCAGAACTTTTCACAAAAAAATATTGTAACACGATTTTAACCTGACTCTTTGAAGCAATGGTAATCAGTTTATTTAAGTCGAACTGTAAAGACATTTTTTTCAACGATTGCTTTTTGCACTCGGATCACTGCCAAGTATGCAATTCACAGGAAATAGCCACCGAGGCATGTCGTCTACACCTGCTAGGGTAACAATTTAACTGTCAGTCTCTCACTTCTCCGGAAATGTAACTGAAGACAGAAAGAGACGTAATGAACACATACCGGTTTTGTTGTAATTACTGCATAAGCATCTGGTCACATATTACACCCACGAATCAAAAGGGCCAATGTCACGGTAAGGTGAAATAATGTCAGTTTGTAACCAGCGAAGATAAGGCACCACCCTAAACCCCTACGTCACTGATAACGAGGGTAGTATTCTTTCCCAAAATTGGTTATTGGCGCCAGTCCTCTGTGTCCTGGTTTTCCATCCAAAGAGCAAAATAGTTGTTTCTTTATATCAATTTAGCTTCGAATTAATATTCTTAATTGGTCGTTTCAACCAAAACGTCTTTAAAATTGTAAGAGTGGGGATAGTTTTACTACTGGAGTTTATGTTTTAAAAAGTTTCGAATGTGTTAGTTGACGTACATCCAGGAGGATGTATTGCACTCCAAACACAGTTTGTCCTGCAGATTTCACACACCCACAAATAAAATTGCAGAAGAATTGAGAGAAGCAATTGCTGATTACCAAATGATTCTAAAAGTGCTTGATTTTCTGAGATATACGTGTAGCCTACTTAAGCTAAGAAAAAGTCTGATCCCGGAAAGATATCAGAATATGTGAGGACAGGAAATTGTAACTGCTAGATATGTATAAACCAGCCCCAGGTGTCATTTTTATGTAGGCCTATCGATTACTGAAGCAGGGTGTACTCTGAAATTAGGTTCATTTAGAAGGATCTGGCACTGTACAAAATGGAAAGATCCATGGGAGGTCGTATTTTCACGCACAAAATAATTTGTTTTTGAAGTCATTCGTATGCTGTCTCTTTGTAAATCATATAAGAATTTGTGCGCCTGGGTGTTTAGATCTATTGTATCCATTCTGTTAAATGCTGCCATGACGTGAACCCTAATCAACGACTTTTAATCTCACGGAAAATAAATGTCGTACGATATTACTTACGATATTCAGCCGCATAGAGAGTTTTAGAATATCACTGGTAATCGACACAAAGGCAGACTGATATGAAAAACCAAAACTTCACTGAGATAGAATCTAAATAACGATCAAATAAGTAATTGCCTGTTGAAGTAATAAAAGAGATAACGGTTTTGACAAAAAGCACATCCCCGTTATAACGTTAGTATGCTCATCGCAAATCCCTCGGGAAGTCAGATAATAACATTTCATTATATCCCATTACCACGACAGAGCCCCACGTGTCATCTTGTGTTATCTGTAGTTCCCGCTAGATTTTGATAGTTACAGTTAATGCAAAATCGGGCCTAAAAGCATTCTTATCTTAACATGAAACGACCTACGTTTTTCCTATGACTCGCAGTTATTGTCTTTGGATATTTTTATATCATTTCATTTCACGTTCGAATTTCTGTTACCTGGAAATAAGCTATGTCTATCGTCAGTCTATGACTGTAATTACGTACATAGTTTTGGTGTAGGTGGGGGTGACGGAAGAGTAATATAAATGTACACTCTTGGTCAAAAACGTTGTTCCACCTCTAGCCCCAAGTGCTTTTGTTTACAAATGATAGCATGACAGCTGTTAAGCCGTTTTAAATATTTTTTTTATTCCATACGTCATAGATAAAGAAAATGCATCCCCTCAGATATGATTTTCCACAATGATTTCTACAGAAGTGAAAAATAGCCATAAATTCGAAAAGACGCCACCGAATGTCATCAAATTTATACACAATTAACATTAGAATTTTTCTCTTTAAAAGTCACGTGTCTATTAGGGTTTGCGTCTAAGGCGTACGGCCTGCCTCCCACAAGGGTTACAGGTCTATTTTGAAGGATATTGTCCCATTCTTCCTGAAGAGTTTAGCGGAGTTGTTTCAGACTATAAGGGGTTGATTTTCTCTGCATCGTGCACTCCAACTCATCCCTCAGATATTCAATATGTTTAGTATTCAAGTTAAAAGATGGTGATTCCCATTCAGATCATTGCGATTTTGTGGCAAATCGATCAACAGACGAGATTTGTGAGCAAGTGCGTTGTCATGATGAAGCCTGTAGTCGTCCTTGAAGTCACCTCTTGCAAATGGAGTGAAGTATCAGGTTAAAATGTCACGGCCATTGGCCTCAGAGATGCCGGAACTTGGCCAATCGTCACTGGAAGGGAGTTGCCTTTGCTGGGGAATCGAAATTTTTGTTTTACCCTTTCGACGGTCGAATGAGTGTCCGTAGATATGTTGGGGGATACCTCTTGGAAGAGTGTGTGCAGGGTAATATCTCCCGAAGTGCCGGGCCAGTCTGCGTTTGGGGTACACTCCATGCCCATTATTTCCGGAACAGAACTTTAATGAGTTCATTTACCGTGACATTTTCAACTGATATCTCACTACATTTGCAAGAGGTGACTTCAGAGGTGACTATCGTGACAACACACTTACAGTTCTCGTCTGTTGACTGATTTCTTGCAGAAATATAATGTTCTGAGGAGGGAACCACAGACTTTGAACTTGAATACTAAGCCTATCAGTACCTGAGGGTTGATTTGGAGTACGCAATGCAGAGTAAAATCAAGCCCCTAATAATCGGGCTCTTTGGGAAGAATGGGACAATATCCCACAAACCTGTACCCCTTGTTCTAAGCATGCCGCGCCGCCTACAGGAGATAATTGCAGCAGACGCATACACTAGTAGACACGTGACTTTTAAAGAGCGCATTCTCATGCTAATTGTGTATAAATTTACTGACATACGGTGGTGTCTTTTCGATTTTATGGCATTTTTACTTCTATGGAAATCACTGAGGAAACCCATATTTGAGGAGTGCGTGTTCTTAACTTGAATAAATGGTATTAAACATGGATATTTTCACCAGTATTTTGGCTTTTCCTGACCTTAAGTCATGTTAAATATCATATATGGAATAAAAAAGTACTTAAACATGTTGACAGCTGTTATTTGATTTGTAAACAAAAGCACATATGATTGAAGGTGGGACAACCTTTTTTACCAAGAGTGTATAAATAAATGCATGAACGTTCACCTCCTGCTAAAATTGCACGCACCTGGTATTAGCTCCAAGGAAAAACTTTCATCACGCTAACGGTGTTTATTATGTATAGTCCGAAACTATGTTTTTCCAAATGCAATTAAGCACAAGCATAACACGACTTTTATTTTATTAGGCTTCTTCTGCAGAAAGAGATATATTTTCAAGTTTATATTTCATTCCAGTTTTAGCGATTTGCTTGGTTCTTCAACGGGAAACATTTTGTAGTTCCTCGTGTAGCAAATGTTAAACACTAGAAATAAAACATGTTATAAAACAAAATGATTATTTTCACCGATCGGAGATTCATGTTCTAATGCCTTAATGGCCATTTAACTCACACCCATCGGTCAATATTTGTATAATTGCACTACCTATGATATTTCAGGTCTTGAATAAAAAAAATTTGAATGATGAGATTTTTTATGCGCCCAGTTATCCTGGGTCGCCGTATTAATCATCTGCTATCGCACAGAAACCCTGATTTAGTATGAACTCCAAGCGGCTAGTGAAATTATAGGAGATGCGGGAGATGACCCGTTACTTTCACTTGGTGGGCTTAATTTATAACCCCTTCTCAGAAACTCGTCCTCCAAACGTATTTAGGCATAGCATTTGATCTTTTTGTTTATATTCCTTTGACTAAACAAACAAATTGAGTGCCACACAAATTTGACATTAACCAATGATCAAGAACTGAGCTTTGAGTGAGAGAGAAAAGCAAAGTGTGATGCTAACTTGTCCATTGTGATCCCTTTTCTTTGTTTTTTTTTTTTTAGCAATATGTGTCCATAGGTAGCATCTACTTTTAAAAAAATTTAATTTATGCAAAATAATCATTACAATTGGTGGATTCTAGATGAGTCTTATATGCTTAATCGGTAATACGTTCCTCTCGGGCGATATCGGTAATTCCTTTAAGTTCCTCTCTTGCGATCACTCCTTGGATGCATCATTGGGGCACTAGTGAATGCTTGAAAGGAATAGTCAATGATAGATCACGATTATGTGTGAAATACCAAAATAATTTAAGCTGTCAGAATAAGTATTAGAAACAACATTGCCAAGTTAACTCACGCAGGGTTACTTTTGCGTGCTTGGAAAAAACTTTGAATAAACTTTGAATTGAAGTTATTATTAATTCTCCTCATCAGTGCATAATTCTGAGCGGAGCACATACATGTTTGTCACAATGCGACAACCAGGGATCTAACATCTACGCCAGGTGCCCCTTTTCATTCCGTTAGACTCATTACGAAAGGGCCTCTCAGTCAACAGCCCGTGCATGTGAATAATAAAGATACCTTATCTGTCAAACTGTTCAAGAACGGTGATATGTTTTGTTCATGGCTGGTTTGCCAAGAAACAAATTCATATAAATATATTCGTAATATTAACTTTTTTTGTGTAGTTTGTCGTGCAGTCTCTGTTATATCGATAAATGTACATGGTTTTCTCATGTAAATTGTACGAACTAAAATGAACTTTCCTGACATGAGTTCTTATGTTGATTGACTATATGCCATGACCCAAGACTCATTCAAGACGCCAGCATTTAATAAGAATTTAGTAAGCATCTAGAACTAAGAAACTGGTGGAATGAGGATTTATAAGATTTTCTGGTATGCCTGAGAGATACTTTAAGGCAATAAAACACATGCCATAATGTCTAATAATTCTTATTTATTTTGAATTTGAATAAGCAAATACAGGTTACACACCTTGATGCTACTCATAAAGAAAATAGTCAAAATAAAGCCTTTAGGGCTTTTTTTTTTTTTTTACAAAAATGAACGTATAATACGTATAACTGGGGGACAAACACAATAGTTTGGGAAGCCTTCGCTTACTACAAACCTGCCTAATTTGAGCTCGCTGTATATTTTAAACTTTATATCACATCGCTATTTATAATTTAAATTATACTAAAATATTTAAATCAATGGTGTTATTTGTGTTATACTTAACGCATATTCGTATAAAAATACATCATCATATGTTACTCGTATCCCATTTCATGTGAATTCACTGGTATAAGAAGTGATACATTCTAAAACAATGACCAGACAGTTTGGTTTGACAAAAATCGTAGTGCTACAAGGAGATATTGTTGTCGGTGCAGTTAAATTTTACATCACTAATATATAGGTACCAAAATACATAATGGGTCATATAACGGCCACTCTAAGTGGCATTTTCCAGTTTTAAAGACAGTGACTATCACGTAAATCAAAACGAAAAAAGTGCTCTTGAAAATCATCTTGTTGCTATAAATGTATGTCAGAATATTTGAACACGTTGTGTTAGCATTTAAACGGTAGACGATATTTCACTAGGATATTCATTTCGGTGAATTGACTATCTGTGCACTCGTTCTCCTTTGAAATGTGTGTAAGCAATATATATCATTTAAATGCATTTGCCATAATTTCAACAGTTACTGACTTTACATCCACCCAAAGGTTAAGACACGTGTGTATCGTATTTTGCTGGTATCTCAGGTGGGAGCTAACGTGACACTTGGCGGTAACAGAGAGAGGTCAGCCCTGATAGCAGTAGGCCTAATGGCGACCTTAATTTATTCAAGGTATTTTTAATAAATGTTTAATTATAGGGATGCTTGGTCACGCGATGTAAAGTTGACTTGGCGACGAATGTGTCAGTACTACTGGATTCCCTCTTTTTTGAAAATCTATTGAAATCTGAGCTAAAGGCTTTGCGGTGGCAAAAGTTACGAAAGGCTTTTCTGAATTTAGTTCCACAAATGTAAATGAAGAAATTACAAGCATAATGCGACAGGCATATTTCTTCGATCAACTTTCTTGCCGTGATATACCCAAAATACATCTTCCAAGTTGAATCCGTCCTCACATGGCTGTCAGACAGGCACGGGTCACCCTCGGCTATGAAATTACTTACGGCGTATACAATCGTTGCCGGCAGAGTCATGCCTATTGCAAAGAAAGAAACACTCAGCAGCATCAGTGTCGATGTTGTTTTGGTTTTGGAACGGGATGCCTTTCCTTTCTGGACATTCTTATGATTGACGATTTCTTGCATTGCAATTGACTCGTGAGACGACGATTTTCCCGCAAAAGGGGAACCCCATATTGATGCTATAACAGCTAAATTTAATCCAATCACAACAACAGGCACAACTGCAAATCCAAGGATTTCTGTTCCCCATGTCCAGCATGTCCCAAATGCCATGCTTCCTACAAATGCCTCTGGGCGAAAGATGCATTCTTCAGAAATGGCATCATATTTCCAGAGATAAGCTTGGACACTGCACAAGGCAAACGCTAGAGAGCTCATAATAAAAATCAGTCGAAGGGTAATCTTTTTGGTGCAGTATACGACTGCTTTGAGAGGGTAGCAAACGGCCATAAAACGTTCTCCGGTAAATCCTAGAATAAGCAATGGAGAAAGATATTGTGGAGTGTAATATAACACCATGAATATCTCGCAAACAACTTGATAATCAATTGTTCGAAGGCCCCAAGCAATCTTAAGTTCCATTAGCAAATGAAGTACTAAAAAGCACAAGTCAGAGAGAGCAAGGCAGCAGAGATAGTAAGCTGATGTGTTGTTTTTGCGCATTCTTCTGTTTGACCAAATGATCAAAGACGTTACGTTCCCGAGGCAACCGATCACATACCAGATAGGTGTGACGATGCGGTCAGCGTAGAAGGCGGCTGGGGCAAAATCCTGGACGATTTCAACCCATTTCATCCTGTCGTATAAATCCGATGAGCAATTGCCAGTAACATTTGGACATTTACAGACATTATTCAAAGTAGAAACGTTCGTTAAGCTCATCTCAAAGTTAAACCTTCCTGTTTGGTGCCTTTAATCCCAGTGGCGAAGTTATTGTAAGAAGTTTGTTTCAGTTATCACAGCAATTTTTCTTGTACTTGGTATACGCCACTGGATTACTCAGCCTGCAATTACAAATGACATATAATGATTCAAGTGTTCAGGATATTAGGTACTGCCTACTTGTAGCATATTAAAGGCAGATTGACGTTAATAAGCTAAGACTAATATCAGCATTACCTATCTTGCAGTGATGCACTTCAAATCCCCCCGCAAGGTATTGTTATGACGTCCACCTATACATGCCGCATTTCTTTGATCATAAAAATAACTATTGATGTTCAGCATGTTTTTATACTTCTGTTGTATGACTGGAGAGCAAAACGGTTACGCTGTGTGGACAGGTTACTTGCATAGAACACGTGAACACGTGCTTGCCGTGTAAAATTACCCATCGGGCAAGTGTAAGGAGTAGCCACCGTGATGCTTTAGAAGAATTATCTACTGGATCTAGCCACGGAGCGACTTGATAATTAATGGCCAATGGCGTGGGAAATAACAGATAAAAAGATACTAGCTATCTGTCTATTCAACTCCGTGTATTAGCTGATTGAAAATCAGAGTACATTGTCTGATCCAACATTTTATGTGACCAATAATACTACAGATACTGTTGATAGAGCTAATTATATGATCCATTTTCTAGGGTCTTTCACTTTTGTAAAGTATCAGCCATATGTGTTTATATCATAAGGAATCAAATCCTATAATAAATTGAAAAAAAGGGTCTTTTGTATATCTCTGGCGCATTAAATAAAATATTTTATGTTAAGGACCATCGAACTATAATGCTTCAGAAAGATATTTATTTGACTAATCAATTTTCATTGTTCATTGATTTTGTGAAAAATCTTAAATTATTCTATAGAAGGATTTCATTTATAGAAACGCACCTTTTGCTTTAAAAGTAGTTCATGAATATACACTAACTTCACGGAACGAGAAATAGTACAAAGATCCTTGGGTCGTCAATGTACAATTCTACGACAGTCTAAAAATGGAATTGCTGTCAACGGGACGGCATTAGTCTACTCGTAGGGATTCGGGCATAAAAACGGCACACTTTCGATTGTGCTATGCGTAATTTGGAAATTAGATGCTCTCGTTTTGGCTGTATTGGCAGCAGATCACTCGAGGTTATCTTTACAATTTTAATGCCAATATTGATAATGAAGATTAATGGAAATTCCCTGTTGGTTCGCTCTAAGATTGTCCATGTATACTTTAATGAGAAAAATTGCCCGACTTCATTTCTTATACGGTAAAACAGTGGTTATATTAGATAAATCAACCTCGGGAAATGCTTAACAAGACAATTCAAGTGTATCTGTATATTTTCACTTCAAATATCCTGTTTTTATGTCCTGAATAAAAGTTGTATCATTAAAGTGAAAAGAAACAGATTATATTTTATTGTCTTATATCTGTCATTTTTTACAATTTACATATCTTGCTCTTATGTCTCAGACGACCGTTTTATCCTTTTAAGTAATGAATGTAATATCCGTTTTATTTAACCGGAAATGAAAAAAATGTAATCGCTGAATCAATCTCCGAAGAAAAAAAAACGTCTTTAAACCTCTTTACCAGTTTTGAAGCTGGCAGGTGCAGGAGTAGTGGAACAAATTGAATATTTCCGGAAATTTTGTCAAGGGTTTCTTTATTTATAAATTTCAACTTTACTTGTCCTGTCATAGAGGGCGTTTGCCCTCCCCCGCTACCTACATATACGCTAATCTTGTAGTTTGCCTGCTATATAAAAGAAATAAGAAACGAATACAAAGATTAACAATAACAGCTTGTACAAGTTGCAATTAGGACAAGATTGAAATGCCTCCACGGGGTGGCTGCATTTATTTGTGCTACACTTTACTGAAGAAGAGCTGGCCAGTCCTCAAATCCCTGTCAGCTCTTTATCAATATTCCTGACGCACATCCATTATCTATAATACCTTCTCAAACGTCAAATTTAGCAGGGACTGTGTATTCCCAGGATGTATTTTTCTGAAATTTCATTCTATGTATAAATCTTACAGCATATTTTGGCAATTATGAGGCAATTGGTGAACACTTCAAATGCTTGTTTTTTTCAACTACATGTAACTCTAGTGCAAATTATCTCTAGTTCATGAACTGTTGCTCAGAATAGCTGTCACACTCTCGAAAATTTGGGTTTGCAATAATATTATAGGTTTTAAAGCTATATTTTTGCTAATATTTTGGATTCTGTCTTTTCCACAGTAATCAATGACCATTACATAGGTCAAATACGAGCAAGTCAATGGATGGCAGATCCAAAGTTATATTAAGGGTGTTAGGTCTAAACGAATAGATGTTGCCAGCTTGACTATAAAAGGGATGTTTTATGCCTTGATATAAAGTTGAATTTTGGGGTAGATGAGATCTGACCTCCACCAAACTATAGCCTTTAGCCTTTAGGTTTACCACAGATCGACTGTTATCATAAATCACAACATTGTAGCTTCGTAAGGGAGAAAGTGTCTAATGGGTTGAAGAGACTGAAGCCATTCAAGAGGTTTTATACTGGAGGGTTGGGAATATACCTTCGTGGTATATACAAATATATCTATTATTACAGAAAAATAGATAGAGTGCGGTATTCAGTAAAAGAAGAAGACAGATCAATCACCTTTTCAGAGAGTTGACAGTTTGAACTCTCTAAACGCTCAACTCCAACATTGCGTTTTTGGACTCTGATTTTTGTATTGATCACCATAGATTTGTTATAGGCTATTGAACCAATATTTTATGTGCTAAAAAGCATTGATTTTTAGGGAAAGGTGTCTGTATTATCAAAATTACTATACTTGGGGATGTGCATTATTCTGGTGCAGCTTATTTATATCCTACTGGTTGTTTTCATATAAATTTAATAACTACAGGATAGGTCAGTCCCTACATGCATCCATTGCTCTTTTCGCTTTGCATGACTGATAGTGATTTTATTAATAAATAAGAATATGGCAAGACATGTCATCTGGGAAAGAAGTAGGCCTACAAACTATTCAAACAGAAAATAGCAAAATTAACGGGAATGGTCTTTTAAAGGAGAAACCATTGAGAGGGTGAATTAGAAGTCATTGAAAGTTGACAAAATATGGTTTCTGATTGCATGTGTTCATTTCGCCGAAAAATCGACAGTAAACTATCTTCTGTTTGATGGATTGCTTCCTCGAAGCAACTTGAATTATTCACAACGAAGATTAATAAGACAAATTAATTCAAATACTGCTATATTTTAATCAGACCATAGAAATTAAGGTATGAGTTTGAGGACCAACGTACAGAGGCGCTCTTCCAAATATAAAAATCATCCAAATATACGCAAGACGTTTTACAGCAAACGCTCGCCTGGCTGAACATTCTGTTCTTATAAAAACACTAAAGCATTTTGGTGAACCCTTAAAAAACTAAACCAAGATAAAGAGCAGCAAAGCTTGATTAGTCCAATTAGTTTAATCACTACTACCATTTGTGTGGGGTCCCTCCTGAAGGTGACCAGTACTTAGATAATGAAATTAAATCTCATGAAAGCCTCCCAGGGGAAGCAGTGCTTGACAAACCAATTACATTGAAAGAGGTTAAAAATGCCATTAAAATCTGAAAAACGGGAAATCACCTATGGTGAGAAATTAAATGCTGAATGCTGGGGCACAGTATTTTGCAGTTGTGCTCACTAAATTGTTTAACTGGGTGGTTAATACATCTGAAATTCCTGACTCATGGAACCTAGGAATTATAATCCCACTGTTTAAATCAGGAGAGCACGTGAACCCTTCAAAATATAGAGGTTTTTGCATAACAAGTTGCTTAGGAAAATTATTTAATCCAGTTTTAGCACATAGGCTCATTCAACATATTAACAATGAAAACAAATTAAGCAAAGAGCAAGCAGGCTTCAGGCCAGGTTATAGAACAACAGATCATATCTGTACTTTGAAATCACTAGTCAACAGGTATCTCAACCAAAGGAAAAAAATATATGCATGTTTCATCGACATGAGAAAAGCCTTTGATTCAGTGTGGCACAAAAGACTCTTACTGAAATTGCTTCAACTCTGGATTCATGGCAAATTCTACCGTGCCATAAAAAGCATGTTTAGATACACCAGATTAGGCATCTCGGTAGGTGAAGGTTACACAACCCCATTTCTATCGAGACTGGGGATTCGTTAAGAGGATAATCTTCATCCCACGCTCTTTAATTTATATATGGATGACTTCAAGGCGAATTTTCATATCTTGTAAGCAGACGACCTTGTCCTATTATCTGCATCTAAAGACGGTCTACAAAACAAAATAACGGCACTGCAAGCATATTGTAAATAGTGGAAACTAATCATAAACGAGAAAAAGTCCAAGGTTATGATATTTACTAAAAAGGGAAAATATCACGATATCAAGAAACAAGATATCACCTCCCCCAATTAATTTGAAACTCATCGACACAATCATCAAGTACATCTTATTGTATGGATGTGAAGTATGGGCTGAAGAAATATTCAAGGAAAAACAAATGTCACTTTCAAAATTTATTTTAATTGCCTTTCGAACAATTACATCTAAGATGTGCAAATGTGTACTAGGTGTACGGGAAAATGCTATGAACAATGCCTGTAGAGCTGAATTTGGAAGATTCCTACTCTACTTTGATGTTGTAAAACAGACACAGAGATACAGTGCCAGGCTGAAAGAACTGCCTTCCAGCAAATTGATTAAAAACAACTATGAACAGGACCAAAAAGAACAAGGAGCCTGTTGGTTTAGATCAATCAGAACATTTATACAATATTGGGGTCTTGATCATAAAAGAGATCAGAGATCAGAAATAAAGACTATTGCGAAAATTCGGGTTAGTGACCACGACTTGGAAATTTAAGGGGGTCGCTTTTCATCTCTTAAAACCCCTACTGAGAATCGTAAGTGCCCCCACTGTAATGAAATTGAAACAGAAATTAATTTTTTACTAAAATGTAAAGAACACAGTGACGGAAGAAGTAGACTCATGACACCTCCTGAGCAGAAAACAGATCATGAAAACCTTGAGTGGCTGCTTAGTCTAAAAGTTGAAGCATGCATGCTTAAGAGCCTTATATATATATATATATATATATATATATATATATATATATATATATATATACACACACACACACACACACACACACACACACACACACGGTATATACTATTCCATATATATTTTGTATTTATATAGATGTTATAGTACTATAGGTAGAGCAGAGAGCCTGTAAAATGTAACCTGTACACATTTTAGTGCTCAATAAAGATTATTATTATTATTATCCTGAATTCTTTTGTACGCGTCCGTAATTGTACCTTTGAAGCAATAACCAAAGCTAATTTAACCGAAAAATGCGGACTTGGCTGGTTGCTTTCAGTTCGCCGGAGAGATAGGAATGGTAGTCCGCTCGGAACAACAGTCCGTTTCCCATTGCTTCGTACGGGTGACATTAGTCCCATATTCTAGCCCCAAATACTCCAAGTAACCCTGAACTTTACTAATCATATGGGAACTTCAGTTCCTAGGACTACCATTCCTGTCACACTGGCCCCCAGACTATTGTTTATTGTCTTTTCTTGACTCACCCTCCTAGCAAAAACGTCTGTTCACACACGTGCATAGCCATTATTGAGAAAACGAGTCTTTCTTTGGTTGATCGAAAAACCAAAGCTGTAATAAATCATTGATCAATTTGCACTTGCTCATACATCACCTTTATATTATGAAGACAATTCAACCTCTGGTAAATGTTAGAGTTTGTCAAAGAAAGATCTGGTTTTCTAGGATGGGACTATTAAGAAAACTTACCTTCGTTGGTTGATGAAAATGTTCCTGTGTAAAGTAAATATAACTCTTTGTTATGCTATCTCTTTGCGTATCATACTGATGTGATACTGACGATTCTACCTACTCCTCCCTTACGTCCCTTGACCTTAAAGAAGTCGAGTTAAAAGGTCAGATCAACTGATCATACCATCTGGACTATCTAAGGGCGTTTAATTGTGGCATTTCATTGTGCAACAGATTGTCCTGTCTTTTTTTAATAATTCAGTGCCCTGTCAGTTCTTGACAAGCGTCATTTAATAAAGCTGAGTCAAGTCGGTATTGCCATTGCATGCCAAGCTTTGATTGGCCCGGCAGTGCCAAGTGCGCTATGTTAAAGGGATAACAACTGTTTGTATGAGATTCATATTTCACAATAAAAACATTGTAAGCAGCTCACCGAATAATAATAAATTGCATTTTACCACCAAAGCAGCGGTTATCGCAATTATTCTGGAATCTGTGCTTTCCATCAGATGACGTGCACCTTCATAGATGGCTATACCTCTGTAATAATCTCTTAAGAGATCATAACAAAAAAAAAAAAATTAGAGAGAAAAAACATGGACGGAATGGAATTCATTAACCATTGGTAAGTATGGGAAAATCGTTCTTTACCCCAGGAAAATCCGTTTTTTGACCCTACATCGAATATCTGGCTCATCAACAGGCGAACTGGGACTGCACAGTGCGATATGGCGTTTTAAAAAATAATTCAGACAACGCAGTAACATACTGTACCAACGAATGTACCTCTGTGGTATCCCAAAACGGTGCTTCAAGTGTCACACTTAGACTATATTTGTATTGTCTGTACTTCCATCTAAGTTTATTATCCTGTCACAAAATTAATGGTGCCCATACGCCGTGTACGCTTGATGTTGAAAGCAGGAACCTTATAAACTACCATACAAGTGTTGGTGAAAGAGCGTTCATGAAACGCCCAGACATTCGAAAAGACACTGACAGTTGCCCGTCGTTAGCGATAATTACATTGTTAAAAAACTTGATATGAATGTTTTGATGGAAATTCAGCTGTGAAGACTTTTGATTATGCTTTGAGATTAAAGTTTGCATACAGACCTTTAGGTCACTCCTTGATATGGATGTGTTGTGAGATTTCAGAAGGCTCACGCGTGCGTAATATTACAAGTTTTTTCCAATTTGCTGTCACTCACTTTAGTTAAATATGGCACGAATAAGATAAACATCCATTCGGTTTGGAATATCATTGATTTGATATTGAATATTTTAATGAATTCAGTGGCATCAAATACCAAGATCTGTCCAATTAATTTTGTTAGCAAGACTTAAAGCCCAAACTTGTAGCTGAGATTCAGAACAACAGCAGATATGAAAAAAAGGCATTTATTAGAATTTTGTTGAAAGCTACATGATAGATGCATTTGATATTGCTTGTCAAATGAACGCCTGTCACGAAAACAACGTTTTAATCACCTTGTTTCAAATAACATTGTGTACGTGTTTGTGACGTAGTTTTATCATAGGCCCTGAGAAACGGCAAAAGAATACACAGACCATGNTTTTTTTTTTTCAACTGCATGTAACTGTAGTGCAAATTATCTCTAGTTCATGCACTGTTGCTCAGAATAGCTGTCACACTCTCGAAAATTGGGTTTGCAATAATATTATAGGTTTTAAAGCTATATTTTTGCTGATATTTTGGATTATGTCTTTTCCACAGTAATCAATGACCATTACCTAGGTCAAATTCGAGCAAGTCAATGGATGGCAGATCCAATGTTATATTAAGGGTGTTAGGTGTAAACGAATAGATGTTGCCAGCTTTACTATAAAAGGGATGTATTATGCCTTGATATAAAGTTGAATTTTGGGGTAGATGAGATCTGACCTCCACAAAACTATAGCCGTTAGCCATTAGGTTTACCACAGATCGACCGTTATCATAAGTCACAACATTGTAGCTTCTTAGGGGAGAAAGTGTCTAATGGGTTGAAGAGACTGAAGCCATTCAAGAGGTTTTATACTGGAGGGTTGGGAATATACCTTCGTGGTATATACAAATATATCTATTATTACAGAAAAATAGATAGAGTGCGGTATTCAGTAAAAGAAGAAGACAGATCAATCACCTTTTCAGAGAGTTGACAGTTTGAACTCTCTAAACGCTCAACTCCAACATTGCGTTTTTGGACTCTGATTTTTGTATTGATCACCATAGATTTGTTATAGGCTATTGAACCAATATTTTATGTGCTAAAAAGCATTGATTTTTAGGGAAAGGTGTCTATATTATCAAAATTACTATACTTGGGGATGTGCATTATTCTGGTGCAGCTTATTTATATCCTACTGGTTGTTTTCATATAAATTTGATAACTATGAGGATAGGTCAGTCCCTACATGCATCCATTGCTCTTTTCGCTTTGCATGACTGATAGTGATTTTATTAATAAATAAGAATATGGCAAGACATGCCATCTGGGAAAGAAGTAGGCCTACAAACTATTCAAACAGAAAATAGCAAAATTAACGGGAATGGTCTTTTAAAGGAGAAACCATTGAGAGGGTGAATAAGACAGAAGTCACTGAAGACTAAATATGGTTTCTGATTGCATGTGTTCATTTCGCCGAAAAATCGACAGTAAACTATCTTCTGTTTGATGGATTTCTTCCTCGAAGCAACTTGGATTATTCACAACGAAGATTAATAAGACAAATTAATTCAAATACTGCTATATTTTAATCAGACCATAGAAATTAAGGTATGAGTTTGAGGACCAACGTACAGAGGCGCTCTTCCAAATATAAAAATCATCCAAATATACGCAAGACGTTTTACAGCAAACGCTCGCCTGGCTGAACATTCTGTTCTTATAAAAACCCTAAAGCATTTTGGCGAACCCTTAAAAAACTAAACCAAGATAAAGAGCAGCAAAGCTTGATTAGTCCAATTAGTTTAATCACTTCTACCATTTGTGTGGGGTCCCTCCTGAAGGTGACCAGTACTTAGATAATGAAATTAAATCTCATGAAAGCCTCCCAGGGGAAGCAGTGCTTGACAAACCAATTACATTGAAAGAGGTTAAAAATGCCATTAAAATCTGAAAAACGGGAAATCACCTATGGTGAGAAATTAAATGCTGAATGCTGGGGCACAGTATTTTGCAGTTGTGCTCACTAAATTGTTTAACTGGGTGGTTAATACATCTGAAATTCCTGACTCATGGAACCTAGGAATTATAATCCCACTGTTTAAATCAGGAGAGCACATGAACCCTTCAAAATAAAGAGGTTTTTGCATAACAAGTTGCTTAGGAAAATTATTTAATCCAGTTTTAGCACATAGGCTTATTCAACATATTAACAATGAAAACAAATTAAGCAAAGAGCAAGCAGGCTTCAGGCCAGGTTATAGAACAACAGATCATAGCTGTACTTTGAAATCACTAGTCAACAGGTATCTCAACCAAAGGAAAAAATATATGCATGTTTCATCGACATGAGAAAAGCCTTTGATTCAGTGTGGCACAAAAGACTCTTACTGAAATTGCTTAAACTCTGGATTCATGGCAAATTCTACCGTGTCATAAAAAGCATGTTTAGATACACCAGATTAGGCATCTCGGTAGGTGAAGGTTACACAACCCCATTTCTATCGAGACTGGGGATTCGTTAAGAGGATAATCTTCATCCCACGCTCTTTAATTTAAATATGGATGACTTCAAGGAGAATTTTCATATCTTGTAAGCAGACGACCTTGTCCTATTATCTTCATCTAAAGACGGTCTACAAAACAAAATAACGGCACTGCAAGCATATTGTAAATAGTGGTAACTAATCATAAACGAGAAAAAGTCCAAGGTTATGATATTTACTAAAAAGGAAAAATATCACGATATCAAGAAACAAGATATCACCTCTCCCAATTAATTTGAAACTCATCGACACAATCATCATTATTGTATGGATGTGAAGTATGGGCTGAAGAAATATTCAAGGAAAAACAAATGTCACTTTCAAAATTAATTTTAATTGCCTTTCGAACAATTACATCTAAGATGTGCAAATGTGTACTAGGTGTACGGGAAAACGCTATGAACAATGCCTGTAGAGCTGAATTTAGAAGATTCCTACTCTACTCTGATGTTGTAAAACAGACACAGAGATACAGTGCCAGGCTGAAAGAACTGCCTTCCAACAAATTGATTAAAAACAACTATGAACAGGAGCAAAAAGAACAAGGACCCTGTTGGTTTAGATCAATCAGAACATTTCTACAATATTGGGGTCTTGATCATAAAAGAGATCAGAGATCAGAAATAAAGACTATTGCGAAAATTCGGTTTAGTGACCACGACTTGGAAATTTAAGCGGGTCGCTTTTCATCTCTTAAAACCCCTACTGAGAATCGTAAGTGCCCCCACTGTAATGAAATTGAAACAGAAATTCATTTTTTACTAAAATGTAAAGAACACAGTGACGGAAGAAGTAGACTCATGACACCTCCTGAGCAAAAAACAGATCATGAAAACCTTGAGTGGCTGCTTAGTCTAAAAGTTGAAGCAAGCATGCTAAAGAGCCTTATATATATATATATATATATATATATATATATATATATATACACACACACACACACACACACACACACACACACACGGTATATACTATTCCATATATATATATTTTGTATTTATATAGATGTTATAGTACTATAGGTAGAGTAGAGAGCCTGTAAAATGTAACCTGTACACATTTTAGTGCCCAATAAAGATTATTATTATTATTATCCTGAATTCTTTTGTACGCGTCCGTAATTGTACCTTTGAAGCAATAACCAAAGCTAATTTAACCGAAAAATGCGGACTTGGCTGGTTGCTTTGAGTTCGGAATGGTAGTCCGCTCGGAACAACAGTCCGTTTCCCATTGCTTCGTACGGGTGACATTAGTCCCATATTCTAGCCCCAAATACTCCAAGTAACTTTACTAATCATATGGGAACTTCCGTTCCTAGGACCACCATTCCTGTCACACTGGCCCCCAGACAATTGTTTATTGTCTTTTCTTGACTCACACTCCTAGCAAAAACGTCTGTTCACACACGTGCATAGCCATTATTGAGAAAACGAGTCTTTCCTTGGTTGATCGAAAAACCAAAGCTGTAATAAATCATTGATCAATTTGCACTTGCTCATACATCACCTTTATATTATGAAGACAATTCAACCTCTGGTAAATGTTAGAGTTTGTCAAAGAAAGATCTGGTTTTCTAGGATGGGACTATTAAGAAAACTTACCTTCGTTGGTTGATGAAAATGTTCCTGTGTAAAGTAAATATAACTCTTTGTTATGCTATCTCTTTGCGTATCATACTGATGTGATACTGACGATTCTACCTACTCCTCCCTTACGTCCCTTGACCTTATAGAAGTCGAGTTAAAAGGTCAGATCAACTGATCATACCATCTGGACTATCTAAGGGCGTTTAATTGTGGCATTTCATTGTGCAACAGATTGTCCTGTCTTTTTTTAATAATTCAGTGCCCTGTCAGTTCTTGACAAGCGTCATTTAATAAAGCTGAGTCAAGTCGGTATTGCCATTGCATGCCAAGCTTTGATTGGCCCGGCAGTGCCAAGTGCGCTATGTTAAAGGGATAACAACTGTTTGTATGAGATTCATATTTCACAATTAAAAAACATTGTAAGCAGCTCACCGAATTATAATAAATTGCATTTTACCGCCAAAGCAGCGGTTATCGCAATTATTCTGGAATCTGTGCTTTCCATCAGATGACGTGCACCTTCATAGATGGCTATACCTCTGTAATAATCTCTTAAGAGATCATAACAAAAAAAAAAAAAAAAAAAATTAGAGAAAAAAACATGGACGGAATGGAATTCATTAACCATTGGTAAGTATGGGAAAATCGTTCTTTACCCCAGGAAAATCCGTTTTTTGACCCTACATCGAATATCTGGCTCATCAACAGGCGAACTGGGACTGAACAGTGCGACATGGCGTTTTAAAAAATAATTCAGACAACGCAGTAACATACCAACGAATGTACCTCTGTGGTATCCCAAAACGGTGCTTCAAGTGTCACACTTAGACTATATTTGTATTGTCTGTACTTCCATCTAAGTTTATTATCCTGTCACAAAATTAATGGTGCCCATACGCCGTGTACGCTTGATGTTGAAAGCAGGAACCTTATAAACTACCATACAAGTGTTGGTGAAAGAGCGTTCATAAAACACCCAGACATTCGAAAAGACACTGACAGTTGCCCGTCGTTAGCGATAATTACATTGTTAAAAAACTTGATATGAATGTTTTGATGGAAATTCAGCTGTGAAGACTTTTGATTATGCTTTGAGATTAAAGTTTGCATACAGACCTTAAGGTCACTCCTTGATATGGATGTGTTGTGAGATTTCAGAAGGCTCACGCGTGCGTAATATTACAAGTTTTTTTTCCAATTTGCTGTCACTCACTTTAGTTAAATATGGCACGAATAAGATAAACATCCATTCGGTTTGGAATATTTGATATTGAATATTTTAATGAATTCAGTGGCATCAAATACCAAGATCTGTCCAATTAATTTTGTTAGCAAGACTTAAAGCCCAAACTTGTAGGTGAGATTCAGAACAACAGCAGATATGAAAAAAAAGGCATTTATTAGAATTTTGTTGAAAGCTACATGATAGATGCATTTGATATTGCTTGTCAAATGAACACCTGTCACGAAAACAACGTTTTAATCACCTTGTTTCAAATAACATTGTGTACGTGTTTGTGACGTAGTTTTATCATAGGCCCTGAGAAACGGCAAAAGAATACACAGACCATTNCGCGCACACACACTAAATAAATAAATAAATAAATAAATAATAATGACAAAAATAAAACTACTGAAATAGATTTTTCGTTGTCTCCTGTTTAATGATAATAAAAAAGTGAAAAAAGCCAAAGTTAAGAAACCAAACATGTTTTTCGAGCTGTAATTCATGACGGGATAAATTATAGCTAGAAAAACAGGCAGAAAAAATAGTCTATTTAGAAACAATACACTTTTAAACAATATATCGGATAGTAAATAAATATGAGCCATTTGATAAAAAATCATCCAAAATAAACCCTTTGAATTTTACGACAAGCTTCTAAACGTTTTTGTAAAAAAAGAGGTATAAATAAATAAATAAATAAATAAATAAATAAATAAATAAATAAATAGCTTCGTCTGTCTAAATAAGGGTAGCAGATTTACAGACACACTTCAGGAAGGAAGGAGGGTCATACTGGTTTATTTTGTGTTATCTGTAATGGGAGCTCTTGGCATGTTCCCAAGTCTGGGCGTCATCCTGTCCCGTTACATCACACAAATTCATCTTATCATATCTTACCTGATTTCACACTCAAAGATCCTACATGTCAGCTGACGAACTTCTAATTTACCTGCATATTACACTTTGATTCCTTTGAGTAAAGATCGTTCAGAAATAAAATCCTGGACACATTATCAAATGATTGCAAGAATATCCCAAATGACTGTGATATATTGCATTTTATCCCTAGACCGCGGAGCTACTTTGAGTCAGCTTATTAGCAGTGCTGACCAGAAGGAAAAAAAATGATTGATGTTGGTTTAAACAAATTTGGAGTAAAAAGTGCCGTACACGTAAACTTGGAGATATGGACTATCGTTTATAGACCTAAAACGACAATAGATTGAATGATTAACCTGGCTAGTCTAGCTGGCACCAACAGATAGTCCGTCACGCATGCACTCCGTTCACTTCTACGTTTGTTTGCTACAGTAAATACTGCAGTAAACCAAAGTTTCATTTTGCGTGTCAGTAAGCTATGGCATTTCAAAAGTGCATATAAGCTGCACGATTCTTTCATTTATGAAACTTCTCAGTCATGTTGCCAGCATTTACTTTAAAGGGGTACAGCAATCAAATTAAGACAATTTAAAAAACATTCAATCATTCAACGTTCTTTACATTACGTATTTGCAACGAAAAAAGAACTGAAGTTCAGAAAAGTGAAGCCAAATGAAATAGAGTGACTGTGATTGACTGCATTAATGTATTGCTTTATTTTCCAAATCCCTTGTTGGTCTCGGCGCACATCCTTAGGTTTGTCCAAATGTGTAACATTCAAATTACATTAATAAATCAAATATCAAACATCTGAAGCAAACACTTCTTTTGCATGACGGTATATATAGAGTCAATGGCTTTTTAAACGCCATATCTGTAAAATGTCGACCTCATAGGCATACTTACAAGAGTATCGCTTGCACACAGGTCTTTACGTTCACTAATAAACGTCACTATGCGTGACTTGGTGTTGTCAACATGAATGTTAAAAACAAGTACGTCTACTAATAAATCTAATTCGTTCGGAAGCACAGACCAATAAACACCGAGATACAGAGATTACTTGGAACTAACCTTTATCAACAGTATAAGCCTCTATCGTTTCCAGTTACATGTACTGTTTCTTGCAACGGTAGAGGCACGTTTATGATGCATATGGAGGTTGGTTCTAGTAATCACGACAACAGACCGAAAAGATTGAATCGTGATAAGGATATGTGGTTTTGTCGCAATAATAGCGGCATTTAGGTTTTAATAGTATCAAATTTTGTTGGTCTGACCCTAAATTACAGACCTCCAAAAGTTTATGTACATAGTTACACACATATGTCACAGTTGTCTTGAGAAGCAAATCACCAAAACCAGGCAGATCGAAATTCCGTCTAGAGGGTCCCACTGGGTATTTCCGTTACCCGTGAAAGCCACTTTTCATTTCCTATGATTGTGAATTGACGATTTTTTATTTTTATATAAATCGAACCTGATGCTCTACCGTGAGATATATTAAACAAAAAATTAAAGTTAAATAGGGCAAATGTTAAATTTATTTCTTAAAAAGAAAACTTTAAACTCCCTGCCATACAGTATTTTTATCAGAATTGTTATTGGGCACTAAGGTAAAGATAACGATGCTTAGTTAAAGAAATTAAACACATTAAAAATCTTAGTTTGGAGAACTTTGACAGCTTTGGTTCTAATATAAACAATTGTGTTAGAAACTCAACTTCATGGTTATTTTAAAAAGGGCGACAACACGTGTAAATACAAAATTGGTTGGTTGGATTTCCGATAGCAAACATATGGACTATAAGCGAATTATCCTGGGCTGATGTGAAGAGTTATTGTTCTGGGTATTATAAGATGAAGATTTTCTTTCTTCTATTGGTTTCGTCACATTAGAAGTTCAAGACTAACTGTCATTTTCGTATTGAAAGTAGTCTAAAGGACGGAACATTTTGGCAAAATGTTTATTTTTAATTCTAGACCCCCCCCCCCTCCCCTCTTCTTCTGGTCTCTTGCCTAGCCTGTGTTCTTCTCATACGATGCCCGTTATCACAACCAAGCATGTCTAGGTCCTCTGCACCTAATGAGACAGTTAAAGTTGTCTCTCTCAGATTTTTTTTCAGATTTTTTTTTTTTTTTTTTGGGGGGGGGGGGGGAAAANCACACACACGCACACACACTAAATAAATAAATAAATAAATAATGACAAAAATAAAACTACTGAAATAAATTTTTCGTTGTCTCCTGTTTAATGATAATAAAAAAAGTGAAAAAGCCAAAGTTAAGAAACCAAACATGTTTTTCGAGCTGTAATTCATGACGGGATAAATTATAGCTAGAAAAACAGGCAGAAAAAATAGTCTATTTAGAAACAATACACTTTTTAACAATATATCGGAGAGTAAATAAATATGAGCCATTTGATAAAAAAGCATCTAAAATAAACCCTTTGAATTTTACGACAAGCTTCTAAACGTTTTTTTTTTTTTGCAAAAGAAAAAAAAGACATGTATAAATAAATAAATAAATAAATAAATAGCTTCGTTCGTCTCAATAAGGGTAGCAGATTTACAGACACACTTCAGGAAGGAAGGAGGGTCATGTTGGTTTATTTTGTGTTATCTGTAATGGGAGCTCTTGGCATGTTCCCAAGTCTGGGCGTCATCCTGTCCCGTTACATCACACAAATTCATCTTATCATATCTTACCTGATTTCACACTCAAAGATCCTACATGTCAGCTGACGAACTTCTAATTTACCTGCATATTACACTTTGATTCCTTTGAGTAAAGATCGTTCAGAAATAAAATCCTGGACACATTATCAAATGATTGCAAGCATATCCCAAATGACTGTGATATATTACATTTTATCCCTAGACCGCGGAGCTACTTTGAGTCAGCTTATTAGCAGTGCTGACCAGAAGGAAAAAAATGATTGATGTTGGTTTAAACAAATTTGGAGTAAAAAGTGCCATACACGTAAACTGGGAGATATGGACTATTGTTTATAGACCTAAAACGACAATAGATTGAATGATTAACCTGGCTAGTCTAGCTGGCACCAACAGATAGTCCGTCACGCATGCACTCCGTTCACTTCTACGTTTGTTTGCTACAGTAAATACTGCAGTAAACCAAAGTTTTATTTTGCGTGTCAGTAAGCTATGGCATTTCAAAAGTGCATATAAGCTGCACGATTCTTTCATTTATGAAACTTCTCAGTCATGTTGCCAGCATTTACTTTAAAGGGGTACAGCCATCAAATTAAGATAATTTAAAAAACATTCAATCATTCAACGTTATTTACATTACGTATTTGCAACGAAAAAAGAACTGAAGTTCAGAAAAGTGAAGCCAAATGAAATAGAGTGACTGTGATTGACTGCATTAATGTATTGCTTTATTTTCCAAATCCCTTGTTGGTCTCGGCGCACATCCTTAGGTTTGTCCAAATGTGTAACATTCAAATTACATTAATAAATCAAATATCAAACATCTGAAGCAAATACTTCTTTTGCATGACGGTATATATAGAGTCAATGGCTTTTTAAACGCCATATCTGTAAAATGTCGACCTCATAGGCATACTTACAAGAGTATCGCTTGCACACAGGTCTTTACGTTCACTAATAAACGTCACTATGCGTGCCTTGGTGTTGTCAACATGAATGTTAAAAACAAGTACGTCTACTAATAAATCTAATTCGTTCGGAAGCACAGACCAATAAACACCGAGATGCAGAGATTACTTGGAACTAACCTTTATCAACAGTATAAGCCTCTATCGTTTCCAGTTACATGTACTGTTGCTTGCAACGGTAGAGGCATGTTTATGATGCATATGGAGGTTGGTTCTAGTTATCACGACAACAGACCGAACAGATTGTATCGTGATAAGGATATGTGGTTTTGTCGTAATAATAGCGGCATTTCAGTTTTAATAGTTTCAAATTTTGCTGGTCTGACCCTAAATTACAGACCTCCAAACGTTTATGTACATAGTTACACACGTATGTCACAGTTGTCTTGAGAAGCAAACCACCAAAACCAGGCAGATCGAAATTCCGTCTAGAGGGTCCCACTGGGTATTTCCGTTACCCGTGAAAGCCACTTTTCATTTCCTATGATTGTGAATTGACGATTTTTTATTTTTATATAAATCGAACCTGATGCTCTACCGTGAGATATATAAAACAAAAAATTAAAGTTAAATAGGGCAAATGTTAAATTTATTTCTTAAAAAGAAAACTTTAAACTCACTGCCATACAGTATTTTTATCAGAATTGTTTTTGGGCACTAAGGTAAAGATAACGATGTTAAAGAAATTAAACACATTAAAAAATCTTAGTTAGGAGAACTTTGACAGCTTTGGTTCTAATATAAACAATTGTGTTAGAAACTCAACTTCATGGTAATTTTAAAAAGAGCGACAACACGTGTAAATACAAAATTGGTTGGTTTGATTTCCGAAAGCAAACATATGGACTATAAGCGAGATTAATCTAGGCTGATGTGAAGAGTTATTGTTCTGGGTATTATAAGATGAAGATTTTCTTTCTTCTATTGGTTTCGTCACATTAGAAGTTCAAGACTAACTGTCATTTTCGTATTGAAAGTAGTCTAAAGGACGGGACATTTTGGCATAATGTTTATTTTTAATTCTAGACCCCCCTCCCCTCTTCCTCTGGTCTCTTGCCTAGCCTGTGTTCTTCTCATACGATGCCCGTTATCACAACCAAGCATGTCTAGGTCCTCTGCACCTAATTAAAGTTGTCTCTCTCAGATTTTTTGTCAGATTTGTTTTTTTTTTTTTTTTTTGGGGGGGGGGGGGGGAACAAAGCCTAGTGGAGGGTTGACGTTTAAGTCAAAGATGTTCTGCCCATCATTTTAGCTACAGATTAAAAATTCTTGTAGCATTGTATTGAAGCGATCTCTCTTTGTCACCTGGCCAATTTGAAAACTAATCTGATCGGATAAAGATATCGCTCAATCGTCACCGAGTCCAGTCAATCGACTTGAGCTTATTTTAATACTTGAAAGTAGGCTTATTTATTACTCGCCATTCATAGATTTGATCTTTGAAATCCCCAACTGAACTTTTCGCTTAAGATAACTGTTTCAAAATCCTCATTTTTCACAGCTCATACATCATGTTTGTTGGCGCTTTGATAAAGTACAAATATACATTCATAGCAGTATATTGCTAAATTAATTTGTAGTCTCTTAGTCTCACAGTGTGCAGACATTTCTGTCATTTGTTGGCATTTAAGCTTTGGCAGCTGGCAATGCATAACAAGTCCATAACTTCTCAACCGAGCACGTTTATAAGCTAATAGCATAGGTATTGCACGTCATTCGAGATAAAGATTGATGGAGGCAACTGTCAACGTCTTCCTACAGTCTTGTCAGTAATAAGTTATTAATTCGTGGACGGAGAATGAGCTACATCCCAAGTCTAAATCCGTTTCATCAAATTGAATGCATTACAAAGTCCAATTTGTACTGTGGGTTGGGGGTGGGGCGGTTGAAATGGGGGTGAATTTTTAGGCCTACTTATGTGAGAGGGTCAGGTGTTGTCACATTGGTGGAGAAAATATCCCAAACTCAACATTATTCATATCACTGTAGCCTAAATAAGGGCCTCGTGTATCGTCCGCTAGTCATTTGCAGTCGTAATAAAATCCGTAAAATAAGACAAGATTTTCATTGATATCATGTCATAGATATTACCGTAAGGCTAGCTGTTAGGCCGATAGGTAGGCCTATATTGACCGGACGTTTGCTCTTATTGTTTCTCATTCTCCAAATGAGTATGAAGCTAGAGTATGTTATATCACTTGAAGGGTACAGTGAAAAAGAATTATTTTGCTTATGGGTTCTAGAGAGATGGACATTGTCACTACTGTGGCGCAATACCTAGAAACCTATTTAAAACACAGAGAAAGAATGGTTTCTACTCAGAATCTTACTTGATTTGTGTGGGATGGAAACAAGTTCTAATAATCTTTATTTATTTATTTATTTATTATTATTATTATTATTATTATTATTATTATTATTATTATTATTATTATTATAGAATGGGTATGTTCGTTATACTGGTAGGCCAATATGTGATATGTAGGCCTATATCTGCACGTCCACGATACTGGGTAACAACAATGGGTTATCATCTTTGAAATTTTGTCAAAATAGGCCCTCTATTCTCATGTGTTGGATTACAGTTGGATTACAATTATAACAAACAATTTTGTGTTTCCAAACATTGCTGTGTATTTTAAACTTTTGAAATCTTATTTGAAAAATGACGCTCAAACAGCTCTTAAATCTGCGGCACAGACATACCAGTCTGTTTTGCTGCTGTACGTTATGGAAAAGAAGGCTCTCAGAAAAATGTTGTCATGTTTTTTTTTTTTTTTGTCATATCAGGGATCATTTACGGCACACACACTAGAGAAAAACAAAAAATTGCTCTTCGTCACAGATTCTGATGGGTGAAGAAAACGGGTTGTTGTGCGTTACTATCGAGTCCCTTTTCAACTTCGGTAGGCCTACAAAGTATTTTCTCCCATACACGTAAACTATACAAATCGTTCAATTCCGGGATTTAAATATCTGAAATACAGTATTGTTTTCATAAAACAACAATGTGTAAGGAAATCCTGTCATCAGCTGAGCGTGAAATCACCGATGTTATGACCGATTCCTTCAGAGACACACGACAGCGAAACAACACAGCTATTTAGCTAGAGCTTTGTGTTGTATAACCTTGATTATGTGTAGAGGTTGTGATCAATAACTGATTCGTTCTCTTTTTACTCGGGTACGTTAATACATCCTTACGTCACCGCACCGTAACTCCCCCATATCGTTACTCCCAGCTTGTAAACACGCGACATGGACATTTAAAAACCTTACTGTAAACACTGGGAACCAAAAGTGGTAATCGCCATTCAAACGGGCTGATTCAAAGACCAATGGGACGGAGCAAAGTTGTGGGGGAGTGCTGAACATATGGGTAGGCCAATATCAATAATAATAATAATATTCCTAGGGAAGTAACGATGCAGTGATATGTAACGTTGTAGGGGAATAACGCTGTGTGGGGACGTGAAAAGACAACAAACCAGATAGCACTCTGCGTCTGGAGTTGACGTTACTTGTTCAGTAACATTAGGCTCTCTTGTAATAAAGCGACACCTTCAGTCAAAAGTAGTATCGTTTCCGGTTATTGTGTTTGTCAAAAATAGACTTGGTGTATAAATGTAGCTAATAACTGTAACGCAATTGATAAGATTCAACAAACCGTACAATGAGCGCACCACAAGCGACTAACTCACAACAGAAACCAGGTGTACGAGTGTACAAAGTTGTAATATTGGGAGATGGAGGTGTTGGAAAGAGCGGTAAGACGAAATTATACTTAGATCTGACAATGAGAAAGTTTATCTTATCAGTCACTGGTCTAATAATTTGGATTTAGACATTTAGCTGAAGGTTTGTTATCCCACTTAAAGGAAAGTAAGTCAGTTTATGGATTATAATAGAATAGGTAAAGTGAATTCACATCGTAGTAACATTTTGCCTTGTGACAGAAAATATGACTAAGAAAGAGGGGCCGAGAAAGAGGAAGGCTAAAATTATGTATGTAGGCGGTTACACTGATATGAAAAATGATATTTAAAGGACGTTTTAACCATAACAGCTGACCAAAAAATATTTGAAAACTACAGTACTGACTAACGAAATTAATTTTTATTTTTGAAAGAAAAATATTTTGAAGGACATATTTTGAATCATGAAACTCAAGCTTCAATTTTTTTCATTGATTCTCTTTTAAAACTTGACTTCACTCAAAATATTAGTATCCATTTCACCCCAATTCTCTGGTGGTAAGATTCATTTTGGTGTGAAATGCAACCAGTTTATTTATTTGGTTTAAATTATTTATTTATGCTCCCGTTCTGTGCTACTTCCCAGAAACCCTCCCAGTTGTTAGAATCACTAAAACCAATGGATTCCATCACCAGCAGTGATGTACTGCCCCAGTAATTAGTTAGCCACAACATGCTCTGTGATATTACACAATGCTTCTTTTATTATACATAAGCTTTTGTTATGAACTCATTGTTTTAGCCATATTTTGATACTAAATCAAATTTGATGGAATTTCATGAGTGGTTGATGTTTCACAAAATATCCTGAGACCTGTGACATGCCTTTAATTGTTGAATGGAAGACTGAAATGTCTACATTTTTTAAATGACATAAATGAAAAGTAAAACAAAAAACTTTGTTGTGGTAGATACTTCCTTCTGATTTTTTATTTGAAAAGAAAAATATAATTCATGTGGTACATATGTAGCATTTTACAGTATGAACTTGCAATTATACACATTCTAATCATTCTTGCCTCATTTCTTTTTTATTTAGCTTTAACTATGCAGTTTGTCTGCCACCGCTTTTTGGATTATCATGATCCAACCATAGGTAAGTGTGTGTGTGTGTGTGTGTGTGTGTGTGTGTGTGTGTGTGTGTGTGTGTGATATGAAGAAAGTTTAGATCACATGTCATTGATGAACATCTGCTGAAGGTCAAAACTTAGATTTTATTGTGCATTGAAATGCTCACCAAATCAGGGCATATGGGTAAGTAAGCTCAGCACGTGTTATATTTCATGGGCATGATTTGGACAAAGAAAGCCAGATGTAGTTACTCTGTTCACATATTATTTCAAATGTACTCTGTGTGAAAGAGACAAAATACCAAAACTATCATCGTACTCTACATACCTCTTCCTTGGGAGTTCAACCCCTTTGATGATACAATATAGCCATGTTTATTACTTTGAAAAGCACTGAAATGAAGAGGCTGCTACTTTTGTTGAGTGAGGACACAATTCAATTACAGCTATGAAGTTACAATACTATATTGTTGTACTGTTTTCAGAGGATGCTTATCAGCATCAAGCTGTTATCGATGGGGAGGCTGCACAGCTAGATATATTGGACACTGCTGGGCAGGTAAGTTCAACCATAAAAGCAGTCTTTTTAAAAAAATTGAATATAGATATATTTTTATATAAAACTAATATAATTGACATGTATGAGCATTATAAGTTCAAAGCACAAGACATTACCATCATTTTGATATTTAAGGGAACATTCCCACAGATATTTGGATCTATCTATCTCCCTGGGGAGTTAGACCGATCCAGATGGATCGATCCAGGCATGGGAACCCAGTCTAATAATTGTTAATTTAATTATTAATTTTACAAATTGATGCACACTTTAAGGATATTATAATGTTAGAGCTAGTTAACTGCGAGTAGCTATAAAATGTTTTTTTCTTCTCATCAATAGCCAGAGTTCACTGCTATGAGAGACCAGTACATGCGAGAAGGAGAAGGATTCATTATTTGTTACTCCATGATAGAAAGACGTAGTTTTGAAGAGGCTATTGCTTACAAACAGCTGATCGACAGAGTTAGAAATAGGGATGATATCCCTTGTGTTTTAGCTGCTAACAAATGTGATCTGGAAGAATTGAGAAAGGTATGTATCATCATGTTTATTTGCCAAGTATAAAATAATCCATAGAATTTAACATCATTTTTTCTGTGACCAGTGTTCAGAGACTTAAAAAGTAGCACTTTTATATTTGGATGTATTTAAGAAAACTGATATTGATCACTTAATGTTCATGCCAGCCTCTAATTTCAACTTCATTTTATACTGAGAAGCAACAGAAAAAATTAAAGAATGTAATAAGATAGAAGACCTTGTTCACATTGCATACTTAGTAATGTGGTCATTTGATCTCACTTGATGTGGAATTTGTGACATTAATTATAGACTACCATTGAAAAGAGTGATATTTTACTCTCTTTCACAGGTTAGCACTGAAGAAGGGCGTCAACTAGCCCAGCAGTTTGATTGTCCATTTTATGAAACCTCAGCTGCCTTAAGGACTAATGTTGATGATACTTTCTCTTCGCTTATTAGAGAAATAAGGAGAAAGGAAAAAGAGGCAATGATTGCTTTAGAAAAAAGAAACAGAAAAAGAAACAGGGCAAGACGAATACAAAACTTTTTTCAGAGGATAAATGTATTTAAAAGGACAGAAAGTTCATAAACAATTTTAATTTTTTGTTAAAAAACTGTCTATACCAAGTATAGAACTGAAGTTCAAACAATTACTGCTACTTAACTAGCTAGCTCAATGGATTGATGATACAAAACCACTGTGTAAAAATAGTTGAATTAGTTTGTTAGACATGTACAGATAAGTTGTTTTTGCATTGTACGATTCACAAATCACAGTTCAATAGCAATACTGTAAATAGTGTAAATATTAACATGTAAAAGAAATGCATGTTTAGCCTCTATTTCTCAGAACTGTTGTTGCTGTGTGACAAATTTTTAATGTATTCATTTGAGTATAAGTCTGCATTCTGGTTAACCTGTTGTTACTTGAAATTTTTTCTTGGAAGTTTTGATAAAATGCCTGAAATGCCCCCCCCCCCCCCCCCCCAATTTCTGAAGTTTATTGCAAAGTGGGATATCTTTTTACCACAAGTGTATATACTTTGTACACCAGTCCAATGCTGTGCTTATTTTAGTATTTGCTGTAAATGGTGTATAATTGCATTAAGCTATTGCTTTTGCAGTGACCTCACATGCAAAGTAAGAAGCCATATGTTATTCCTTTTTGCCATGTAAAATAATGCAGCAGATGAGGGTTTCAGAGTGTATTTTCATTTACATTTAAGTATCACATTTGGTAGACTGGGCTGACAGTTGATAATTTCTGATGAATAGCCTTTTTTTGCCCAGCAAACTTAAGTTGTTAAGGCAAAAACCTTGTTTTGGATGTATTTTAGGAGATAGTTTTATATGTTTACAAAGAAGACTTTGTGTATTTGTACACAATTGAAATATTTTTGTCATTGAACAATCTTACTTTATGATTTATTGTCAAAGTAAGCTTTGTTCTATCTCAGATGGAATGTTTTGCATTATTAATGAACTCTTTTTTTATTCCCCTTTTTTTTTTCGAATTTAAAACTTTACTCCTGAAGCCTCGTACAACAATATTTTTAGGTAAAGAATGAACCAGTGAGTGCCTTTTGTTGACTTTACTTTGGTTTATTATATTTGAGACACATTTTGAAAATTTATTAAATGGATAAAAACAAAGAAAATACTGTGGTATGTACGTTATACATGACTGTGATCCCCGACACCAAAATCTCAATTTGTGAAATTAAGATTTACACATGAAGAAAGATATTTGATTAGAACTACTCTCTATCAGAGGCCAGCTGAGTGATGAAGTCACCTCTATGCTTAAATTCTCGCTGGACCTCCATGCTGAAGTAACAGAACAGAATGAACAAATAATTGCTGCCCACAGGTGAATTCTGTTGTTTTCGCACATCTAACACCTAGGTGCTAAATGCTCAATCCAAAATCTGTATTGCAAACAAGTCATTAGAAAGGTTTTCCTTAAACTGCGTATGGGTCACACTGCATAGTAGAACAATGCATTGACTGCCTTGATTACTGTCAGAGGGACTTGTCAGTGTCTTGTCAAGTGCCAGTGTCTAAGTAGTAACATCAACAGTGACTAACCCTGTAAATTAATTATCACTTGGATTTTATGTACAGAAAAGTGGATAGAATTGGAGAAAAAGCCATGAATATCTATTGAAAAATTAATGCGTGACCCTGGTTGAGGGTACTCTAAAGCCATGACAAAATGTAGTAAAAACCCAGTAAGGTCCAGTAATTGTTTTGGTACTCGCTGAAAAAGCAGGGTATACAGATATTAGTATTAATACTCCTGTAAAAATACAAGTCATTATCGTAACATTTATACTTCTGTAATGACTGTATATATTATCCCTTTTTATATTTATTCATTTTTAAGCAACTTTGTTTTAAATGCTTTGATAAAACATTTAAGCTATGCAACATTTGGAAATTATGTAAGAGGATTTGTACAAAGGGAAAATAATGAATAAAAGATCAGAGAAGCCTGGCTACCTCCTTGGTATGTATAGCTACACTTGTTGAACATATTGATGGAATTATGACACACACAGGCATATTAAAAGCAACAGCAAATTGCCAGTTAGCATTAACTGGTTCTTTGAGGTAAAAAATTTCAATGCACAGTACTTGTGAGTGCACTGATGAGAATCTATTTGTAGAAGTGTGCTCATGCCAAATCTAATACACGTTGTCATTATTATACACCTGCTAGTGGTAAATGAATTTCGGAAAATTAATTCCTATAATAATTTTTAATTGATTTTTAAAATATTTATGAGCCAATCATGGACCAACCAGTAAAATAGAAATGGCGTATTCAGAAGTTAAAACTTTGTGTACTTGTAATATTATAGATTGATAGTATATTGTACGAGTGAAAATTTACCCCAAAGGTTTATTTTCTGTGTGAAGCTACGGATCTGTCACAATTTGAAACTTAAAACTGAAAATATTAAACATGGTTTCCAAGAGCAGATGAGTCCAGCATCAACTCATGAGTAGATCCCGATCCCCCCCCCCCCCCACCAAGAAAATTCATTTAGGTAGGTAAATACCATAGAGAGTACTTTTAAATATTATGCACTGAATCTACGTTGTTTCTCTTGCAACTTATATTCGTGGAAGTTTTTCCGCTTGTTTTTACCCTTGACAGAAAGTTATCTCATATTCTTCATTTGCAATAAATATTATCACATATTCTCCAATGGATGGGGGAAATATTGGCAAAGGTCAGCTCTGAAGTTTACACCTGGTATTTCTTTTACTACTTTTTATCCTTTGGTTTTAGATGCACTCTATGATCAAATGATGAGACAGAAAACACTTTACAAAGAGCTGCAGCAGCCCCGATTTTGTAGCTATTTTTTATCTCAATCATGCAATACACTCTATCCAGTAGTCCGAAAGACTTGGTCTTAATATTTTCTTCTTTTAATGTTATTTAACATATTCCAAGCACCAAGTTGCAAGAGTAGTGCAGCTTTAATGACAAGTTTGACAAGGTTAAAACCATTACCTTGTGACTAATGCCATACCTGCAAAAAGACACCAAACCCCAAAATTGGGCCAAATGTGACACGACTTAGTTGTGTAAAAGTTAACTTGTTGCAGTTTTGTATCTTGCAGATCAATACCAAAGCCAAATTTGAAAGATTTCATCAAACCATGAAACTGCTGTAGCAGAATATCGATCTTTTTAATAACAAGAATTGAAGTTGAAACTTCTCCATTGTGAATGCCATTTTCTAACACTTACTAGTAGACATTTTTTAAACTTCATTTTATTCTCTTCAATACCATTTCCAACAGACTGATGCCCAACTGCAGTATTTTCCACATTTGACCGTCTCCAATCCTAAATATATACATTGGCAACTGTTGACAATACTATTTTCTGCAGGAAAATATCTCAAAAGAATTGAGCACCAGCTTATTGTGTTGGTTAACAATTTTATTAAGAACGGCACATCATTTTTGTAACATACAACTGGACCACACTTATACTAATGTAGAGCTTTGCCCACTTGTCAAAGATTTCTTCTATGCAGAGTCTAAATAGTTTTTATTTCCAAGTTTTGTGGATTTGTGAATTTTATATCCATGTTTGTGCAAAGCAAGATCACTCAAACCAATGGTACATCACATCTGTATTGTTTTCCCTCTCAAACTTGTACTTTTCCAATTTTCTATTAAAGCAAATCAATAAACATATAGTTCAATATATTTTACTACTTAAACCCTGCTAGGAAACTTGTGACTACATCTTTTAACTTTGCATCTGTGGCATCAGTGATTCGGCCTTCATTTTTAATGACAGTTAGGAGCTCTTTCTGTGTGGCACGAATGTGAGCAAGGAATTCCTCCTCAAAGGCCGTGATTCTAGATGGATCCATTTTATCAAGATGTCCTCTCACACCAGCATAGATGACTGCTACCTGCTCTTCGATGGCCATGGGCACTAGAAAAAAATCCAGTTTACCTTTATGTACACAATCATATACAAAAAATTAATATTCTTCCCAATATACATTGCGATACACATACATATTACATTTATTGATACGACTAAATCAATTTGTGAAGAGACAAAATGCACTATCCAATCTTGCGAAACAAATATATATATATCCTACATTAGATGTCACCTTGCTCAAACTCACCATATTGTCCCTGTTTCAACAATTCTGTCAACCTCACACCTCTATTCAACAAGTTCTGTGTAGACTGGTCTAAATCAGAACCAAACTGAGCAAAGGCTGCAACCTCACGGTACTGGGCCAATTCCAGCTTCATCCTACCAGCCACCTAAAATAGATACAATTTTTCATATTTACAAATTGTTCTGATCCACCAACTTCTATTCTTTTTTGACTAATTTTAGAAATTCATAGTTGTGTGCTTTTGTATGAACATAAAGAGCATAAGGAAATTAATAAAATACAGAAGTTTAAATAACCAACAATTCAGTAACTATACCATTACCATTTTGTATTCATCCAGACTGATAATTTAAAATCATCTCTCATTTCACATTATTTTTAAAAACCTTTGTAGACATCATTCAACACACTAATCCCATTTCTTATAGTTCAAATTACCTGTTTCATGGCCTTGGTCTGGGCTGCAGAGCCTACACGACTTACAGACAGACCCACATTAATGGCAGGGCGAATACCCTTGTAGAACAGCTCATTCTCCAAGAAAATCTGCCCGTCAGTAATGGAAATCACATTGGTTGGGATGTAAGCAGACACATCACCAGCCTGGGTCTCAATAACTGGTAATGCAGTCAGAGAGCCACCACCAAAGTTGTCATTCATCTTAGCAGCTCTCTCCAACAGACGTGAATGCAGGTAAAACACATCTCCTGGGTAAGCCTCACGTCCTGGAGGACGACGCAAAAGCAGAGACATCTGACGGTAGGCAACAGCCTGAAGAGAGTAACAAAGAAAATTTCACCGTCTTTTCATTATCTATGCCACCAACATCAATCTTAATTCAAGGAGGAATTTTAGCTAGGTAAGAAAACTATAGATACAGAAAATGTGTAAAAATATTTTCCTCAGTGTACTTTTTACTCATGGGATTTATACCCTTGTTATTACATCCTCCTGTGATTCTGTTCATGACAACAGTTTACCAATAACACAAATGTGAATGATATCCTCATTTTCTCACCTGCTTTGACAAATCATCATAGATGATCAAGGCATGTTTGCCATTATCCCTGAAGTACTCTCCCATAGCACATCCAGAGTATGGGGCCAGGTATTGCAGTGGAGCAGCATCAGAGGCAGTGGCACTGACCACAATGGTGTACTTCATGGCATCTGCCAGTAAAATACAATAATTTTTTAGAAATGGGTTTATTTTGTGTAATATGCACTTCAAACCACTATCAAATGAAAACATTGACGATGAAATTGCTTATTCTTTAAACGAACCTTTTTATATGTATTGTCAGTAAAAAAGAGCAGAAGTGCCAATATTCTTTGGAATGTCTACATTAAGTTATTCTGAAAAAAAAAAAATCTATCCCTTACCTGCATCAGTAAGCCTCTTAACTAGCTGTGCAACAGTGGATCTCTTCTGGCCGATAGCAACATAGATACAGTACAGTTTGTTCTTTTCATTGCTGCCCTCATTGAAGCGCTTCTGGTTGATGATTGTATCAATAGCAATGGCAGTTTTCCTAAACAAACAAACAAAAATATTTTGATTCATTCGACATTTTCTATTGTAATTTATTGTCAACATTGGGAACCATTCAAATTTTTCAAAAACAAAAGTGTAAAATGCATAAAAAACTTCTTACCCCGTCTGTCTGTCACCAATAATCAGTTCACGCTGACCACGCCCAATTGGCACCAGACTGTCAACAGCTTTGATTCCAGTCTGCATGGGCTCCTTGACAGAGGTACGGGGAATGATACCAGGGGCTTTTAGACCCACTCTGGCACGCTTCTTAGATTGAATTGGACCCTGGAAGTCAAGTGCTAAATATAGAAATGTGTATCTTCAGGACATCCATTTCATTTTCTTTTAAAATATATTAAAAACAAATATCTTATTTCTAACTTTGTCCGTTTCAATACCCTAAAACAAAGCTGTTGATAACAAGGCAGACTGATACCATAATTGTTATTAAGGGGGTTCAATATTTTCTCAAATTGTCCACGTTTATATTCTTTACAACATTACCTTTCCATCGATACTATTGCCCAAAGCATCGACTACTCTGCCTAGAAGTTCTTCTCCAATGGGAACATCCACAATAGCCCCAGTTCTTTTCACCACATCTCCTTCTTTGATATATCTGTCATTACCAAACACCACAACACCTACATTGTCTGGCTCCAAGTTCAAGGACATGCCCTAACATAAAATAAAATTCTGCATCAAAAACTGTAAACTGAACTTTCAATTTCCCACTAATTCATTTAATCTTTCCTTAAAAAACCAAAAGATCATTGTCAAAACAAATTTGAAGACGCCCTTCTCTCTTTAACATGTGCAAAACCTATTATCACAGCCAAAAATCAGAAGGCAACGTCAATTTTGGAGCATACTTTTTATAGAAGGGTGTATAAACAAGTCTTTCTCTACTTCTCCAAATGGTTTGTAAATCATAATGGTCATCTTGTAAACTTTATACAAAGTTATTCCTTCAGTACCTTTAGACCACAAGAAAACTCCACCATTTCTTCTGCCTGACATTGTTTCAATCCATAAACACGGGCAATACCGTCACCAATGGACAAGACTCGTCCAGTCTCCTCTACATTGGCCATGGTGGACTGGCCCATGATGCGATCTTCCAGCAAAGAGGAGACTTCCGTGGAACCTAGCACAAAAATGAAATAACTTATAGTTTGCCTTGTTCATAAAGGGTCAAATATGAAGTAGCACTCCCTTCAGATGTAAAAACACAGTATGTTACAATATGAGACAATACAATACTTGAAATCAATATGTAATATAAATTGGTATCTTTGTGTTCTTGATTTATCATGGTTGTAGTCGTCTCCTTCCTTCAGCAGTCTGACGATGAATGTTAAATATTAATCCTTACATTTATGCCTTAGCAAATCAAAATACAACATTTACAAATAAAAAAATACTGCAATCATCTCTGCTTTAATACCCAAAGTTTAACAAAAAGAAAATTGTGAAAGGGAAGAGACCTGCACAATGTGTACAAAGGCAAAACATGCAAATATTTTAAATCTGCTATGGTTTGAATATGGCTTGAATTGGTATGGTAGCACCGCCCATTTCTTATATGTATTAACACTAGCTGAACATATTACTAATTATAGTCAACTTACCACCTGTAGCACATTTTTTGTGTGTTGTGCAAATACTGTGTCTTGATGAAACCAGGCCAGCTGCTAAAACATTCTTTGTGGCCTGAAGAAAAATTAAAATGCACAATATCATCAATATCTTATTATAAAATATAAATGCAATACCTGAAAAAAGTTCTTTGTTAAAGTTAATTATTTTGAATGCCTCCTGTAGAGTGCCCAACATGACAAGTTTCATTCTAACAATTGATTTTAATTAACTTTTAATAAATTATATAAGCAAGATAAAAAGTACAGTTATGAATAACATTTTTTTCCTTTTTCAGAGATGAGCTCAGCAAATGTAAACATTTTCCCTTTTATAACTAATTTAGACATACTGTTCAGTGGTAATGTAATGCATATTTAACAAGCTTCTGAGAAAGGCTACGTCTACCCAAAAACATGAGAAGGCAGTTCACGTGAGCTTCTGTATATCACTGAAGATCTGCACTATGTCATACATTACAATTTGAAGAATTTATAAATGCAGTATTCCTTTCAGGCGTTTTATTTTCAAGGTTTTTCTGAATTCTAAATTCAGATATGTGCTGACTTTCAGCAATGCCTCTGCTTTCAGCAATGCCTCTGCTTGTCAAATAAATTATTACCAAAATGTACTGGTTTTACATGCATATTGCATTTGACAAGAAACTTCCAGCCCATTATAATTTGCCATCAACAATGTCAAATCTCAGGAATGAACACCATAAAGTAAGTAAATTGCAAAACTAATTTAAATAGCAGAGACACTGAACAAAGTCAACATATAATTGAATTGATGAGGAGAAATCCAATACTTGGATGTGTAAACTGAGGGAGGGGGGAGACAGTAAAGTACATATCTCTATAATATTCTTACTTAATATTTCACTACCTCTCTTTTTTTCCCATTATATAGCTGATGTTAACTTATGTATGTATTATCTGAATGTGCAGTTGATTTGGTATCAGATGACTGAAATTTCAATGTAAGGGCTGAATCAAGCTTCATTTTCCATTCGGGACCGCCTTTTAGCAGATATTTCGCTAACCATAGCTTATTTGCAACATCTAGCATGACATGTCCAAGATCTTGAAAACTAATAGCAGCGGTCCAAACAAAGACAGTTTAATGACACATAAGCAATGCGCGTCTGTTTGAATATCATAATAAATGCCCCGACCAAGTCGTGACACTGTGGCCAGTATTTTTCTCGGCTGTTTTTGAAAGTGGCACAAGAGGTTGCTCATTAAATTAGTGGTTGACACATTAAATCATCATTCGCAGAAAAACCCTCATCTACCTGAGATAGTGTCCGTGGCAAGTGCCTGGCCAGTGATGTTGTAATCTTTGCAGAAAGCATCGTGCCGGCTTCTGAAAGACCCCAGCTATTCTGCCAATATGGCCGCCAAGGTGGAAAACGTGAACTAGTTAGGGCGAACCCATACATACTCTCAATATAAATGAAAAAAAATCATGATAATAGCAATGAGCACCCCAAAAGAGTTAAACTAAACCAAATAAAGCAGACTTTCAAATATTTTATACTATAATATCATAATAATGATATAGATTAGCTTGTCGTGTTGTTGGAAATCATATTTTTTTTAGAAATAGAGAGTAATTATCACGTGATACGTCAAAGTCACGGGACAGTGGCTAATGTGTCAGCAACAAGTTGAAACCGCGCATTGAATACTTGGTCTTGTGGTGAAACCAAACGTGATTTTTTTGAAGAACACTCTTCAGAGGAATTCCAAGACATCATGGGCGCCTGCAGTGTTACAGCCAAAAGCGTTCTAATTATTTTGAGTTTAATTTTTTGGGTAGGTGTAAGACCTAAGAGAATGATTTTCAGTTCTGTGCTGAATATTGTTTGAAGTAAATTTGTAAACATAGCCTGTTACTAGTGTTAGTGTGACAACTTGATTGGTAGTATGATTAAGATATTAAATGAAATGTTAAAAACATGAACTCAAGACTACAAAAAAGTGAAAGAGCAATCAAAAACGTTATAATTCCTTAAATTTATATACTGTGTACAGTTACAGATTTTGAGGTAGCTCGTTCAGATCAGATCGTAAGGTTGCATGCATGTTCTAATAAATACCAATTTGAGTGAAGACTGGATTTTCAAAAATGAGTCAAAATTGGTCACCTTTAATTTTAACCCTTACCTATTGTCAGAGAAAGTTTAGTACGAACACGGTTTAATTTTTTGGTTTTAAGATTTTATAAAGCAGAGTAACTTGCATATGAAAAGGACAAAGGTTTCCTTTGAAGTGAAGGAATTTTGTTTCATAAATACATGTTGTTATGCTTGTTAAAAGCCTCATTCATATATTTCATGTTGCTGTCCCTTCTAGACTTGTAGATAAATTTTTCCTTACAATTTCTCACTTGACCTTGATCATCCTAGATCATCGAAATGTCCGAAATGTGTGACATTTACATGTTGTTGGGATTGTATTTTTAGTTTGATTTCACATTGAGAGTATGAAGTTGGCCCACAATTCACATGCTCTAAAAGCAGCTTTTTATAGAATTGGACCTAAAGGGACTTATTAATATCATAAGATATACCAAATTCAAGACTTAACTTGTAAATCTGTCTCTCTCTCTCTTACAAATTCCATACATAAATATGTACACATGTTTGCATTTTTCGTGAAAGTAATATAATGATTCACAAACATTTAGTTCAGAAGCTGAAGGCTAGTCAGGTTTTTAATTCCTCTTTCATTTTCAATTGAAAAACGTGTATTTATTTGGCAGAAATATCAAAATTGAAATTGATATGATGAAAGGCTACAAAAATGCACACTTAAGCATTTTTGCTGAGGCACGACAGAAAGTTGTGACACAAGTAAATTGTGGAAAATTTCTAGATGCAACTGCACGTACTCAAGGTCTGCTTACATAAATAATCACAGCAGCTTTAATCACCATTCTTGTTTGTATTGCATGAATACAGCTAACTGCAATTTTGTTTCCCTAAAATGAAGACATTTATTGCATCCTAACTGTATTGTTCTCTCTGTATATTTCCAGGCAGCAGCAGCAGGATTATTTTACCTTGGGTCTTACATCTTTGTCACATACAAACACTATGATGACTTGGCAGACCAGAAATACACGCTGGTTCCTGCAGTGATCACCCTTGCAGCAGGTGTGTTCATGTTCTTGGTGGGTCTGCTGGGATGTATTGCTGCCTGCAAAGAACACAAATGTCTACTGGCAACAGTAAGTCTGTGGGTTATTTCATATTTTCCAGCAATGTTTCATAGATCTTTGGGTCCTTTGCCTCAGTTTCATGATTGTCTTTTCATTTATTATCATAGTGACTTTGGAGTGATTTAGAAAATGACCCATATTTTCAATCATAATGATCCCCCTTTCAAAAAAAAAAAAAAAAAAAAGTAGAAACAAATAGATTTCTGAAAATTAAAAAAAGGTAAAACTGGCATGAAAACCCTGATTTTGCAATTTTTTGTGATAGATGCCATTTTAGAATGTAGTTGCAATATTTTATATTCTGCCCTTCCATTGCAATTTGAAGGCCAGAGGACCAATTATGTCAAGGTAGTGTTTTGAAACATTTTGACTGATTTTAATTTCTTTTACCTTTTATAGTTATTATTTATTATAAAAGTCTTGCACAATTCACTGACAAATTCCATTTTACTTGACTTAAATGCTGTTTTTGATTTTCAGTTCTTCAGTTTGATTCTGGTAATTCTAGTTGCGGAAGTAGTTTCTGGCACACTGGCATATGTATACAGAGCAGATGTAAGGAAGCACTTTCTGAAATATACTTTGAGATGAAAGTGTTGAAAATATTACTGGATTTACGAAGTTCATGAATAAATTTTCAGAATTTATTTTAAAGTATATAGATAGACCTTAATTACAAGTGTTTTCATTTTTGCTCTTAGTTTTTATCTATTTTTGTTTTAACTCACATAAGCAAAAAAAGTTCAAAATAATGTCTGTCTCCCCCATTTACAGTTATGATCACCTTTTCATGGGTTGATTACAGGTGAGTGATGCCCTGAAAGATGGCTTTGATGCAGTAATGAAGAACTACACCAATGACGCCACTTATAGAGATGAGATGGATTACGTTCAGGATCAGGTAAGGCAAAGCGTTGTGATGAATCTTATCTTAAAGATACACCTGCATTTCAGCCCTTGTAAAAATAATGTATCTGTGTAACATACACGTCAAATGTTAATTTTTGAGAAATATTGAGATATGAAGAAAACACTTATTGTTCTGTTGTACAATTTACCCAAGTTGGCTAATGTTCCACTTCTATTGTAGTTGATGTGCTGTGGTCGCCACAACTACACAGATTGGGAGAGATTTGAGTTTTACCGTCAGAATCACAGTGTACCAGAAAGCTGCTGCAAGGACAAAAATAACTGCACCACAAAAATATCTGGTTATGTGGACAATCCATACATTTATGAAGAGGTAATGTCTGAAGAAAAATATTCTGCAGCACTTCCATCATGACAAAGCATTTTCTTTGAGTGGCATCAAATCATAGAAAATTTCTTTGAAAATTATGGAGAGCGTGTAACCATTGTAATGTCTAAGAATGAGATGTTTGCATTGTATATGATGTCACATTGAGCTCACATATATTAAAAATTTTCTTAATAGGGTTGCTATGACAAACTGGAAGACTTGCTGCGAGACTCTTTGGCTGTACTTGCTGTTGTTGCTATTATATTTGCAGTTATATTGGTGAGTAGAGTTTGAAATGTTTTTGATACAATGATACACCTCTGGAAAATGGATTGGATAAGTTTCTCCGTTTTGATATGCAACCTATGAGGTTTTATTTGGAACTTTGTGTTGTTACTGTCCACATATTTATGAAATTTCAGTACAGAAGTTAACAGGAATTTTATTGTAACACTATCTCAGAAATTAGACTGTAGCTTTATTGAATTAATGAATTAATAGCTAAATTGAATTGTTTCCAGGTTATTGGATTGATTTGCTCGTGTGTCCTGTTCTGTCGCTCTGGTGAGGTACCTTACCTAACCCTGCAAGGATCTGGACAAGGTTACAGAGTATAGTATCAAAACTCAAGTCCTAGAAGGAGATACATTGCGAGCCAAAGCAACGAAGAAATATTGTGTTCTACTTACTATTTTGATACAGTTGAAATTATCATCCACATGATGTACATTGATAGATTTTATTTAAAAGACCTGCCGAACAAGTCATAATATATTACCCTGGTCTTGGTGTGTTCAATTCAGTTATTATTATTGAGTCATGAAACTATACTGCAACAATAATCTAGCAATACTATTGCAGTTTTTTTATTCCAATTGTGAAAGTATTTTGTCATCAAATCATATGTGCAGCTTTTTTTTTATCTTACAGTGTAAATAAGATACTCAAGAATTTAGCATTACATCTTTAAAAAAAAGTAATTCTATTTTTTTTCCTTAAATGGTTTCCTATTTAAGAGTATAATGCTGTCAACTAAAAGTAGGACAAAGGAGGTTTCACAGATTTCATAAATTGAAGAATCTAGCCACGTAGATATAAGGTAAAAGTTAGTGTTACATTTTATGTACTATTCAATACAAATATTGTAGTGACTGTAATCATAACCTGCACATCCTTATCGCTGGAGCAGGCGACGGAGCCATTACTTGGTTACCAGGATATCTGGAAGTTCTGCTTTCCTCTTAACTTGTGATACTTGATTACATAGATGTATGGTGTTCATATACACTTTCAGTTATAAAAACAGGGGCAGATGCAGAGATTTTTTCTGACAGTCTTCAAAATTATCTTTGTTGATCCATCCTCCATTTTTGAAAGTCTTTCGACAGAAAAAATTAGATACCTGTCAATGTTAACTTGAAAATCTGACCGTCTTCTGGAAGACCCAGAAGACGGCCTCAATCCGCCCCTGAAAGCCCATTTACTGCAATTACTAGAAAAATTTCATCTGTTAGTTTAGATGCAGGGTTTAATAATAGGTGGAGGTATTCAGTAATTATAATTTGTCTAGCAATTTTCATTAAATTTACAGGATTTTTTTCTTTATTTTTAAACTGTATTAGTTGTTATCTATTCAGTCCCACATGGGTTTACTAAAAAGTGGAAGTTGAAGTATTAATCTCTGTTTTCTACGTTTATAAGCACGTGTATACTTAAGATATTGGTGCAGGTACTGGGCAGTCAGTTTGTCAGCTGGATTGATGTAGTAAAGATTACCTAATTTATGTATAAAAGAAATCCATTTAAAGAGAAATGTGAATCTGTGAAAAAAGTATTTTTATCATGCCATGTGCTGTTTATTTACAATGTTAGTAGAAAATATTTATCTTGGGTATGGTCACAATGAAACATTTTTCTATTAATTGATAAATGGAGTTTTATAAATGTTTTGTTTGCTGCCCACTGTTATGACGTTTGTAAAATGCATGTTGAATTAATTTGTAGTTTTTTTTAAATTGTAATGGTAGATTAAAAATGCATTTTTATTTTGCATTTTATAGGATAGAATTATATTAATATGCCATAAATTCTATTTTATAGCATTCATTCACCAAGTTGCTTCAGTCAAATGTAAAATTCTGTTGGAAAGCGCATATCTTCACTAAAGTTTTGGAGGGGGGAAATGTCTTTTTTTATTTCATTTTTATTTATTTATTTATTTATTTATTTATTTATTTATTTGCCTTGAACTGTAGATCCTGCAAATGTATTTTGTAAGCTTTCAAGCACCTTTAATCTCAAAAGTATATGTTTTTAATGCGTGAAAATGTTTGTGTCCTGTAAATATATTTATCAATAAAAGCATTGTTTCAAGTCAAAAAAGTTTTTTTTTTCCATTTGATGTAATTTTGAACAGGAGAGATTCACAAAAGTAGCCTGTATATTTTTACGGTTCTGTAGTTTCAAGTAGTGATCCAGCAATTTTAACAGTAGTCTTAAACATTTCTAGCGGGCTTCTTTTTCAAAATATACATTAATGACACCACAAGCCTGTTGAAGGCCATTTTGTAGGAAACTGGTCATTATAGGTTCGTGGAGTATTTGAGTTTTTATCACCTTCGGCAGCATCTGAATGGTATGTTACTGGTTGTTTTGGACTACATAAAATCTTGAGAAATAAACGAGAGTTGGGGACATTGTGAATGGACTGGAAGAACTTGTATCAAAAATCATCATCCTCCCTGTTACACATATTAAAATATATTGTTTATGTTTGTAATCTTAAATCTAACACTGAATAAGCAGTGGCAACTTCTAAGTTTATTTTCATTGTTTAGAATTTATTTTAATTGAGATCAGACTAGCTGGAAACCATAAAAATATTTAATAACAGATGCAGCTTTTGAAAGTATCTACTTAGAAAAAAATTGATCTCTGCTTCTCCAAATATTGTAAGCAGTTATGGAATATTTATAAATTGAAAGTTGAATGCCTACATTTACATGAAAAGACAAAGGCAGAAAAATATTTACACAAAATTCTTCATTTAAGCATGTACAGGTTGTGTTTTCAATACTTTTCGTTTTATTCTTAAAAGCAACTCTGCCTGCTTCATTCATTAAAAAAAAAAAGAGTTTCCAGAAAAGCCTTTCCATATTATTTGTTTCACACAACAATTAGGGTATTCACTCCAGATGGAATTGCAGCTTTTGGTAATTCTATAACAAGTAATGAAGCTTATATGTTGTAAAAATATGGCATATTTGAATACACTGCTGTCGATCACAAAACTGTCACAAAAATTTGCATCTTGTTGCCTTTAATGACTTGGAAGACGTTGCATATACCTGCTGTATTAACCTACATAGTAATCAGGAATAAGTGTATTTGGGTTTTTTTTCAAGTGTTTTCACAGATTGTACTTTATAAAACTTAAAGCAGATGAATTCAAATATTCTTTTCTCACTGAAATCTACCTTAGAATTTATAATATATCTTTTTAAGTGATAACTTTTGCAAGGAAGCAAGAGATATGGAAGCCAGTTTATATATATATATATATATATATATATATTAAACGCAATGCTCCCTACCAGGAAGACTTGGCACAATGGAACACTCAAACAAATGAAATAATGAAAGTCTCAAAAATGCAATATTTACGAAAAATCCATGGAAGTGAACTTGTGTTTTTGAACTACAAGTTACAACATATAAAATATTGGCGTTGCTGAAGTATTTATATATTTGATAATGTAAGTAAAGAATACATAAAATATGCGAGATTAAAAAACATAAAAAGTATTAATTACAGAGAGATGGCACTATAACAAGACCACCATTTTTCTTATTTGTCCTATTTCCTTTCTAATCTGTTCCTCTAAAAGTTTTCTTTTTCCATCTTGTACAGACTTCATGCTCACAATGCTTTCATGAAGAGTAGCAAATGCTTCTCTGCACTCTTTCTTCACTTTTGATATTTCTTCATTTTGTTTCCTTATAGATACATCCACATGCTGACTGAATCTGCTTTCAAAAGCCTAAATAAAGAGGTAAATGTTTGTTGGTTAAATACAAAATAACACGGCAAAAATAATCCAAAAGAAAAATGTTCAACAAGACTGTATTTAAAAAATGTTTGAATTGACTAAAAATATTGAAGATATGGACAGAAAAGAAAAGGCGAAAAAAAGTGTAGCATTCTTCATAAATTGCCATTTGGGAATAAAAGGGAAGGTAAATATATTATTTAAAATGTTTGCTGTACATATATACATTACTCCCTTCACAAAAACTTTAAAGCAATAGGAAAGAGTGCAATAATAATTTTTACTTTATCAACAAACTGGAATAAAAAAAAATGTGATCACCTGTTCTGTTTTTATTGTCCGTTCTCTGTCCCTGATCATCTCATCTTCCATCTTCTGCAACTTTTTTTCTACCACATGAAACCACTCATCTACCTTTTTCTCCATTTTATCCTGAGAAAATAAGAAAAATCTTCAAACATGTAACATATTCTTACATTTTAACTACATATTGAATGATCAAGCTTTTTTTCTTTTTTTAAATTACATTATAGATCATATCATATTCTCAGATCCATGAGATTCATGGTTCGGAAAATGATGGAGATGATTTGCAAAAAGAAAAAAGTATGTAGATTTTGGGGACTGAGGATTGTATAGTCCAACTGTACAGTATAACTGGCACAAAAATGTTACTTTCAAAGACATTCTGTTAAAACAACTGAATGAAGGAAATCCTCTTTGGTTGTATTTTGCCTTGAAAAAGACAAAATATTACAGCAACACTTAATTGATTTCATTACCAGCCTTCCATCTCTTGAAGTTGATGATCTGTCTAAGTGAGTGAACAACCTGGATTCCATCTTCTCCCTCTCGGCCTCCTCTACTGCCTTGCTGGCAGTAAGCGTATGTCTCAGCTCCTCAAACAAAGCCCGAGTCTTGGTGTCAAGGTGGCTGAGCTGTTGACTGGAATCCCCTTCCATGTGTTTTATCTTCAGGGTGTGTTCTATATTGACCTTATCCAGTCTGTTATTTATTTCAGCCATCTGAAATATAAGACACACAAAAAGTTGTACAAGGTTATGATTGTGCTGGGACATGAAGAGTTAGTTTTCAGATAAAGAACACCCAACTTCTAACTTAACATGTATCATCATATCAGTAACCATCAATCTATACTGATTGAATACCGTCATTCAAAACAAAATGTCCATGGTTTTGCTTTAAATGAGAAAATGTTTGAGGTTTTCTCATTGCTAGATTGTCAACTAACAACAAGATATTATCTACATAATTTTTTTCTAATAAATATGTTCATCATCATCAGGTCAGTGGGCATGCAAGCACATGGTGTCGGCAGCAGGATTTCAATAAACACCAATCAAATGTTGATATTCTAAATTAAATGTCAGGCACATTTTGTCACAATTAATAAAATTATGTGCATTTAAAAAGACTACATTTTACACGAAAAAAAGAAATGTATGTCTAAAAAGCCAAAAGTATTCAAATATTCATCTGACGCATATAAAAAATAATTGATTACCATAATTGGTAATCACCAGTTCAGCACCTTATTTTCAATATCCTGTAACTTCTCCATCAGTTTAGTGTTCAAGTTTTGATGCTCAGTATTCAAACTCTTAATGGACTCAAAGCAAGCTTTACTGTCTGATGCTAGCTTTGCTATAGATGCATCACATCTTGCTACTCGCCCTCGTAGGTCTGTCAACCCTGCCACATGATGCACCTCTAGGTTCTTAACGGCTGCTGATGCTTGAGATGTTGAAGAGTCTTTCATACGAAGCTGGTCCTCTACAATCTAAAATATGAGTAAGAGGACTTGTTAATTGTATTTCCATGAATACAGCAGAACAGATATAATTTCAAACAACTTTCTTTTTTATATTTTTCCTTTAGGAGCACATACTTCATTTTTTTTTTTTTTTTTTTTTTTTGACAATGAAAAAGCTGCATATAACATGAAAATGTAGAAAAGTTTTGCAAAAAATTTTCTATGCACTAATGATACCTATGTATTCTGACAGCAGAAACCTGACTACTCATTTAGATCTACTGTAACTTAGTTAGTATTCAAAATCATCACCTTGATATCCCAATCCAGTTTCTTGACAACATCAGTAATGGTCCTGATATGATCCTGCAGCAGCTCTCTGGCTCTTTTTTCATTTTGCCATGTTCCATGAGTGTAACTGGTATTGTCAAGAATGTCTTCCTTAATACGCACAGCTTTTTCAAGCAATGCCTGTGTTGTTCTTTCCTGATGGGCCAGTCTTTCCTCTAAGTGTTCCACGCGGGATGCAGATCTATTATCCACTAAATCGTAACCACCGTACTGTGGTTGGTCTCTGTAATGTGGACTCCTGGCATCTGTTTCTCGATACTGGATCCTGGTATCAGGACTCCTAGCTCCACGAATGGCAGGAAGCTCTTTCACTTGGTGCTGCATGCTGACCCGTGCTGATTGCAGTGAAAAATCTGCCTACTGTACATATATCACCATTGGTCACTGTAAATAAAATATAGCAGAGTTAAACAAAAAAATGTAGGGGAATTCTACTGGTAACGGCATACTAGTATTTGTTGTAGACCGTAGTCAAAAAAAAAAAAAAAAAAAGATCATAAAACTTTTTAATGAATACTAATTTAAAACAACAACTCCAAAAGTACGTACTTTGCAGAAGACATTAAATGCGAAAGAGTAAATTCCAGCCATAATTCAATGTTTGAGTTCATACATAGTTTATACAAGCCTGTTTTTCAAGCTGTTTCTCATTTGAACCCAAAATTTTAACTCTAATTAAAGGCAATATGTAATTAATTATTTTATTTTCACATTTTTAACTATATATTTCTCTTTAAGAGCTCCAACAGCAACCAATCTATGTTGTTTATACATACTAGGTCAATAAAACATTATAATTGTTTTTATGACATTTAACTTACAATTAGTAAGTAAGTAATATAACGAAAAGAAAAGATAATTCCACAGATAATAATGCAGCTGAGTTGATTTTTTTTTTTACTTTCTTTTTTTACGTTTATTGTGTAATTATCTTTAAATATCCATGATTGCACCATAAACAATGGAAGCAGATAAAAAGGGAGTTGATCATTGGCTTTGAGACAGAAAAAAACACTTAAAAAATTATTGATAGAATTGACAATTTCATGAAATTTATTCACCTACAAATCCACAAAAATGTTTCAATGCAGCAATTTGCATAAATGATTCCATCACTACAAGGACAAATAACAAAATTATTTGTCAAAGATCACAGTTTAACTTTGCTATTGTATTGTATATGACAAAATATCATCCCAATAAATTATCATTGGCCAAAAATATTACTAAGTTTGATCTTTGCACTTTAAACAAGTAGAAATATTAGTGCTACGGCACAATCTCACTCACTGACTGTCACTGTCAGTGTGACGTTATTTCTAAAAAAAGGGGAAAATAACGTAATTTATGCTACTATCAATAGAATGAGTAAAGCATAGTTAGCACATTACGTCAACTACGTGCTTCATTCACATTTAACAATGGGTTTGATGCCGTATATTGATCGTGTACATTACAATTCAAAGAGGAAAATATGGATTTTCTCACCTTCTTGTTGACATGCAGCTAAGGAACTGTCGCCATTTGTAAACCAACAAGCATGTAGTGCCATCTGCTGGCGAACATATAAGGTCAATGTGAAGGACGAAAGCAGCCACCTGACATCCCAGAATGCTCTACTTATCCGTTTCAAAATTCGAGCCGCGCCAGGAAAAGTCTTGTTTACTTACTTCTTATGGAGTGAATGGTGACTTTCAGATGGTATTTTAAAAACTCACCACGAAGACACTTCGCAAAGTGTGGATCTATAAATTAACGGATTAATATAACGCATAAAATGGAGGACCAAGTCGACTGGGGACAACACAGAGCTTCCTATGGAAGTGGGTCGCCTTTTCATTCAGTCTATGACACATTCACCATGCAGATTGAAGCTACAATTTCAGTGTTATTTATTTCACAGCACTACCGTAGATTGCTTTACAGTTTTGCAGTGTGTTTGTTTTATTTTCAGACGTCGAAGAGGGCCATGAGCGAATCTCGGCAGAGGAGATGGACGAGAAGCGGCAAGAGAACATTGCCTACGAATACTTGTGCCATTTGGAGGAAGCCAAAGTGTGAGTACAATTAAACCACCATAAATTCCGTTAAAACACATAAATGTCAGTCTCACCGAATGCAGTGGCTGTATTTGACCTTTCTATGAGAATGCTTTTTTTACATTTATTCAACTGATGCAAATGATTAATACCATCATTACACTTGTGTGAATTGTTGAAGCACTTGTGCGAACTGTTGAGAAGCAACAACTGAACTTTAATTTTCCTGAGATAATATTTTTTTCTGTGTAGCAGTGTAGGCTTTGGCTGTTGAGCTTCCTTTCCCAGCCTTGTGCCATGTTGCAAGGCTGTTACATGTGTGAGTCACACAGCGTAGGTGGTTTCTGCTTGTGGTAGATAATAACCACTGCTGTTGTATTATGCATGATGCAGCTTTTAAGTAAAACTATTTGAGGCCCATCTTCTTCCTACAGGTGGACATTCTCATTCAGGTGGACATTCTCTATCATTCTCATATTAAATGGCAATTAAGTAGAATTGAATAAAGCACTTATTAAAAAATTCCTTTGGGAATTATTTTTCTAGTTTAACAATGGAGAATTAAAATGACACTCAGCTTTAGTTTCAAAGGTAAGAAGACAATAAACAACCTTTGTTCTATAGCAGATTGTTAACTAATAGCTTCATTTGATAATTGTTCTTGTTATCAGATATTTAGCAGATTTGTATCTGTATAATGATGTCTTATGTTTTAAGAATGTGTTAATGGTTGACAGAATAGGTCAGTCATCTCAGAACATTCATATCTTAAGTATGTAATACTTAATTGAACAATTCATGTGACACTTAAACTCTCTGAGGCTATTTAAGTTTTAAATGATTGCCCCATTAGTTGCATAGCTTTGTTGTCAGAAGCCATAGTGGTCATTTTATATGTAAACAGGCTTTTGAAATCATACTGTAGCTATGTCCTAGAAATAGAAGGCATAGTCCTATAATTAGAACAGAGGTCTTTATTTAATATGATGTCATTGGTTTTGTAAAATGAGACCCAGAGTTCCATTTTTCGCTGAATGGCTATCGAAAGTAAATACTTTTGCATTTTATCAATATGTCACTCTTTCTTTGAGAAAACTATTCTAGTCAACTTGTTTCATATGACACTGGTGCTTAAATGTTCACAGCAGCCAAAATTATTGGTGGAGTAATGCATTTTTTATTACAGCAAAGAATCTGTATGAACCCATTCCCCTGAAGATTAATAGCATACAAATATTGAGTTATTGAAACCCATTAAGTTGACTGTCCATTGCAGTGCTATATTGTTTGTGACATTCAACTAGAATTTTCATTTTATCAATCATTTACTTGAATATTCTGATAGTGTTTTATCTGACCACATCACATTGTTGGTTTCCCACTGTTAACGCATAGTATTCTGTAGATTTCTTATCAGTACCACCTGTATATCCCTGTCAGTTGGGAATACTTGTAATTATTATAAGTGCACCAGGTACATTTAGAGTATAATTAACATTAGTTTTCATCCTAAACACACAGTGGCAGAGCTTAAGTATTTTCCTATATTGGATCTTGTAATACTCGATATAAAAGATTGATGTTGATATGAAATGATGTGTTGTTATGAAGCAAAATGAGCAGTATCCTACATAGCATTTTTGCCTGTTGGTTGGCATAATGAAATATACTGTTAAATTTTGTTGAACAGCATGTATGTAATGTGTTGTTTATATTGAAAAAAAAATCATGCAGCAGCCAGACCATATTAATTCACATACATGACTGGCAATTTGAGGCTGAAAAATGTATATGACTCACTTTTTTTACATAATAAACCCTCTCGTGCAGTATTCACCACCAAATACCCAAAAGAACAAACAGATTTAGAGGATTCAGGGCAGTATAAAGTATTTAATTTTGTTACTGTCAGAAACAGTATGTTGCAAACAGGTAATAATGAAGCTGTAAAATTTCCAAATAGATTTGATGTATGCGAAAAAAAAATTCATTCCATAATGAGAAAAAGATTTGTTTAAATTCTCTGATGAAAATAAAAATGGTGACTCAGTACCAGCAATATCAGAAATATATCATGCAAATGATTGGTGTCCACATGCTGGTATCTTCAAGGCAGCAGGATGTGCAAATTAAGTCTGTAATATGCAGTCAGATAAACTTTCTAGTTTTTGTCCTACTTTTGTCTGAAACCAATGGAGAGAGAGAGAGAGAGAGAGAAGTGTGAAGTCTTCATAACCTTATATATTTCAGTTTATATTCAGCTCCATTTGAATTTTGATTACCAGGTGAAATGATTGGACTACTTATATTTTTAAGAAAAAGAGTGCTGAAAAATTACAAGACCTTATATTTATACTTTTTTGCATTGTCTAGCATAAGTCTTTTTTTCTATTTTAACACCAAATGATTGGAAAGATAACTTTTTGCTTTGTTGAACCTTTTTTGAGATTTATTCAGATGATGTGGTTTTCTATTATTATGTGGGTGGGTCTGTATGTGATTCATTGGCTCTAGAGGTCTAGGAAGTCTGCTGAATACACAAACAGTTGTGATCACAGCATCACAGCTTATAAAGTCTTTATTGTAATGCATGTAACAGGGCTTGCCATCTCGTATAATATGCAGACATTGCCTCTATACTACCTGACCTAGTCAGGTTTGCTATCATATGGCACATTATATGTTTTGCTTAATAAGCTAATGAAATGCACATTGGGCTATAAATACATGATACATCATATTGTGATAGGTACTTTTGCATAAAGATTAATATCATTCAGAAGACATAAGGTTTTGTTTTGAAAACTTCTGGTCTTTGGTGTTTTCATATGACATTTTTCATTATGCGCAGCTCAGATCAGGAAGTCTGCTGGAATCCAGAAATATATCATGAAAGAAATGAATGAACATTGAAACTATGATATGTTCAGAATGTGTCTATTTAGAGGATGTCTTTATTTTACTTCAAAAGTAAGCTGATATCCTGTGCATCAGTTAAATGGAATTTCCCTTCCACATTTTAAGTAGTGTAATTATCTGTTTCAATTGATATAGGAATTTTCCCTAACTTTCTGACATCAGATCCTGTGTCATTAATTGATTTCATTGTTCTAAGTATAATTATCTTTTTTCTAAATAAAAATGTTTTACTGTTTTTGCCAGCATGTTAGTTAGAAAATGGAAATTTGGCTTAAATACAAAATATATATATTTGTGGGTCCTGATAGCAGCTGTGCTTAACAATGATGACATTCTTGCATGCTTGTTGTTACTGACTTGCAGGATCCAAACGTGCTTTAATAGCCTTGTGGGTGTTTGCAAGGTAAAATCAACAAAAGCCATGACTGAAATTCCCTACAAAATTATTTGTGCATTGGATAAATGAATACATGTAAATCACTATTGTTTAAATCCGGAAATCTCAATTATCACCTTATTTTTATTTGGGTTGAATATGTGGCTTTTGAACTATACATACAGTAAGAGCAAATTGTATTTATATAGTACCTGTAGAAGGCTAAGCAGCATGGTAAGGGCCAATTTTCAGGTAACATATTATCATTAATATTTCAGTTTGGTCAGAACAGAAAGCCATTGTTTTAAAGGGTTTAGAAGTTTGCAGTGGACCTTTATCATTTCATTGCATTTTAAACATTTTATGATGCTGCAAAGAATTAGGTCAAGCTCACAGAATATGATTTTATAAATAAAAAATAAAAAGTGGAGTCAATGATATGTCATAAACAAAAGGGCCCCATGATGTCACTAGTTCAGTCTGTATTGAATGTTTCCTATCAGTGGTGCATTGAAATCTGAAGTGATCACAATTTGCTTCAAGTGTTTTCCCACTTTTAGCCTTACCTTTTTCATGATATTTATTCAAATGCAATTTCTCTGTCTCCCTCCCTCTGTTCTCTCTCTCTCTCTCTTTCTCTCTGGCTGTCTGTTCATAAGAATGATTCTGAAATTTAATTTTTTGTCTCTTTTTTTTTAGATGGATAGAAGCCTGTATCAATGATCAGTTGCCAGCTACCACTGAGGTAGAAGAAGGACTGAGAAATGGAGTATACTTGGCAAAATTGGCACATTTTATGAAACCAGATTTGGTGCCTTTAAAGAAAATCTATGACAAAGATCAAGAGAGATACAAGGTGGAGTATTTTTATTAATGTATAAAAATCAGCCACTTCATTAATTTATAATCCTCACTTTAATAATAAATGATTATAGATACTTAATATTTCATATCAATAATCTGTTGGAATGTTTTTTTTTTTTTTTACATAGGTCCGGGGATTACATTTCCGACACACAGACAATATCAACCACTGGTTGAGAGCCTTGGAGGAACTGGGACTACCAAATGTAAGTCATCACCCTCAATCTCTCTCTTACTCTCTCTTTCCCCAAACCTCTGAATGCAGCACTTTCTTTATTATTTTGTCTTAACAGACCTAAGATCGTGACATTGTCAGATGATCTTTGCAAAGTTTGCTTATAGTTTGGAGTACTACAAGTGGTTATTTTAAAAGATGTTCTATTTATTACATAGAGACTGAATTTGAAACAAGTCAAATTTTAAGTTTAGATTGCAATTCATTCAAATCAAATGGAAGCATCTCCCTTTCCATAATCAAAAGAGGTCAACCAGTGAGTGCCTTGTTTTATGTAGCACATATTTAACTGAAGTTGTTTTTATTGGGGGAAAAACATGCATAATTGGTGTGATTTAAAAGATATTCTGAATTGGCCTTTCTTTCTCTGCCAAACAAGAGATTAAGAATTTTATTACTAAATTTCAGTGGTTTACAACTGTTTTCTTTTAATTAAGTATTAGGTTAGTATTGGATAATTGTTCGAGTTTAAAGAAGAAGCATGCATGTTAACCCTGGTCTTTTCAGAATTCAAATGCTGTAAATGAGCCACTTAAACATGATAAAGTTTAATGATTCAACTACAATAAGTTAGATAATTAAGTCTGTGCATATTTAGGTCATCAAAGTATTGTTTTACTGTGACACCAAATGGAGCGACTTTGTACCATTCATATCAGCAATAATTTCTTTTGAAAAATTGAATCATGATTTTCCAAAATAGATATCTGTATTGCATCTGCCACTGCTTGGCAGATGTATTTCTTTTCTTATGTTTGTGATGTGAAACCTATGTTTTGTTCAAAACTACTTATTACCAAAAAAAAAAAAAAAAAAAAAAAAAAAAAAAAATGGAGACCTATCAGCATAGGTTATCTAGAAAGAAAGAGGGCAAATATTGGTGCTAAAATGTGGCACTGGCTGGCACCATGTTATTACTTCTGATCTCTCACAGCTACTGGACATCTAGTATCTGCATCAGTAACACCCTGCCACTATGCTATAGCTTATAGTAGATAGTATCCCGCTGAATTGGTCATCTTTAGTACACTTTATCACCCCAGTGGTAACTGAAGTGAAGGTTAACAGTGGCATGCGGCTTCCATTCAATGTGCTTGCTGCCCTGTAACCTTATAAATAGGAATAAAATCCATCTCTATCTTTTCAGAACAGGTTTATTGTACCTGAACAGCGTCCCCATTTTCTGTTCATAGTAAAATAGGTCTAAACGTAATTTCATATTGGCCCCCTGCTCTTTATTTTCTTTGAACTCGTTCTAGTGCTTGGGTTAAAATGTATTATCAGTTGTTCATATATTTCTGATATCAAAACCTCAGTGATAGACTTACATTCATTTATTTATGTAAGATGAGTAAATTGGAGAAATTTGAGGATTTTCATATAATTATTTTAGTTCTAGAGACAAGCTGAACTATCTGTGGCAGAGAATTAGGCTTCTATCAGTTATGATTCATATATTGTATGTCAGCAGCTTAATGAGTATGTAGATGTACATAGATTAGCACACCAAAGATGAGGCAATATTTAAGCTTCCAATTTTTCAGGCTGGGAAATTTAAATCCTGGTGGGAGGTACTCTTCTGAACTATAAGCTTGTATAACCAGTGGAAAAAAATTAGAATTTGAATCACTGATGTTTAGTTACAATAAGGCATTCCTGTGCTTAAACACCTTTTAACTAGGGGCATTGTGAAGAGTAAAATTTGGTTCTAAATGCTAGTGATGCTGCTGAAGGGGATTGGAATATAGGTAGACTGATCAAGAAGTGTGTTATCAGCTATAACATCTAATATCAGGTTTTGAATGATATATATGTATATTAATAATTATAATCAACAACATAGAAAGAGTAAAAGGAGGAATAGGGCTGGTTGACCATAGTGCATTTGATGTGTTTTTGAGTGTGTTTGTTTTGGGGATTGGGGGGGGGGGGGGCAAATGTAAAAGAAGAAAGTGAAATTGAAATACACATGCTGTCTGGTAACGTCACTTAAAACTTAATTAAAAGAGATGCATCTATTATTGACATTAAATTTTACACTCTAATAGACATGGAAGGTTAACCTAATCTGGCCAGCCATCTATGCAACCAATGTACTGTATTGTTGTCTTCACTTATAACTTTGGTATCATAAGGTTTTCAAAACCATGATACGTATGGGCAGATACACACTGAATTTATGGATGATGGAGGTTAAGGCTAAAGTGTAACAGCTTGTACTTGTCATTGGTGTGCAGAACATGTGACAGTAATCACAAGGGGAATGTCCTTAATACAAGAATGCACGTTTTAGTTTATTTGGAGAACTGGTGAAATATTTCATTGTTTCTTCATTTCAATATTGCTTTCAGTGTAGTTGATGAATCTGGTTGATTTCAACGTTTGCACATTTTTTTATGATTTGAAAAGTGTGTCGTAATAATTGTTCTTCAAATACCTCAGAGTGAGATAAATATAGAGCAGGTTCCTTTATAATTTATAGTATACCTGTTGCATATTTTTCACCAAAGAAAATTACAGATATTGTGATTAGGAATGTTTTGTTGTCACGTGCATTTCATGCTCTGTAGCACAAATAATGGGTTTGATATTCCATACAAAATCTGCTTGAGTTGAAGAAAAAACCCAAATAAGACATAAGCAGTAGAGATATGCAGGAAAAGATTTTGAGATCTACATTCCATGTCCATCTTAATGATAGACATTAGCTGGTATTTAACTAATGTCCCTTTTTAGTATGCGGTTGCCAGGATAACAGATCTCAAGCAAAATGCCCAAACCAGTAGATATGGGGCATATAAAGGCCAATAAATCTTCTCTGAAACCATCATTTCTCCTTTTCTTCTTCTTCTTTTTCTTTTGTAAATATCTAATAAATAAATATGTGGCTGAGAGATAAAAGAAAGTTATTATCCAAGGACTAGTAGGTAGCCTTTTAGATTTCCACGTCAGTACTAGTATATTGTTATCCAGTGCACTCAGTGATGATGTATGATATAGGGATATGCTGCTGCCAGAGACCTTTTCTTACAAATGGAAGATTGTCTGTCATTGAATATTTATCTTGTAATCACCTTAGTATCAAAAGTGTAGATCTAGATAATATGGTAGATATTTTGGTCCCAAGTGTGTGTGAGATGGATTCTCCTTTATATGATTTAAGAATTATAATGGAAGGGTTATTCTGCTAGGCGTCCTATAAATTTTTCTTCCTCTCATAATCAGTATGAATCAACAGACTTACGTGTGAGACGAAATACTACCTCCCAAGAGCAAAGTTCATACTAAAATAAGTTCCCCGTGCTCATAAAAAAGATTCACTTTGTTTTTGACAACCCCTGTGAATTAATTGCAGTGCTGCGCTATTAATGTGCTTAAACACAACATCCAGTGTTACACTTGTGATGGGAAAAAACTTTTTGACTGGCATTGTGATAGGAATATTCACATTGATCAGTGACCAAAAATGATATCAAAAAATAATATCAAACTAAAGCTATATATAAAATGGTGATCGCCTGCAGCCATGAAAAGTATGCTGCAACAGCATAAATGTTTTATGTTCACAGTGGCTGTCTATACATGTGGAATTCAGTGGCTGATATAATAACCCGAAGCAGAATGACAGTTTGGTTGAAATAATTCACTGAATTGTTGCTAATTTGGAATATTCAGGTATTTGAGGGAGAAATGAGCTCATTTTATTTCACTTATGCTTATTTCTGGCAGCTCTGACATGAAAAAAAAAGTTTTATGGAATACTGGTTATATTCATGTATTTGTCCATGACAATTTTGGTTTTGTCCATATTGTAAACAATGGAATTTGTATTCGTGGTTAACCAATGGAGAGAAGAAAGGTAACCACTTCAGACCTTGAGTCTCCTGTCTTTTAAAACAGTATGATGTAAAGTGACTCATTGCAGAAATGGGTCAAAATGTAGATCCTATTTCATCTATAACTGGTATGTCATCAAAAAACCTCAGTTGCAACATTTCTCATTTGCTAGAATGTAAAAGGCCCCATATAAGATTTATACCAACATTGATGCATCTTTTGTTGCCATTGGCTAAATTTGAGTCAGTTTAGAGAAAGTCTGGATGGGCAAAAACAAACAAACAAACAAACAAACAAACAAACTGCCATGGAATAAGGATAAATAAGAATGTATTAGGTAAAAGACTCCAAGAAGACAGAAACCCATTTACCAAGATGACCATATAAGTAGTTGGCTACTGTAATGCCCGTCTGTAAACATGTAGCCTAAGCTGTCCCTTGCCTTACAACCTGTTGAACCTAGAGGAATGTGAAACTGCATATATATATAAATATGTCACATTCCGTACTTCTACTAATACTTCTTTCTGCCCTCTTCCTCAAAGAAAACTACCTGAAGTACCATTGCTCAGATATTTATACAGTCTTGATCCCGTTCAGTCAAGTCAACACATACCCATTAAGATGAGTTATCTCAACACATAAATGTGTTTTGAGTAGTTGTAGTCATGTTTGTCATGGGTCAGGTGTAAGTTTAGATCAGAACTGATTAAATTGGTTTTGTGTGAAGAAAGGACAGAAATAAAAAAAGAGAAGTGGGTGTCGGATTGCATTGTACTTAGAGAGAGGTCTTAGTGTAGTGTTTTGCTTAGATAATTTTTGGCCCCCCCCCCCCAATGCCAAAACCTCTGACGGTATCTGTCTAGTCAAATGTCATCATATCTTTTTTAGAGATAATGCCTTTGAAATGACATGCATTATGTATACCTGCAATTTTAAAATGATTCAGGGTCACATGTGAGACAGTGCCATTACAAATGACTACGGTGGTTATATCATTTAAGAAGTGTAGGTGTACTGAAGGAGACAGAAAGAAATGGATTACTTGGCTCACTCCATCTGATAAATTTTGCCAATAAGCTAAACATATTTAAAATTTATTAAAAGAAATGAAATATGTTGAAATGTATTTGGCTGAAAGACATTATGTAAAAGCAAGCCCAATTTTTATGCAACATTTTTGTTTTTCTGTCCAGTATGCATCTATCTATCCAACAAGTAATTAGCTATGCATTACCATGAGCTCAGGTTATAACTGATGCATTAATAAAACAAATCATTCTATAAAAAGACATGTCAGCATGTTGTTTTGCTTTTGGTACTAAATCATTTTTAAAGCTCTTAATGCATTGGTGAAAGTTTTCAGAATTATACCTGATTTCAGGACTTTCAAATTTCATTTTAAAATGTTTTTTCATATGGCCTTAATGTGATGATTGCAAGCTGTGTCTTCAGTTTTTTTTTCATTTTTTAAAACTTTCACCTATGTTAATGTTAGATCCCAAAATATTAATCATATAAGATTGAGCCAGTCCTGTTTGGAAAAGTGCCTTCATGCAACATAAACATGCGAATATGAAACCACTGTTCTTGACTTAAGAAGTCCAGAATATTGCCAGCCAGGTACACTTTATGCCGGATTAATATGGGTGCAACTGGTAAATTAACCCCTTGTCCCAAGGGGTGAGAAAGATCAATAACTATCACATAGCTTGCAAACACTGGGGCTATTGTCAGTGTGGTAGCCAACAGTCAGATTTCTTTCCAGTCGGCTAGTTACAGGCTTGGATCTAGGACTGCTATATTCTTTGTCCTTGTTTTCTCTGTCGGCTTACTGTTTTTTTAAGAATTGTTTTTTTTTTATTTTATCCTTAAGAGGGATTGGTGTTTATGCGTAGATGTATGACTAGAGACATGCTCTTAAACTACATTTGGAAGTCTTTGGGCAAAGTTTCAAAGCTGATGATCTTTCTTGACTTTTAATACGTGGACTGATATAATGGCCTTGTACCTTTTTCCAGAGCTATTAATGATGACATAATGACCATGTTAAATAATAGTTATTGTGTCCATTTTCCTCCAGAAATCACGAAATGTGAAACCAGGTAGAAATGCATGTCTATAAACGAATCAATGCAAGATTTTTTGTATGAAAGGCAATTTTTCAGAAAGAAATTTTGAAGAAATAAATGTGCACTGGATTGAATATAATGAGTTTAAATTGTCTGCTTTATTTCAGATATTCTACCCAGAAACCACAGACATTTATGACAGAAAGAACATGCCCCGCGTTATCTACTGTATACATGCTCTTAGGTAGGGTTCTTACAGGGATCTGGATGATTAAAAAGTTGATCACTCTCATATCTTCATTATTGTTACAAATGCTCACAATATACTTTTAATTCAAGAAAAAAAAAAGATTTACAATCAAAACAGCTGAACTGCATAAAATTAAGTGTGCTCTTATTGCAAATTATATCATTAATTGGCCCAAATTGTTTAATATGTTTGTATAAGTATTTCAGTTCCTCTTTATTTTTTCAGTTTGTACATGTTCAAGCTTGGATTGGCACCTCAGATTCAGGATCTTTATGGCAAGATCAAGTTTACAGGTAAAGCAACAAGCTCAAGCTACCTATGGAAAAGTTCACTTTATGATGAAAATAAGGTGCAAAGGCCCACAAATAATTATTAATATTTAATCTTTCTTTGATTTGGGTATTTGGTTACAAGAAAAGATGTGTTAGTGGTAACATGAAAAAAGTAGCAATAGGATTGTTTTGTGTATCTGTTTGAAAAACTTGTAGATGAGGAGAAATAAATTGGTATAAAGCTCTTTTTGATTCTCACCCAAAGAAGTATTTCTATAATATTTATCAATCATTAAACTCCAACCCTTTATAAAATTTTGATTTCAGAGGAAGAAATAAGTGCGATGCGAAAGGAATTGGAAAAATATGGTATTCAGATGCCTGCCTTCAGTAAGATTGGTGGAATCCTGGCTAATGAGGTATATTCCAATACTCACTGAAGATAATGCCAGTAACTTCAGTTGATTGACCCTAATATGTGTGTAGCATGATGTATCAGAAAGTCTGTTTTCTGACCAAGGTCAAAGAGGGGCATGCCAATGTTGAGAAATGTTGACTGTATTGATTGATTGTGATGAGGTTGTAATTGGGAAATGTTTATAGTTTATTTAGAGGCATTCACACAAAAAAGTTCATAGAAGCAAGACGTATTTGAACTAGTGGTTGAGCATTGAGCATTTTAATAGAATAATGAATATATTATTCCTGGTATTAAATATATATGTAGCTAGTCACTGTGCATCAAAGCTTTCTATTTTCAATAAGTTCGCGGAATAGACAATGTCCTGCTGTTCATCATACTGAGTCTGTGTAACAGATGGTGTTATGGCTGCATTGCATTACAGTCTAAAAAATATTGCTGGTAATGTAACAGGGAATTGCCAGCTGTTGTTTCTAAGTATGAAATGGGGGTCTTTTTAGATTTCATGGCATATTTTCTCAGATACAGAAGAGATCTAAAAATAAGGTGTGTGTGTGTATGTGTGTGTGTGCGTGTCTGTCCTGTCATATTATCAATAATGATAATTATTAATTATAAAAAAATTTCTCAAAACAGACCTCACAGATATCTCAGTGCAGTTTACAAATATTATGACTTATAAACCTGTTACCTATAACCATGAAGAAAATTGATTTTAAATAGGTATAAAACCTAGAAGAGATATTTATCTCCCAAATTATTCTTCAGAGGTTTTTAAATTTCTCTTTAAACTATCATAGTTGTTATGAAGAAAGGCATTTGACTCGCTGATAAAATTTGACCATAAATTGGTGCTGCAATTTCAAAACTCCTATGATCACACGTTTCTAGTAAATTTTTCTTTCCATTTCGATATAATTTGCCCACTTTTTCACTGTGTTCTGATGGGATTACTAGTGGCTAGTTCAGGAGTGAGAATAATTTATAGAAGATACTGTACTTAAAATTCTACATGCAGTGTTAAATTATTGATCATATTACTACCTTAACTTGATACCTGGATTCCTTATATCACAATTAATGTTATTTGTGAAAAAGATTTGAATGAGTCATTGTCTGAATGCTGGTTTTGCAGGGCTAAAGTATAATTGAAAAAATATAGCGCAGTGAGGATGTTTGATTATGAGATGGCATTTCCTGGTAGATTATGGTGGCAATTTCCTTGTAGCTTAGGATTTTGTAGAAAGTATCAAACAAATAAATAAAAAAGTTACTAATTTGGGGGGAAAAGGAAAAGGGTAAAAGGGGGGGGGGGGGTAAGAAAAGAGGGCGGTCAGCACACACACTGTTCTTACTGCAGTTTAGCTTACTATAAATGCCATGTGCAGTATAAAGCATTAGCCCTTATTGCAAAGTTTGGCACATAAAAGTTTCAGTAAGAAAGAATAGGTTTTCTTGGTGATTGCAGGTCTGAATTAAGCACTAAAGGCAGTAAAACTTTTATTAGAATTAGGTGACTAACAATTGCCTAATGAGCACAATCTGTGCATTATTTTCTCAAATAATTTTTGTCTTAAATGTTGTATCAGTGTCTGATTTCCATTGATTGATTAATTAATTAATGTGTGTGCATGTTCTTCTCAAGTTTTTATTTTCTTCTTTCATTAGATGCCAGTAGATGAAGCCGCATGTGAGTAGTAGAGATTATAGTTTATAGTTTCGCAATGATTGTTGACAACTTTTTGAGTCTTCTCAAATTTATTTAATTCATAAACTTCAGTATATGTGATGTTGTCATAGATGTACCAAAATTGTTAGTGTTTTATTAAAATAAACATTTTTTGTAGAGAACACAAGTAAGCTCTGGCAACAATTAAGAATCAATTAAGAAAATACTTCAAACATTTTGACAAATGAGCTCCTGAAATTGAAAAAGTATGTAGAGACTTTTGACTTTTGCCATTATTGTTAACATTACTGTTTACTATGTTTCCAGTGCACGCTGCTGTAATTGCCATCAATGAAGCCATAGACCACCAGGTGGTGAAGGGGACCCTCTCTGCCCTGCAGAACCCCGCGGCTCACCTGACTGCTGTCATACCTCAACACATTGAGGACTACCAGGAGATACTGCATGCTGCCAAACATACCAAAGCTGAAAATGCTAGAAACAGGGTACAGTATCCTATTGTCTCTCAGTGGAGTGTTCATTTGTTTTAGGTATATCATTCCTTTAGGTGTTGAATAGATGACTACATATTAAAGCTGAAATGCTGTAAATGAGGTAGGAGATAAAATTGTTTAGAAGGAAATGTTCCAAAAATTGTTGAAAAGGAAGTGTTCCAAAAATTGTTGTGAAGGAAATGTTCCATTAATTACTCATCAATTTGCATATCACATGTTTAAATTAATGGTTCCATTGAACATGCATACTGGTTTATATTAGTGATCTTCTGTTTTGCTTTACATATATTTATATCATTATTTTAATTCAGTTTGTAGTGCTATCACTTTCATATGAAAAAGTAATTTTTTGTAACTCCTTTTATGCCCTTGGAATTAATGGTTTATCATTTAACCATTTCTGAATAAGGTTTTACCTGATTGTAAAATGTGCTTTCAGTCCCTGGATCCTGATTATGAAGCTGATGTATATGATGAGTTATTGACTCAAGCAGAGATCCAAGGGAATTTAAACAAAGTGAACAGTAAGTCATCCCACAGACGCATGAATTTGTCTTTGTCTACTGTTAGAGTGCTGATAACAGTAATTGTAGACAGAAGGAAAATATGGAAATAATCAGTTACATTTCTGTTATCTACAAGTGTCAAGTTATTCCAAGTATTTTGTCAGTATCCAGGAAATTTAGTTCTTGGTTTTGTATAGCAAATTATAGTTTGTGGAAATGGCAAAAAAAGCAGAGAAAAAGTGTGTGCACATACAACAAATATGTTTATTATTATGTTCCATGGATAATATTATATTATATGTACAAAGCTTTCAAGAAAAAAGGACACACATCAACAACAGGTATTCAGTTTATAGTTGTACTGCTGTTGCCTTTATGAGTTTATGGTTACGGTTGAGGGCAGTTTTCACATGGTCAGAAATTTTATAATTATATGGTGACAGTTGATTGTGTGCTATTCTAAGACAATTTTTCATATCTTTGACAAGGCAATTGGTGTGTATAGTATTAAAAGATTGAATTCAATAAATATCCATTCAAACCATTTTAAGTGTGTGATTTTTAGGATGGATTTTAGGCTGGCATACTTTAGCTGCCCCAAAGGTTAAGTAAGAGGAGCTTAAGCAAGATGAGCCACTCAAGTTTTTAATGTGAATCCCAGCTTTTAAAAACAAAACATCTATTGTATCAAAGCAGGTAAAAAAGTGATACTTAATATCTATTTGCATCTCAAATTTCCAGCTATCAGGACATTGGACAGGCTTAATGATGCCCTGAACAAACAAGATATGGATGCTTTGATGAAACTGCTTCAGTCACCTCTGCTTAATCTGAGAGATGTCAGTCCTGACAAAAAGGAGTTTTATATGGCCAGACTTATCAATGACAGGGAAACAAAAATGGTGAGTTTTTTAATTTTATTTTTACAGAAAAAGTTGTTTGTCTTGTTTTGAACAATTGCATATGGTTTTACTTAACATTGCTAGTCAATTCTGTAAAAGTGAGGAATTTTCTGAATTCACATAGCATTGAAACCATTGAACACAACTTATGTCTACAAGAGCTTGCGGCAATGAATCTGTTGAGATAAATAACATTGTTGAAGCAAATAGTCATGTCCTTGACATTATCTCTTGTATTATTTTTGCTAACATAAGATGTGTGCTTTAATTTTAGAATAATAACAATGGAGAAGAAGTGATCTTAGACAAGGATGAGGTTCAGAATGCCATCTATGAAGCCAACAAAGAAGCAGACTCAGAGTATCAAAGTAAGAATCATTATGTGAAGGTCTTTGATTTTCAATATATCTATTAGATGTGTTCATTTTTTATTTTTGTTTCCTTTCAATACTTTCAGATGAGTTTAAAAATTGCCCATGTTCTTTTTTTTTTTCAGCACACAAAACAAGCTGGTACCAAACTTTATAAATTTGAGTATTACGTGCACATAGAATAAATTTCAAATTTATTCAGTTTTTGTCAGACTAACTTGATATCAACCAAAATTCTTCCCAAACAGACTTAGTACAATTATCTGACTTTCCTCATCAGAAATGGTAGCAGTCCAAGGCATCAACAGTGCTCTGTCTGGAGAAGATCCCCAGGCTCTGATGAAGGCCCTAGCCAACCCTGCAGCCATGCTACCACCAGTGCACGACTTTGCAGCTAATCTTTACTTTGAAGAGTTTGTGAACATCAAGGAAGAGAAACAGGTAAAATCGTGTATTGCAGATATGCTAGTACTTTGGGAGGTATTCTATGTCATATGAACTAAAATAGCCCAGAATATATTATGAATACAAATAAAGATTGAAGAGGTTAAAGAAATTAAAAGTTAAATTAATGGTAATAGTAATGAAAAAAAAAATACTGGCTGTCAACAAACCATCTTGATTTTGATGGTTGCTCTTTGACTGAGGTACTGGCAGTTTGTACACTATAACATGTATTAACACAACTTCCATTACTGGGCATTGAGTAAGGGATTTTGTGAGTTTTTTGCATAGATTCTCAGTGCTTAATATGAATCTTATCAAGGAATTGTTTCTCTTTGCTAGGGTGATTTAGATTACGAGGAGATCTTTGGAGGAGTAAGAGGTAAGTTCAGTCTGTGTTTCAAAGTATCAGAAAGCACTATAATTTGGTGGGGAGATTTGATAAAAACATATTTATATCATGCTTAATTCATTAAAAAGTGAACACTTTGATAAACAGGTAGTGAATATTTTGTTCTCCTTTCAATGATGCAAATTAGTTGCTCATTATAATACTTTCCTTTTCAATTCATAGTGCTGTCAAGCATTGCCAAAATCAACCAGGCTGTAGAATCTGGAGATCCTCCTCTCACCTTCACTGCCTTGATGGACAAGAATGCACATATTCAGTTCCTGGATGAAAACAACCAGACCAAATACCAAGAGAACCTGAAGGAAGCAAAGAGAGAGAAAGCTGATGTAAGCTAAAGTGAAGCCAGTACTCTAAATGCTTTGACACATTAAAGTTTTGATAATGGGGCAAGACATCTGCGTTGTCATCAGTAAAACATCATTTAGCCAATTTATTAGTGAAAGATTTTCTTTATTTGAAAATGCCCAAACCTTTTCATACGTGACTTAAAAATTCTGCAGCTTTCTTCACATGTACTGAACATCATGTATTAGACAATAAATACAAATCCGTTCTTGCACTAGTTGTATCATAATGGTTTTGGTCTGCCACACTTTGTATTTGAGTTCCCTCAAATTATATTTCTTTCTTTCAGGCTCCTAATGAGTTGTTGACTCACTTTGAGATACAAGAGTGTGTGGACAATGTGAATAGTCAGGTTCAGGAAGAACATGAGAGTAAGTACAACAGATTAAACTCGAGTACACTCCACCATTACTTTCTTAATCAAAGAAGAAGAGCCATTACCTTCATAATCAAAAGAAAAAATTCATTGTACTCTGAATTAAAGTTGTGAGTCACATATTCTGACAACTTTGTTTTCTTTAAGGAATCATAGCAGTAGGTTTGATCAATGACGCCATTGAGCGAGGGGACGCAGAGGGCACCTTGCAGGCCCTCCTGGCACCCAGTGCTCAGTTGAAGGGAGTGGAGGCCCCCCAGGCACTGCATTACCAGAACCTGCTGGCCAAGGAGAAGAAACAGAAGGCAAAGGTGTGTAGTAATTCTAGACACAAGTTGTTCATTGCTTGATACTTGAGGCAAGGTTTTGTAAAGGTTAGTACCAGGAAATGGAAAAATAATCACTTGAAAATTAATGATGTAAATTTATTAAATGTCTGTTTTCTCCTTTTTGTCACATAACATGGTCTCTTTCGGGGAGTTGATTTGCCTTTCTCTTTGTAGGAAATGGATGATGATGGTGCACAGCTTTGGTATGAAGACATCCAAACAACTGTTTCAAAAGCTAATAGAAATGCAGAGGAAGGACAGAAAAGTAAGTACAGCTGTGGCTAAAGCAAGCAAAATAATTGTTGATGTTTCTCAAGATTTTTACTAAGACTGACATATAGCCACTCGTTGTGTTAGAATGGTTGCCCGAAATATGAATATTCTGTACTGATTAATATTTTAAGAGTAGCTTACCTGTTCTCTATCTATCTCCAGTGTCAGTTGGCGTAGCTGCCATTAACATTGCCATAGAAGATGGAGATCCAAAGAACTTGATGAACACATTAAACAACCCTGACGTGACTCTACACAGTCTCACTGCAGAGTGTGATGAGGGATATCTCAGTAAAATGCAAGAAGCTAAGAATAACAAGGCAGGATCAGGTAAGTATGGTGTCTTAAATAACATTAAAATGTTGTGAGTTTGTACTGATTATTTACTGTCTAGTCAACAAGTATTAGCACATTTGCTTCTTTTAAATGACTGCTTACAAGTATGTGACTCTTCATATATATGATGGTATGCTTAAATAAACTTAAAATTCTATTTTTCTACTTTAATCCAGGTGACACAGGCAGTGGTTGGATGATGAACAGATTGAAAGATGGCAGCAAGTTCTACTTTAATACCGACACTCTGCAGTATGCCTGGGAGAGGCCAGAGGGGGTGGTCAAAGATCACCTCTTACTTACCAGAGAAGAGATTCAGGTAAAAATATAGGATTGGAATCTTAAAGAAATTGTCATGTGTATTCTAAGTGACACTAATGGAGACTACTTTGAGGTTTTTGTGCTCTTGAGTTTTGTTTGTGAAATATGCTGACAAATGGATAAGTTGTTATGTGTGTTTAAGTATTGAAAAAAATTAGTTGTTTTCTTTCATCTCAACTAATGTAACTTTAATTCATAGGAATGATAATATGCTTGTGATATTGAATTTCAGAACATTGTAACAGAAGTTACAGCAGGGCATAATAGAGAGCTGTTATTTGCGGCCAATGAACCATTCATTGTGAAGATCCAGGCTCAGATCAGAGGGTACCTGGTACGGAAACAGTATAATGATAGGTTGGACTTCATGAAAACACAACTGCCTGCCATTACCAAGATTCAGGTAAGATTAGCTGTTTACTTGATTGTTTGTCGATTCATAAACAAAGTGCAATGTATACAAGGTCAAGGCACCTGTTAATGCAAGTGTGGAGTTCATGTTGTTGTTTTGCCAATGTTTTGTGCTTTTATTTATTGAACTAAAAAAATATCAAATCCTTCTAAACCAGTGAAAATTTATGCTTCCAAATGTAGATGTTGGAGATGCCAGTCTGAAATCATTTTCCATACCAAGTGTTGGCTTGGCACTACTTATAATCTATATGTTTTGATTCAAACTTCTTGGGAACATTACAGCAGTCTGTTTTGATGAATTTGATTTCTAGTTTAGATATAAATAGAATATAATTTCTGGATTTCTAGGCCTGGTACAGGGGTAACAAGCAGAAACAGAAGTACCAGACAAGGCTAGCTGAACTGAAGGAAGGAGAACCAGCTGCTGTGAAGGTGGGTCTTTATCAAAATGATTATATATATATATATATATATATATATATATAGTCTCAAAAGAAAGTTTAGCAAAAGTAAAAAACGGAAAAAAAGAGCGATGAGCAACTTTGAAATCAAAGTCCATTGTAGATAGACCATTTATAATGTCTTTTTGCTTCAGATCCAAGCTGCAGTGAGAATGCACCAAGCCAGAAAGAAATACCAAAAACAGAAAGACTATTACAAGAAAAATGTGAGGAATGCTTGTATACAAATTCTAATAGTATTGAATAAAAAAACTGTCAGCACTTTAAGTTTTTTGGTTGAATTACTAAAACTTAAAAGTTTCACAGTTTGAGTTTCCATAACATGTCTTAAAACAGTTTTAATCACTGAAATAGTCTGAAGATAAGAATTGTTCAGTTTGTTCATTATTTTTAAATTGAATTCAGGAACCCAAGATCGTCCAAATTCAAGCAGCCTGGAGATCTAGTATGGCCAGACAGGACTATAATAAACTCAGTAAGTTCTCTCTCTTTCCAAATTACAAACATACATTCAATTTTAACACAAAGAATATGTGATCTACTATGACATTTAGAAAATTTAAGATTTGCAGACAATTTGAAAGTAGTGGCAGCAACATCTTCATGTTAAGATATTTTCTGATTTTAGTTTTGCTTCGTTTCACTTGTCTATCAGTAAAATGAATTGACCTTGATGATTTGATTTCAGTGCACTCTGAGAATCCTCCTGTTGGTGTGGTCAGAAAATTTGTCCATTTGCTGGACCAGAGTGATATAGACTACAGTGAAGAGATCGGTAATATAACAAATTTACACAAAACATGGATCAACAATTTGTTTATGAATTGATGAGTTAGAAATAGAAAAAGGTTTATCAGATAGAGTTCTTCACCCTTTTTGACTGGGAAAATAATTGCTGTGATGCTTAAATTGAATATATCTGTTTTATAGAGTGAGTGATAGTCATCTATGCAAGATAGAATTCCCACAACATCTTCGTATCATGTTATTTCTTTATCTCCAGAACTCCAGAATCTGCGCCAGCAAGTGGTGACAGCTATCCGCTCTAATCAACAGCTGGAGCAGGACTTGGACCAGATGGACATTAAGATTGGACTTTTAGTGAAGAACAGAATAACACTACAGGTAAGGGGATAAGATGGAATTTATTTTGATATTTGTCTTTTAAAATGCACAGGGAAAGATTGGATATTTTTGTTGTGAGCAAAATATGGTGGTCATTTTGTTCTGTTGATTCATATTTCGGTATTCTATTAATATAGCAGTGTTTTTTCCTACTGTTTACCTTTAGATTACAGTTGTAGATAATGATTGTATTTGCAGACAATAGTCCCAGCCATGGCTTCAGCATCTTTTCTCCTCATTGCTCCATTTCTAACACAGAGGCAGCAGGTATAGCTGCATGGTGTATCAACATGGCAAATGATTCTGACTTGCATATATCATTATTTGATTAATTTATATTTTTTTGATGTTTTTCATTTTTCAGTAACTCAGTTATTCGGCTTCAGCGGTGGATTTGGCGCATGGCAGGGCTAGAGGTTGTTGATTCTGGTTTCATTTGGCAACTTTTGTGATGATTTGCCAATTTATAGATTTCTTTTATGTGATGTTGAATATAATACGCTTTATGTTTGCATTTAGGAATTGGCTCCAGATGCTTGCAGAAATGGGGTGCATGAGAAGTGCAAATTTTAACTTACGCATTTTTAAAAATGAAAATCTCCTTTTTCAGGATGTAATCTCACATGACCGAAAACTCAAAGACTACAAAGAAAACCCTGCAGGTGCAGTCAGCAAAGGGCTGAAGTCTCTGAGCAAAGAGAGCAGGGAAAGACTCGAGGCCTACCAGCACTTGTTCTACCTGTTACAAACCAACCCAACTTACCTGGCTAAGTTGATCTTTGAGATGCCACAGAGCCGGACCACCAAATTCATGGAGTCGGTTATTCTTACACTGTATAACTATGCATCTAACCAGCGGGAGGAGTATCTGCTGCTCAAGTTGTTCAAGACTGCGTTAGAAGAGGAAATAAGGTATTTATTGTAAATTTTGCTATATTTTGTGTGTCGGAGGTTTTCATGTGCTTATATAATTACCTGGTTCAAGGTATTTGAAATGTTGGATGTGGATTTGGGGTAATATGCAATACAGCTTAGTTAATGCCCATCCTTTTGAATATGCTTTGATAAATATAAATTGCAAATGTCAACCTAGCAGTGTCTACAGCAGGAATTTCACACTTTTGTGCATTTTTACTATTGATGCATGCTTTCTCAGTAGACCCCTCTCCTTATATGAAGCTTTGACACTTTCGAACTCAAATAAGTGAGCAAGACTTTTGGCTAAAAGTTGATGTTATCAGTGAAATAAATCAAAATGGATGTTCAGGTTGAATGTTGAAAAATTGTGAGGCTGCCTGTTTGCTTTATTGCACATAAGACATTGAGAGGGGAGTGTTTGCACTTGAACAGTTCTTGATTTTGTCTATCATTTCCATTTAGTCAGTTGGGATTTAGATGGGGTACATTTTAATGTGCAATTTTGCTTTGTTGAAAAATGATTTTGTGCACATACATTTGTTGACTCTCTTATCTGATTATTTAAACATTTGTTTTTCTGTGCATTCTCTTTAGACGAGGATCGTAAGTATTTTGTTTATTTTAGCTGCTCTTTATAAGCTTCTTGCATTTTGTGAGTGATTTTTTTTCTTCATGTTTTGTTTGTTTCACATTCCTTAGATTTAGTTTGCAGGTGTTTTCAGATCCGACTTGTTATATTTGTCACTTTCTGTTTGTAGATTGTGTTCATATGTGCATAATGGATGTTTGTCTTGTAGAACCTGATCTCCCTGAGTTCATTGTCTTTTGGTTTGTAGATAGAATGTCCATATATAAAGGAAATATTAATTAAACTAACACATTTCAAAATAGCCTGTGTGAATGAAAGTAGTGCTGGTGATAACTTAGCTGATTTGTAATGAAATAGTAATAGATTTTGTTGTCTTCTTCAGTTGTATGTTGCCATGTGGTTGCTTGGATTTAAAAAATATTATCAAGAAGGCATCAGACATTGCTTTTCAGGCTGTCTTACAGAATGCCTGCTTTGCATATTAGTTTGCAAGGGAGTACAGGCATTCCTGCTTCTGTTTTAAGTTCATTTGTTGCATGAATTAACATCTGTGGAATTTTGATTTAACAGTGACTTGATTTATGCATGACTTTTTATCATACATTAGGAGCAAATTATTTTCTGGACACTTATTCCTTTTAGATATAGTATGATCAAAAGAATTATTAGTCTTAGAAAAAAGCATGAATATGATGTCTCTGTGAGGAATGTGCATGGTTGCAACTAAGTCTGTCTTTGTTGTATTTGTGCTTAGTGTAAGTATAGTAAGATGTATAATAACAATCTACCAGGAGTAATCTATGTGGTGTAGATACGTGTATTCTTCCTCATATTCAGTTTTGATATACAAGATATGTATTCATAATCTCTAATACTTGAAATCTTTTTGTGTGGTTGAGTGTGATTTTTTATCTTTTTTTTTTTTGTATTCTAGATCCAAAGTGGACAAGATGAGTGATATTGCTACGGGTAACCCACTGGTAGTCAAAATGATTGTGTCATTCAACAGGTGAGTTCCCTATTAGTGACGTGCATTTTCATTAAATTTCATTCAATTATATGCATTTGGAGAGCTGGTTGTGTTATTGAATAATATTTGAGCAGCATCCTACCTTGTCTGTCATGTATTTTGCATTAGATTTTGGTATGCTTTCAAAAATGTTAACAGTCTCCATCCTGGAAATGTAACACACATCCTCAAAGAGGATATGTGTAACTTGAGATTTCTTACCATAATTCTAATAATCGATATGAATATTGATTTCATGAATGTTCTCTTTTTTTTTTTCCATAGAAATGCTAGAGGTTACTGCTCTTCTCTCCGAGAGCTGCTGAACCCACTGGTAACTAAGGTGATCGAGGACCGTAAGCTGGCCATAAATACCAATCCTACCGAGGTGTACAAGGCGTGGGTGAACCAAATGGAGACAGAAACTGGGGAAACTAGGTGGGCAAAAGAACAGATGAAAAATTGGATTTAATCTAAAAGTTGAAAAGCGATAAACTTTTTTCTATTTAATAATGGTACTTCGTAGTTGCTCAGAAGGAAATTGTACTTGAATGAAATTGATTCTTTTTTATGTACAGACACAGATGTGTCTGTACATATTGCCATCACCTGCGTCTGTCGTCGCCGATGCCGATGGCGATGCCGTCGCCGTGCACTTTCCTTGTAAACACGATAAGTGGAAGGCAGTTTTACTTTTTGGCTTTATATTTACAGAGCTGATGAATATTTATAAAACGCAGGTCAAGTTCGAAAATCAGCATGATCGGGCCATTATTGTAGAAGTTATGCTGTTTTTTCACTTTTCAGCATATATGCAACCTTGTAAACACATTTTAAGGAAAACCGTTAGGCCTATTGTCATGAAACTCACAGGAATGGTCAGTCTTACTAAAACGCAGGTTGAGTTCAAAAATCAGCATAATCGGGGCATTATTTTAGAAGTTATGCTG
>NW_019775735.1:742642-902781 GCF_001039355.2 Lingula anatina | reverse complement strand
GCTGGATAACCTCATAATAAATAAAGTCAATTTGCACTAAATGCATAGTGGAATTATCTATAGATACAACAGTGTGATTCAGTTTACACTGCACCTGCAGATTTTCCTTCATTCTTTCCTCACTAACAGTCTTAGGAATAACTGCATAGCCCCTCTGGATCCCCCAGCGCAGGACAACCTACAACAATGGAATAAACTTATAAGTAGTATTTAAACAGAAGGCTGATATGAAATTTAACATTTTTCGTTTTTTAAATTCAGAAATAAAAGCTGTGTTGATAGACTGTTCTGGTTGGTAAATTTGCCTTGTGCCCTCAACAAGATGTAGTGAATGCTTTTAAATAAAATTTGGAAACCTTAACATAAAATTTATTAGGTGAGAATTTGCATTTACGTGTAGTGCTTTATCTATCCATGGACATAGACCTTAAAAATATGTCAACTGCATGGTATTTGAATCATATAGAAAACACATGCAGAAAATATAAACACTGTATGCCACTCATTTTAAGATCAATTACTGAGAATACACTGGATGCTTTCTCAAATATCTGCACTGGTCATGTCAAGAGATGCTAGTGAATCATCAATATTTTTTTCATCATATCAAATTATCATGAAATAAATACCTGAGCAGGACTTTTTCCAACTTTTTTGGCAATTTCCAGAAGCCTTGGGTCCTCCAACAGCTTGGGGTCATCTGGCTTTGCCCTTGAATCCATAATGATAAAATACATATGAATGCCAAATATAACATGTTTTCTACATTTAAACTATTGACACATAACCATTCAACATCAGTAAAACTCATACATGTACAATTTATCTTATAACTGTCAAACAATCTGTGTTTAAAGACTTTGTATGTTCACTCTTTAATTCATGACACTATCTACTCTTAATTTGAGATGTTTGGTAAGAAAAATAACACTAAATTGTTAAAAAACAAACTACATGCTATTCTCAGCAAATCACACAAGTGATTTATTACTGTTACAGCAAGTAATGTCAACAAATATGAGAGTAATATAAATATCAGCAAAATATTATTCATATATCTTCAAGGGATAGAATGTGAAACAAGAACAGGAATCAAATGATTTAAAAATTAAAATCTGTAAGATAGCAATTAATACAGTCAAGAGTGCCTTATACCAATGACCTTAAGCTTGTTAGAGAGACAGTTTACTCTTTATTGGTCATTGCTCACACTCAGTGCCCTACATAAAAGATGTAGTTAGAGACGGTCCGCTCTATCTAAGATATTGCTCGCATTCGGTGCCCTATACCAATGACCTAGATGGAGACTGCCCTTTGTATCTCAGTTCTATCTTCTACTCACCACGGCCTATCATTGGAACCCAAACAACTATGAGCTGTCACTGTCAATCCCTTTTCATGGGCAAAATTGACCAAACGTTCATTGCTAAGATATGGATTAATCTCGATCTGTAATGTAAGATATGTGCACTTTACATAGTTTCACTTGAAAACAGTTGCATAAACGCTATGATTAATATCTTTAAAAGATTTGTTTTCGATACTGATTAATGCAGGAATACATTCAAGCTAAATCAATCAAAAATCTCAAATACCCAAATGAATGTTGGTACCAGATCACATGAAACAGAACCCTATATGAAATAAAAATGAATAAAATTCTGAAATCATCTTTAAAATCAAATCTTAATTCTACAAAATGAGATTTTGTGAATCGGTTGTACCTGCAAGTTAGCAGGTTTGATTCTGCAGTTGTCAAAGATTCTCTGAACCTGCTTGCTGTTGAAATTTGACAACCCAATGGCCTTGGTCAAACCCTCATCAACAAGTTTTTCCATTTCCTTTAAAAGGAACAAAATACTATACATTAACTGTTTCATTATGATAAAGATGATAATTAATGGATTCATGGATAACAAATATTATATCAAAGGGTAAAGATATTAAATTTAAACTCATAGTGCATTAAATGTTTATATCAGTCCCATAAATAATTTATATAAAACATTAAAAACTATCATTCTTAGTTTTCAGGCTGAAAAATCAATTTTATCTTCACACTGTTATCGGTATATTTGTTCAATAATAAAATCACACAATGAACTACCCCTTGGGAAACAAAAAATACTTAATTGAAATAAGAATTGGAGATCCTGGGAGGTGTGGGCTCCTTCCTTCAAAATTTTGGTGTGATATTTTAGGCTTACTAGTATATTGATGCTTTTAAGTGATATCAAACCTTCCAAGCTTCCAAGAAGTCAATTTCAGACAGGATTATATTTCCATCTTCATCCCTTGGTACATTTTCTCCATCTTCCTTTCAGTTTGAAAAGGAAAATTAATGTGAATTATAAGACATTCACTGAAAACACATTATTAACATAATAATACAATAACACTGTGTGACAATAATTAACTATCTGAACCTTTACTTCCACAGCATCCAATTAAGCAAGTGAATCTGTTAAGTTTTACAATGTGCTGATAAAAAAATTCAATAACTACATACTATCAACTGTTAATATTCTGTCGTAGATCCACTGCTTTTCTGTATAGCTTAACCCAATTAAAATTCAAAATCATCTTCTTATCCATTATTGCTTCTATGATCTCACAAATTATTTTACCTTATATGCCATTGGCCAGTGCATTAAATAGATATCCAGGTAATCCAGTTGTAGATTATTCAAGGTCTGTGTTATACACTTTTTCACCAAATCTTTTCGATGGTAGGTGTTCCAAAGCTGAAATATTCATTCTAGTGTCAGTTATTATATCTAAAAAAATACTGTTATTATCTGTAAAATTCTTCAACAAATGTTTATTATCTCATATAACATTTTATTGTTATTACTGTGAGATAATAAGGAGTACAGGTACATGTACTAGTACCTGTAAAGCATAGGGAATTAGCAATGGCAATGAACCTTAACTTCATCAAAAAAGAGTTAATAGGTGCATAATATCACATTCATTATTACAGATTCACAAAACCAGCAATTTGATGCAGGAATTTCATGTCTTGTTGCTTCATTTCCTATTCTTCATTCCATTTTTACCTTGCTAATTATAAATAGCTCTTCTCTCTTCACTGTTCCATCACTGATCTTTTCCTTTATAGCAGGCCCTATCTCTGGTTCATTCCCATAGATGAAGGCACAGTCTATCATTCTATAGCCAACACCAATGGCCTTCTTCACAGCTTCTGCAACCTCACCAGGCTTTGACTAGAAAAGATATCATTTAAATATCACTTAAAAGTTGCAGCAAACACCATACTATGATACAACATGTGTATCTAGGATTCCTAGTCCTAAAGATTCATTACAAAAATAAGAATAACATATAGGACTAGGAATCCTAGATACACATGTTGTATGGTGTTTAGTGTTTGTGTACATGTATAAGTTTGGACATGTAGTTGTTATGCAGGCTATAAAATATTAAAACAAAACAGAGTTATCATAACATTCTATATTGCATTTGTGGAACACTGGCTTAGTTCAGTACTTTTATCTATCCTAGAGGTATTCATTTTACAGACTGCACATGGATATTACAATGTACAAATATAATAATTTCTGTGATTTTTAATCAAATGAACCCCTCATCATCCTATACCACTGACTAACCACTTTATTAAACAATAATCAGGTATATTTGTTTTTTACAGATGGTTGCTTGAAAGCAAAAATATGAAAAAAATTTTTTAACCATTTCAATCCATAGAGTTGACAACCCTAAATATAAAACAATTGATAAGATACATGAAATGCAAGCTTGATGGACCTCCCATATAATATCTGACCAATACATACATGTATACCAGTATGTGCAAGTTTTTGCAAACATTGATCTTTATTTAGGCATTTAAAATATTTGCCTGTTCAATCTAAAAACAAGAACATGTAATACTGCGTGTGGACGTTTAGGGATCATCAGGGAACTTTAACATGCACACGTAATACTGCATGTAGACGCCGCTCCCATCCCTAAACCCTATCACTGTACAAGGACTGCATTCAGTGCCAAACATGGCAGACACCATGTAGTACAGCATATATTCCCAGCATTTTCTGTTTGCTAAGGAAGCAGAGGTCAAAGATGACTTATCAATCAAACCCTATGCCTTAGTCACAGTTACAGGTTGTGATTGCTGTAACCCTGCCACTACTCTATACTGATAAGATAACAGAATTTGTTCCAACAAGTCCACGCCACAAAAGGACAGCATGGTGTGCACCATGACTGTGCAATATTTCTTGAAATGCTCGACAGCTTTGGGGCCTTGCGGACTTAAAATGACAGTGTAACTAGGTCAGGACAATCCGTATGTCAACCACTTAATGATATACCATGTAAGCACAGTGTATTCTACACACAGCCATGTGTCTGAATTACCCAGGGTAATAGTATATATAAATATATCTCTGCATGTTGAAAGAAAAACTCTTCCATTATTCCTTTGTCCTGTTGGAATAAATGAAAAGAATTCAACAACTTAAATATTAATAAAATGTGGTAATAACTTTAACAACCAGTATGCAAAAATATGTGTGTAACAGTTGTCCCAGAACCCCAATACCATATTTAAGTTGAAAAAAGCACATGATATAAAATCCTTACTCTTCTATTTCACAAAACAAACAGATAAAAAACATTTTCAAATCTTAATCAAATAAATATTTATTAGAGAAAACTGTTCCAGAAAGATAGGTGCATGAATCACTGATTCAATAATTACATTTTGCAATTAAAATAATATTTATTGTTAAAAATGAAGACAAGTCTGATGCTGCTAATGAGTATGACAGAGGCAATTATATGTACACGTATATCATACAAGTCATTCTGATGCTATGATAATGCCTTGGGCCACAAAAAAATTAGGGACATATAATTTTTGGTTCTACGAAATATTTCCTGCATGTACTGTATCTCTTGCTTTGCAATTTCAGTGAAAATACACTATTTTTAAAAAGCCCTTTACAAAAAACATAAAGCCGTATACCTTCCAAGTTCCAAGTCCAACCATTGGCATTTTGGCACCGTTGGCTAAAGTTAAACATTTTACATTTGCCATGGCGTTTCCTTTGGTAATTTTAATCAAGTTGAAATGCGCTCCTTCTCCACTGGTTATTGCCGTGGTTAAGTCTTGCACGCCCTCTAACGGTGACTAAATGAAATAAAAGTAGAAATATGCCAAAACTGGACCCTAATTAAATATTCATATATTGAAAATATTTAGACCTCCACTTTAAGCATGTCAACACATGTACAAAGATATAGGCATAAAAATGATGGTGCTTCAGTAATACAAGATGTTGCTCTTCGTCCTCTTTCAATGTTAACTATTTTTTTCGCGCGTTTATATCAGTATAGCAAAATGGCGGAGGTTTTGAGGTGGGACCTCTCTGTTATCAAACGGGATCTTCTTTTGGCAAACCGGGAATGTTCCGAGAGGGGTTTGATGCAAAGTGCAAAATGGTAAGGCACGCACTTAACACCAAATAATATTTTAAGTGGAAATATCTATATATTGTGTTTGTGAAAACAATAAATGCCATTGGCACCAGTCCCGCCGGTGTGGAGGGAATGGATGTCCGCCGTAATGCATGTTCGTAGGACATGTATTCCTAAGAAATAATGCCCTGCGGACACTAAGTCCTGGGAATGCATGTCCTGGGCCCTCCGTTCCTAGGAATACGTGTCCTGAGATTAGAAGTCCTCCAGACAACTGTTACTTAGTATTCTACTTCCTTCAGACGGGCATCGATGTCCTAGTCGTACATTTTCCCTAGTAAACTAGGAATTGATGTCCCCTGACGTTGCTTTGTGTTTGTAATGTTGGTGAAGAATGTGTAATTTATTTGGTTTAGAATGAGATTGTTATTTTTAATTCCATATAGACAGACTTTATTCGGTTCAATTTCTTAATTTAAAAAAAAAAATGATCACCCAACAAATTAACCGACAAATTAAATAAATGAAAGAGAAAATAAAGAAACAACAATAACAAAATTATATTCAAAATTTTATTTTATTACTTGTGTATTCTTTATTTTATTCACTCGATTCATATCACTCTACAAATATTAAATTTGCTCCATTTACTGCTCCTTTCAGGATATCCCCCTCCACAGTCCTCAACATATAAGCTTTGTTTTTGGTTTGGCCCCATACCACATATGGACCCAGCCATGGATCTTGGTTTTGGTTACCTTTACAGTCTGATCTCCGCATGTTCTTTTTCAACATCTTGGTGCCCTAAGGGATTGTCTGTAATGAGAAGGACATATACTAAAGACTAAAGATGCATTTATGTCCATGGGTCGTTTATCATTTAATGAGACATATATATATATAATAAATATCTTAATATCTGACCTGTAATAAATTACTGGTTACAAATTAACATGTAGCAATTTTAACAAATTTGAAAAGTTACTAGAAAACTAAAATGAAAGTGAAATGTTTATTGTCCGTGGTTTACTTACATCATGGATAATATGCCTTCTGTCATAATCTTGCTTTTGCCTTTCTTGTGCTTGGGCAATATTTTCAAGAGCAGCCTAACCTGCTTTTGACATAGCTTGTGATCTTCTCTCTATGGCTTTTTGGAGGACCTGCAGGCTCACTTCTTGTTCGTCTTCTCCGTCATCTGACCCACTTCAAGTACTGTCCTGTAGAAGTGCAGGTTCTCTGGTGAAGAAACATTATTTTATTTAGAGGATAACATATTATCAAAATTTATCTCCCATCGCTAAAAATCAGCTACAGTTAGTGTGGCATTTCATTGTACTGTAAATATTAATGCATTTAATCAAATGGTGAATCAACAGTTATATAACAAAAGATTAAGACCAAAACGATCTTACATACCTGCCATACATTGCAAAGAATGGTGAGAATTTAGTTGTACTCTGCCTTGCTGTGTTGTAGGTGAAGACCACTTGCTTTAAAAGCACATCCCACTCACTGGTCTCGTCTCTCAATTTCAAGCACATCTTCTCCAATGTTTGATTGAATTTTTTCTGAAATAATATAAGGTTTAATTGTCATCATTTTCTTGGCACATAAAACAATAATTGGCTTATATTTATCAAGAAGTTAAAACTTTTTACCTGTTATCTTATTGCACTGTGGGTGATATGCACTAGTTCTGCGATGGCTTATTTTCAGTAAGTTTGTGATCTCTTCTATAAGGGCGTTATTAAACTCCATTCCCTGGTCACTAATCATCTTCTTTAGGAAACCAAAACTGAAAAAAAACAAGTACTAGTAAAATATCAGTTATATGATTAAACAATTAAATATGCCATTGCATATTTGCATTGATTGAAAAAAATATTCAAATATCTCCTTTTCATTAATATTTTAATCAAAATTTCATTTCTTACTTTAATTTTAAACAATGGTCTATATGTGAGATATCATTACCACAAAAAGATCTAGTAGGAACAAAGCTACTCCTGTGGCATCTTTCAATGGCAAGGCCCCTTGCTTGTGCCCATTTACTGTAATATCATGTCATTGTGCATAGCATATGTATTTATTACCACTGCTGGAAGTTGGTTGCGGCCCAATAAGATCTATTCCTCTCCGTAAAATAAGTTTAAATATTAATTTTTCTGGTAAAAACAATAGCAGACCCTGAGGTGGTCTGGCATTCTCCACCAGGTCTGTCCAGACTTGGTTATCTTGCTTATTGGGTCTAACACAACCTCTCTGAATTAACATCTTTCCTTCTGAAGCATGTTGCAGCATGGAAGATCTTGTTAAAAGATTTAACTGACTATGATGTTGGTGTTCAACACAGTTGTGAAGCAAGTTCATCACAGGATTTGCTTCACTCACCTCTCTTTGAATCCTCAAGTGGATTGGCTTAAGTATTTATTTTCTTCTAAGTATGACACACAGGAATGTATTTTTCTCCTTTCTGGAAAAACAAAGGTTTGCACAATTCCTCCAGCCTACACAGCAATTCTGACAGGACCCACTTTTCTGATGTGTGGCAGCACAACATACAAGCTAAGGATCAGGATTTCATGATTTCTTCTTTTTAGTTTCAGGCCATTTACCAGCATTTTTTCCCATTTCAGTTCAGTAAGAAAACATTTTCACCATATTTTTGTTGATAATATCAGTTAACTATGATTTTTTACTGTATAGTTTTTTCTCATTGTAGGTCTGCTGAAATGATATTTTCATTGAATCAGGTGCCAACAAATGCACTCCAAGTACAGCCAACTGCTTCAGATGTGAGTTGGAAGTCTTTCTCTTTATGACAGAAAGTTAAATTTGATTACAAATTTGACAACTCACCACAAGGCTTTGTGTACAAAAATATTAAAGTTTGAAATTAAATTAAGACTTAACAAGTGTAAGGAAGAGATTATACATTTCAAGGGGAAATCAAAATTTAAATTCACTTGTGCAAGCATGAATATAAGATTATAAAAAATCTTTTGCAGGTTTTCTGCAAAGAATATGATAGGTACACATTAGCAAAAAGCTACTTTGACTTAAAAGAATATGACAGAGCTGCATTTTTTACCGAGGAATGTGAGGATCCAAAGGTTTATTTTCTCAACAAGTTTTCAAGATATTTAGCTGGAGAAAAGAAGAAAACTGATGATATGACAGATTCCATTGGTAAGCACGATATTTGCTGTTTAAAGGGAAACTCAATTTTAATTCTTCATTGGAATAAAACATTTTATTGAGGCAGTTTTGTGAGATGCGTTCGGTACTGATTTTTGAGACATGCATTGTACCCCTATGTCAAATATTGTCTTTGTCAGGTCCCCCAGATTCTGTGGAGAATGATCACCTAAAGCTGCTGAGAACTGAGCTTCATAAAAAGCACAGCACTAATAGTCTTGATGGATATTGTTTGTATTTGTAAGTAAATGTTTTACAGTCAATATATTAATTAACTTATTTGTATAAGTCTTTTTCTAGAAACTTTACATAATGATAAGAATTAAAATTAATCTGAGTATCGTATTTCTAATAGTTTGTTCTAAAATACTGTTATATCCATTAATGAATATTACTATGACCTCATATATGATAACTTATTTAAAAGAATATTAGGGTGCATTCCCAGAGATTTAGATCGATCCAGAGATTAAGATTTAGATCGACCTTACTCCCTGGGGGTTCACGCTAAATTGCAGTCAGCCGAGCGTGCACCATAGTTAATTACCCCCTTACAGCTTTTAGTAGACGGGACAGACGCTTTAGCTGGCTAAGCTGACAGTAATCTAGTGAGACTCCCCACAGGGATAGATTGATCTTAAAATCTCGGGGTTCTCCCCAGAAATTGAAAATAGCCCTTATTTTTTTTCGCGAGAGTACCGAGGCTTGCGAAGCGAGGTACAAAGGGGGGAGGGGGNTGAGTTGGAAAATGCACCTTAAAGTGGATTCATTTTCAGATAAAAAGTTTTTTTTCATACTTGTGAACTCTTGAAGATTTAATCTTGCATATAAGTATGATTTAACATAGTTTCAATCAGGGCTTCTCCTAGGATTTTGGGTACAGGGTCTACTAATTGTAAATCTGCAATTTGATAATAAATTCACATGAAGTTTAACCAAAGCTAAAAAAAATACAGGTGGGGAGGGGGTACTGTCAGATTGATTTTATTAAAATATTCAAAATTTATAATATTTGAATAAAGTTCAATGAAAAATTAAAGAATATTCATTTTATAATACTTTACTTATATTTATGTTAACAATTCAACTTTTTAGGGGTTATCATGTGTTTGATTTTTTTAATATATGAGTTAAATAAAAGCAGTATAAAAAAGTCCCCCTTTTTATTTAAATTCTCATATTTGTTATTACTAATATCTAACTTACATCAATATCACACGGGTATATGACAGCAATGTTAATTTATCATATTCCAGCACTAAATTTTTAACTGTAAATAATATAGGTGATGCTAAAGTCATTATAGAAAACATCATACAAAATTTCATGTTTTATTTTGGCAAATAAACAATATTTCAACAAGATCTTCAGTCCCAAAGATTTCACGTTCTATAGTAAGTAGATAGCATACAACGTATTTGATTGACGGGCAGTATGTTGCCTTGACAACGAACTAGATATATCTAGTTCATCCAGATCAATCTGGCTGTTGTACCCTGCACAGTACTTGTGTAGTTTCTGTTTTTGGAACAGTCTTTATCTCTAGAGCACGAAGATTTTTAACCAAATAAATATTCAGTAGTGAGCCTGTTATGTGAATAAATTTTGTCTTGTGAAGTTCTGGAGGGTGTTCACTTTCATAATTTGGCGGTAAGTTTGTTCACAATTCATTTTGCGACTGCATGTGTTTTGTGCCAAAAGTAGGTCACTCTTTTCAGTACCGTCTAGGAAGAGAAAAAGACGTTAGTATGCATCAAAAATGATTTTTTAAAAGATTTTTGCTCCAAATTTCTCATAAATCATGACCTGTCCATCAGACAGCCAACCCTGCAACTTCACCGAACTGAATTTTTACCTTAAAGAAACGTGTCGGCAAAAAAAGAAGCATATCGGCAAAAAGAAATGTGTATCGCTGCCGATACGCTATAAAGGCCTGGGGAGAACCCTGAATCTATGGGAATGGGGTCTAAGACTCGAGACAACATGATACTGCCAACTGGAAGAATGGCTAAAACTGAACAATTTTCAAATGTGTTTCATATTTATCTCTGTACAGGTATGGAGTGGTGTTAAAGAAGTTGGAACTGTTAAAGGAAGCAGTGGATGTATTCATAGATGCTATTCAAAGTGAACCTCTTCACTGGGGAGCATGGCAGGAGTTGGCAGCTCTGATCACAGATAGAGATATGGTAAGTAATCTGAATCTAACCACCATCTTGCTCCATGAGTACTTTATTCTTGTTATCCTTTATCTTACATGCCACTGTTTAATCTACTTGTTTTGTAATGCAACGGTTCAAGACAAGGAACATCTTTTTCTGTACATATAGCTGTCGATCTGCGTCTGTCGTCGCCGTCGTGCCATTGCTGTGCACTTTTACCAATAACACGATAAGTGGAAAACCATTTTTTTCTTTTGGCTTGTCTTTGTTCTTATTTCCGTTTATTCAAGACCATTGTGGTGCAAAGATATACACAGTGATGAGAGAGTAAGAATCATCATCATAATAATTTGAAAGCATATGAAATATCAAGGTAGCCTTATCATCATTACATGATGGGGGAGCAGAAGAAGTGTTTTTTGGGAACTTCTCAGTATCTAAACTGCTGGTGGTGGTGCTGCTGCTGCTGCATGAAGCGGCTAGGGCTGAATTGGGTCGGAAGGGCTGTAAAGCGTCGCTTGCTGCTCCAGGTCAAGGGAGTCTATTGTATAGCTCGGCTGCACTGGTTGTGTGACCACTCCGTTTCTTGATCATCTGTTCATCAAACCCCGCTTTACACAACTCAGTACAGCAAGTAACTTTGCCACTGTGTCCCATTATATTCCTCCCTCCTATTAATGTCAGCCTCCTCAAACATCTTGGGTAAATATCCTGATAAAGTATTCAGGCCAACTGGCTGTGAACTAAAGGCGATGATCCCATCTTTTCTTGAAATAGGGCGTCTGTAAAATCTTCTTCTTGGTGGCACATGAGAAAGGTAAGCTTCAAATAATGAAACCACGCACAGCTCCTTTCCAGTGCTGTCTGCATAGTGCCAAACCTGCCTGGGGACTGTCTTGCTACTCAGAGAGCGTGTAATGTTCTTTGCCAAAGGTCCATTGTATTGGACATATCAGTGACCATTTTCCTCACCAAAGGAATATTGTTCTGCCATCAAACCTTTGTGTTCGTCTCTGACTCAAAAACCAAAATCTTTTCATTATAAAAGTAGGTAGCATACAACAATCCTGCACTGGTACTCATACTAAGTATGCTGCTCTCCTATAACTGCACTTCGTCATTTTTGTCAAAGAGCCCGCACGGACTGGAGTAGCGCCAATGCCCATCTTGAACAAAAATTTTATTCGGTTGTCCAGTGCCTCCCAAAAACCCTTTAAATGCGGATCATCCCTTTTTACAGCCAGACATCTCTGCAGTCACTCTCATTGCGCAAATACCTTTGTATGCCAGTACACTATACTCGTAACATTTCACATACAGCCCGGCAACTTGTATTGTATCTATCACATAATATTAAGATATTTGTGTCCCTTTTTTAAGCTCTCAACCCTATCCTTACCTGACCACTGGATGAAGCAGTTTTTCCTGGCACACACCTATCTAGAACTACAGCTTAACGATGAGGGTCTTAAACTCCTACAGGCCATCCGTGACCAAGGCTTTGCCAAGAACAGCTATGTGCTTTCACAAATTGCCATTGCCTACCACAACTTCCGAGGTTAGTTTGGTAAACAGTGAATAAATGTAGGCAGAGTTAAGTAATAAATTTGATAAACTAAATATAAACCATGTATTATATGTCACAGTGTGCACATCGATTTGTATTGTAGGATGTCTTTTGATAGCATCTCATTGTTTCAAATCCATTTCTTTTCTAATGTTAAGTTATTTTTCTTTTTCTCCAGAGGTTGATCAGGCTGTCAATGCATTTACTGAACTAAGAAAAGCCGACCCATGCAGGCTTGAAAATATGGATGTGTATTCTAATCTGTTATATGTTAAGGTATAAATCCATTTTAAATCTTTCAAAGAATAAGTCTTATGGATGGATATGGATGTTGTTAGGTGAAGATTACTGTATCAAAAATCAAATTCAGATTTGGTTAATTAAAAAAAGGATACATCCAGTCATCTTAACAGTAATGTATGTAATATCATAATCCCATGACTTCATTCATTTGATTCCCTTTCAGGAAATGAGAGCAGAGTTGGCTCATTTAGCACATCACTGCTGTGATATTGACAAGTATAGAGTGGAGACATGTTGTGTGATAGGTAGGATTAAAGAAGTACTTATTCATTTATGCCTAGTTAGGAAAAGGCTGTGTAGATAGTAAAACTACTGTGTATTAGATTTTATTCTTGTGAGATATTTATTATAATAAAAAAAAAGAAAAGAAAAAGTTGAATATTAATTATTATATGAACCAATTTGATGGCAATTTCCCTTCCTTGGCCTAGAGTTGTAATAAGACTCTAATGGGATATTCATTACTGGTTGCAGGGAATTATTACAGTTTGCGCTGTCAGCATGAGAAAGCTGTGTTGTACTTTCAACGTGCCTTAAAGCTAAACCCACGCTATCTCTCAGCGTGGACACTGATGGGCCATGAATTTATGGAAATGAAAAATACATCTGCAGCTATTCAGGCTTACAGACAGGCAATAGGTAAGTGATACCGTTTCATTGACTTGGAACATTGCATATATCTCATGATTATTTTAAAGATAAAAACTACTGTTTAGTCACACTGAATAATTGGTGACAGTCTGGTTTTGTTTTTGATTGTATATTGTGTTCTTGCTCTTCAGAGGTCAACCTGAGTATTGTATTTGAAGTATTTTGCTTACATGTTTTTTGGTTTTCAGAGGTCAATCGCAGAGACTACAGGGCCTGGTATGGACTGGGGCAAACCTATGAAATTTTGAAAATGCCATTTTATTGTCTGTATTATTACAGACAAGCCCAGATGCTGAAGTAGGTGTCTTCTCTTTAAGTAGCTGCTGGGAAAATAAATATTTCTGCAGCATATATTTATAAATCCCATTATTTGTTTTAAATGCTTAATTACAAGCTTATTGAAATATCGACTCGATGTGGATTCATACAGAACAAATTTGAATTTGCAGTGTATGGCCTCAGTTGTGCCAATTGTTTGTTATTGAACCCACTGATTCACTAGAACTAATTCCAAAAAGCTACCAGTAAAACAAATTATTCTTTTAGGTTAGGTTGTTTGCATCTTTTCGTCTTTATTATTTCAGACCAAATGATTCTAGGATGATTGTAGCCCTTGGAGAATGCTATGAAAAGCTGGACCGTCTTCAAGAAGCCAAGAAGTGTTTTTGGAAGGCACATGCCATGGGAGACCAGGAAGGAACACTGGCACTTATCAAGCTAGCAAAGTTAGTCTACTAAAGCATAAGCTCATGCAGTGATTTGAATAGTGTTTAAAGTGGCATTCAGTTAAAATGGTTATTATAAGACTGAGGAGATTATAGTAATTGATAAGGTCTTTTTAGTTTATCTTTCACATATGCCTCACTATTTTCATCATTGTAGTTTTCCCCAGTTCTTTTAATTTATTTAGATTTGTTTTTTTATTTAGCAATAAGATGTTTAATCTAGTCTTTGATACCAATTCAGGTTGTATGAACGTTTAAGTGAAGAGGACCAAGCTGCTGCAGCCTATACTGACTATATCAATGAAACCATTCGCACTGGAGTAGGTAGCATTAATCTTTTACTGCAACAAGATTTTTGAAGACGTTTGAAATTGCTCATAGAATTTTCCCCCTTTTTTTCAAACTTGAAAAACTAATGTAATAAATGTTTTGATGATTATATGGGAAACAGTTTTGAGGTTGTTGTTTAAACAACTCTTGCAATTCATGGCTATGAAATTGGCATATTTTAGCATATCTTATGTGGGTTCTTCACAGCTGCCTTAACATTTTCAGGCATTCAGCACAGATGAACAAGCCCATGCTTACAAGTACCTGGCCAACTATCACATCAAGCACAATCAGTTAGATGATGCTTATATTGCTGCCCAGAAGTGCACAGAATATAATGAGGTAATGTACCTATGACTGTAATGAGGAGTGAATGAATGTTTTGGAAGAAAATACTACTGAACAAGTTTGCAAAGACATGCAATGAGCATTAAACTTTCATACAGCAAATTTTAATTTTCTTTGAAATCTTTTTTCCTGTTAGTTTCTAGTTTTTGAGTTTCTTTCGTACTGGAGAAAATATTGAATTTTATTTGATAGAAATTAAGAGTGTAAAGGATTTCTAGATTGCAATTATCTCAACAGACTGGATGTGCTTTGCATTGGTGAAATAGGGAAGATTGCTTTAATTCACTTTTTATTTTTTGTTTCTTATATAAAGGTCCAATGTGCATATTACAACCTTAAGCCTAGAGTAGTTGCACTCAGACTGCCTGTACAAATATCCCGAAGCTCACTGATATATGCCAAAATATTGAATTGACATCTCTCAGTTCAGTAAAAAAATTGTTGCTTTCAGACTAGAGAAGAGGGTAAAGCACTTCTTCGACAGATAGCGAGACTACGTCCCCTTGCAGATGGTGCAAATCTTATGAACACAGATGATGTGGGATCAGTAATAACCACTAGAATACGCCCAGAGGTTGACGACATGGCCACCCCACCTGTTAACAGACTTGCACCTATCAATTTGACTTTTCACACGCCTTAATGTTTTGTACTGGTGTGCTTTATTCAAAGTTACTGGTGTCTCCACCCGTATGCTTTTCGAGTTTGGAATCAATAAATGGAGAAGAAACTCTAAGTGGGGAAAATTGCTATTATCAATTGTACATTTATGAAATGGATTTTCAACTGTTCAGAAGAAGAATGTGTTCAGATACTTAGCATATAAATTTATTTATTTGCAAAAACTTATCTTAACATAATTCTTACATGGAATATGTGCAGAATTGTGAGTAAATTGTTAATTATTTTTGAAATAGCTACTTCAGCACTTCAAAGCTTATATAAATATTAATTATAATAATATTATTTATATGCATTCTTAAACATACTTTGGCACATTGGACATAAAAAGCAAAGGTTTCTTTCAACTGTAAAGACATAAATAAAGGGACTTTTTCTGAGAGACTAATTTCAAATGTTTACTACTGTCTTTGGAAGACCAGTTTTGAAACTGTCTATCAAACTCATGTTGGACGGATAACGCACTGGCACATCTATCAAAAACTTGTGCAACCGTTTTTTTTCTGCATCTTGAGGACTACTGATCAATTCTCATGTTAATCATAGACACTTCTTTACATTATAAAGATTTTCAACCAGTCCAATATTAAACCATAAACTTCTTGACTGCAGTTGGTGGAAGTGGTTTGATGGGATTCAACTTTTCCTCGTGGACAGGGGAGCCAGGAAGGGGTTGGAGTCTGTTTAGGGAAGGTGAGCTGGTGTATTTGGTGGGGCCTTTGTCTCCTTTCTTCTTTGGCTGAAAAAGAAATAAAATACTTTATAAAACTGGAAAAAAAAGTGAAATGAAAACTGGCGTTTCTTTCAAATTACTTTTCACCTGAATGATCCAGTCCTGTTACTAGACTGGATATATATTAATACTACACTCAAATAATTGGTCAACACTGAGATGTCACCAAAGGAGCACATGATTGTAGAAAGGAACTAAATCAGGGCCGTTTCCTTTAGTTTTTTACATACTGATGTTGGAATTCTCACCTTCATAAATGGATTGAGGACCCCTACATTAGGCTGTGTATTAAACACTTTGTTGAAGTTGGTTTCTCTATTGACCAATTCCAACTGATAATATTTCTTCTCATCTTCCAGTCTTTTCATGTACTCCTCCCTATCTTCGAGGGCCTTTTGCAACTGTTTTATCATTTCCAAATCTTCTGGTCTTGACTCCCTGTTCCTGTAGTTATCTTCTGCTTCTTCGAGCCTGCAAAGGTAAAATTGTTTGAGAATTATAAAGACGATAAGCTTTTTTCCACGTAACTTTTTAATCAAATTAAAAAAGTTTTTAAAAAATTAAAGGATTCTGCCATGACTGGTCTTAGAATGTCATTAATTTTCAACCATTTCAAAACAATAAGTGTGTATACTTACATGATTTGCAGTGCAGAAATCTTGTCCTTGAGCAAATCCTGTGCCCTGTTGAATTCTCCCAGCATGTCTTGAGTCTCCCTTAGATGATCTGCAGACAAACTGTTGACTTGCTCTTCATGCTGCTGAGCAAGTTGTTCTTCACGTTTTCTACAGTTTTAAGATGTTTTATTAAAATGAGCAACTTGATTAATTTATATGCTAATTTTTCCTCATGACAAAACTTACACATTAAAAAAAAATTTTTTTGTTAATTTTTTCTGTTCACACTCGAGTAAAAAACAATACTCTTTTTTAATTAATCAATTACTGATGATATCTACGATTATATATTCTTATTCCCAATGTATTCTAAATTGTTCTGTATACATACCTAAGTTGCTGGTTTGCTTCACTCCTGATCTTGAGTATCTCTTTGCCTTTGAATTCTACCTCTCTCCTCATCTGGTCCAAGCCTTCTTGAACCTGCCTTATCTCCGCTTCCAAATTGGATATGTGTTTTTCCCTGTGCCGCACCTCCTCTTGAAGTTCAGTAGACCTAATTTCAAAGTCTCTTTCCTAAAAATAGTATTAATGTAATAATTATAATTTTATTCCTTTTCTACTCTGGGGCATTATAATATAAGTCAAATATGTATCTCTTCTCTGAAAGAATGGTAAAAAAATATTTGACATGAAAACAAACCAAGTCCTTGATAATATCTAAAATACTATGTTGAAACGTTCATCATTATCAAAATATAATCTTGCATACCTTTTGTTTTGAAAGCTCTATGGCTCTTTCAAGCTCCATTCTGGCAGCATTCATCTGTGTATTGTGAGCCTTGTTCATTTGCTCCAACTCCATTGCATGTCTGTGAGCAAGCTCTGACTTCAGTGTTTCTACAAGCAGGCATGATTTTGGGTCATAAGGAATGTTTTTATTCAGTGAAAAAATATACCATTTAAAACACTAAAAAAGTAACAGTATGTCACAGTACAAAAATGATATATATAAGTTTAAAAGCTAATTTTCCATGTATTGAAAAATATATATATATTCTCTCCATTAACTTTATCAGACAGGATAAAACTTTCAGATATCTCATTATTCTAAAAACAAACCTTTTTCTGACAAGTGAATCTTATGCTGTGTTTCCAGGTCCTGATCTCTCTGTTTATCCGCCTGATCTTTCACTGATTCAATCAGGGCCTTCTGTGCCTTTATAGTATTGCTCATTTCTTCCATGTGCTTAGATGTAAGAGTCCTCTCCATTTCCTAAAAGTGGGAAAGGCAAAATTTTATCCAAAACTGTTTAAATTTGTTTAATAAGAAGTAAGTACAAAAAAAAAAAAAAAAAAAAAAAAAAAAAGAGTACTATAAAATTTAAATGGTTAATATCAACTTTGTTTTAATGACTATAGCACTCACATGTGAAAGGTGAATTAATCAGGAGTCTTTTTGCTTAAATTACCTCAACTTCCTTGATTCTTTGAGCTTCAAGATTTTTGATCTTCTCAGCATGAATTCTCTCTAGAGCTTCAACCTTCTTAGCATACTCATCTGCTGCCTCATTCATTTGGTCCCTCAGACGCTTTTCCTCGGCAGCTGCCTTCTGTTTAAGATCAGCTAGGAGTTCTGAAGACTCACTGGATTTGGCATCTATATTCCTTTTGAGCATAGATATCTGCAATTACATAAACAATGTCAGTTAACAGAGCCAAATACCCATATTCATTACTTTTTAGTCGATCATAAGCAGACAAGCTGCAAGGTCACAATGCAACGTTGTAATTACAATGTAATATATGATGTCATCAAAAAGTCATAATCACCATGCACAATAAATTCAAAAAGATTTAAGATAAAATGTATTTAAGTTATAACAGTCTTACCTCATCCAGCAACTGAGTAACTTTCCTCTCCCAGCCCTCTCTGGCTGCTGCTATTTCTTCATCCTTCATCTTAGCTAGCTGCTGTAAGGCTGCACGCTTGTCCTCCTCTTTCTGCTCAGTTAACTCAGATCTCAGCTTCAAACACTCTTTCCTAATAATTAAGATTTAACAAATTGAATTTTAGTAAAATACCCATAGCACATAAATTACTGTATATATAATATGCATTAACAATGCATATCAATTATGGGAGAACATTGCCTTTGCTAAAGAAATAATTTTGAGACTAAAAATTAAATACACACTTCCTTAAATAGTAAATGACAAAATTGGTATAATCCTACGCCCTTTTACCTCAAAGTGTCTGTCCATTTTGCATCCAAATCTTTGGAGAGTTGATCCAATTTTGTCTTTAATTCTAACTGTGCCTCCCTCATCTTAGTGTCATGCATGGCTCTCAGTTTCTCCAGCTCAGCCTGTAGGTTGGACTTTTGGTTTGACACTGCACGGAGCTCGGCTTTGGTGCTATCCAGCTCTGCTTTTAGTTTATCACTGGCTTCCTTCAAACTGTCAATATGTGAGGATGCAGAGCCCAGGCCTTGCTCACTCTCTTTAACCAGTTTCTCAAGCCGCCTCACCTAGAGTATTTTAACACATAGTAAACATTACAGGTTCTTCTCTATGTTTTAACATTAAAACAGCAGTGTATTATGATTAATTTCATAAAAGATCAAATCATGTGTCATCATTTAATTGCAAACTGAAATATTCTTATATTTATTAGTTGATGAAGATTATTCGACATCCATTTCAATTTTTTATCTAAACAAATTTTTCCATCTATTTGTTGACCTTTATTGTCTGTCCATAAATGATTACAATATTCATAGTAATAGCTATTGAAAGGCACTGTTATTTCAGAAATTAGTGTAAAAAATGGAATAACTATTCATATTTTTACATAAGTAAAACATTTTAAATCTTAACATGCATATAAAAACCTACCTCCTCTTCTGCAGTCTTCAATTTATGACTAAGATCTCCCTGTACTCTTTCATATTCTGCTTTCATGGAGGTGATCTCTTCATTATGTTGTTTTTGGAGTGCTTCTATTTTATCCTGGTTTTCCTGGAAAAAATTTCAAATATCAAAGTAAGTGCTGTTCATGCTGTCACTATTCATTATTTAAGTCAAAGGTCATTTTTATTTTTGATTAAAGCGAGTGCTATCAATACACATTTACAGGGAAAATTATGTTGACATGAATAATTTATGATTACAAATTGAAATAGCATCAATATTTAAAATTCTGACCTGCCAACACTCATTTTTATTTTGTTTTGTTTTTATTTTGACACTAAGATGTGGAAATTATGTATATCTAGAGACTGGTAAAATTATTATACCTTTTTCAACTGTGTAATCATTTCTGTAGATGCTTTCCTCTGGTTTTCCAACTCCTCTTTGTGCATCTTTTTCAGCTCCATCATTTCAGCCTCATGGTTGTTTTGAAGTTCCTTTTCCCGTTTGGCATGGGACTCCTCGAGACTATTAAGGTCCCTCTCATACCTTTCTTTAAGAGCCTGTTTCTCAAGTGACAAATCTTCAAGGGACTGCAATTATATTGAAACTAATAAATATCATTTGACAAACTTGAACATATTTTATTTCAAACAAAATAAAAAACCTAAAACACTGTTTTTGCAATAATTTTAAACACTTTATACATCTCTGATCTGACCATGCAAATAATTAATTAAGAAAAAAAATCCCTTGAAAGACTACACCTACCCTCTCCAGTGATTTAAGTTGGTGATTCTTCTCTTCCTCTTGACTTAGTGTCTTGTTTTGCAAACCTTCTCTCTCCTTTTCCAGCCATGCAGACCTGTCTTTTAGCTTTGATAACTGAGATTCTAAGTCTTTGATGGTTGCTTCATTCTGAAGTCTAGTTGCCTCTAACTGCCCAAGAAGGGCTGTTAAATACAAAAAGAAATATGGTTAAAGACATATGATGGTAGTGCTTTAAAAAATGGCCACTATCAGAAATTTATATCTATGAAGTCAAGAATACATTACATTAAAATGAACAATCCACATTTCCACTGAGAACAATTTTGATTTATGCTCTAGTTACAACATCAATCACACACTGTATGTGTAATAATTGAGGCACAACCAAAATATCCAAGGGAAAATGCTTTAAACAATAGCATAGTTGTATTTCACTTATGCAGTGAAACATACACCTCGTGCAAAATACAGTGAAACTATCTTCTTGTTCAAAGCACCAAATGTGGAATAATTCTTCAAATGTTCAGATAACATACATGTGACACAAACTGATATATAAAACACAAAGCAATCCACTTACTTGACTTTTTCAGCATGTCTGCTGCCTGTTCTGAACATCTTTCCTTGGAAGCAGCTAGCTCTCCTTCAACCTCTTTCAATCTGGTGATGGCCTGTGCTGTCTCATGCTTTGCATCTGACAACTATAATACATTAAAAATAATAAAAGTTATAAAAGATCTCAAATGCAGTAATAATTACGCCAGGTGTATTTTGTTTTCACTTTAACCCTTGATCTTTGCACTTAAGGAATTCAGGATATTTTGCAATTTTGCAATTAATAATTTTATTACATTCTGATTTCATTTCAAGAGAAAAAAAAAAAAAAGAAAACATTTCCAATCATTGTCAAGAACACAACTACCAGGGAAAAAATTGAATACCAAATTTTTACCATGCTCCCTTTTTTTATTATAAATATTTAAATGCAAAACAAAGCTTTTAATGCATCACGTTTAAAATCTGCAAACAGCACGATGATTTTTATAATGACAATTCCTTTTCCAAGCACAATATTTAATTACTGACCTGTCTACTGAGTGTATCAGAGTCACTGCTTCTGTCTTGGATCATCTTTTCATAATTTTGTAGCTGTTCTTTTTGCTTTGCAATTTCATCCTCTGACCGAGAAAGTTGTTCAATTAAGTCATCAATTCTCTTTTTAAACTGTCCTTCTTGGTAAGCAAAGTCTTTCTTTATCTTATTCTGTTGAGCTAACAGATCTGAAATCCGACTTTCCATATCAGAATTTTGTGCATTCCGCAATACATCCAGCTCTTTGTCATAAAATGCTTTAGCTTTGCTCAGCTTATCCTCATAGTCATCAGCTATTTTCTTTTTATCGCCATTTAGCTCCTCTATCTGTCCTTTCAGCTGGTCTATTTGTTGGGAGTATAGCTGTTCTAACCTTTCCCTTTCCTTTGATAGATCACTTTGCTGTGAACTCTGCGCATTTCTTAAATCCTCCAATTCTTTTGCATGCACCTTTTTCAGATTTTCAAGAGCTGTCCTTTGGTTAGACTCAAAGTCAGCTTTTACTTGATCAAATTTACTCAGCTGCTCTTCAAAATGTTTCTTTATAGTTAGCACCTCTTGAGACAACTGAATGACTTTCTGAGACTCCTCAGTTTTTAATTGCATTTCCCGTTCTTCGGCTCTTCTTTTAAAATTTTGAAAATCTTCCAGTGCTTGCTGTTTCTGCTGTTGGTGTTCTGCATTAAGTGCTTCCAAGGCTGTGATTTTCTTTTTGAGTTCAACGTCCCCACCCATTCGGGTGCGGTAGTTTTCCAATTTGACTCTTGTTTCTGTGATAAGTTGTTGCATTTCCTCTTCATGATGATCTTTGATACTCTGAATGACTGCTTCATGCTCATCATTTTTAGTGTTGAGTGCATAAATAACCTAGAAAACAGAAAGAATACCATAAAAATTTTAAATAAAAAATATGAAAATGGCTGAGAAACCTACATACAAACCTGAAAAGAATGATCTTAAATTCCAAATATAAGTATAATTTGTTAACTTTTGAAATATCTAGCATCAATACAGTCACAAAATTCGATTTTTCCTTAATTTAAGAATGATAGACTTTTGTCCATGGCTTAAATTTTAAAAAATCACCTAACCATATGTAAGCAATTTGTACGAATCTCTATTGCAAATGGATTTAATAAAAGAGTGAAATGACTCTAAATTAGACTAGTAGTTTTAAAAATACTGTTATAAAAGGGAACAAATATCATCACCATAAAGTAAATAATTTTAAATTTTAATTTTTTCTGCTTTTAGATTAAAATCTAACAGAAAAGCGCTTTTTTACATCTGTGAAACCTTTTTGGTTTTTCATTTTGCATTTCAAAATATGATGGAATGGCCCTTAGATAAGCAAAAAGTCAGAGGACACTGAATAAATCACTTATTTAAGGGTATTTACTGTCTTAATTGAACAGAACACAGCATGTGTGCATCACTCACAGCAGGCTACTGCCAACTGAAAATAAACCTTGACATTTGCCCATCTAAATATCAGGAAAATGGATATGTGCAAATCCAGTAAAATGTGCCCCATGGCACCAGTTTGACATTAGTCAAGACTTAATCTTTCAATCATCAGCTGCCTTAATGGCCAGGTTTGGAAGCAATTTTGCTAGGTGGATAGAATTACTAACCTACTACCCTGGAACTTAATCAGAATCTGGTTTGATTTTCACTAGTTTTTTTATCCTTAAAAGTTTTCCTTAAGCTTGAAACCATATCCTCAGTCATTATGACATTTAAAGAAGGAACTATTTTTCACCCCCTTTACTTTTTATCTGTGCTGACACTTGATTAACACTTAATTAGCAAACTAATCTATATTACAGATCACAGATTTTAATTCAGTAAAGTGAAAATACAGACACATGCACATGTAATATTGTAAGGTCAAAAGTGTTGCCAATTAATATATGTTTGAATAAGACAGATTAATATTATTATTATTAATTTCCAACTTTGAACTGTCATTGAGCTGTCAAAACCACGATTTGTGCCATTGTTTACAATATGTATCCACTTGGTATATTCTTGGCCAAATAACCAGACATGACATTCCCATTTACTATTATGTATATTCAATGTTTTGCAATACAAATACTACACTATTAGTAATTGTGTTTGGTAGCACTATATTCAATACATAAAAAACATTGGAGTGCCAGAGTTAGAGAATGATGACATTCTTGATCACACTCACTGGCTACCTTATACTGTAACAACTGGGCAGTTGATATTACCTTGGTAAGCTGTGCGATTTTCTTTGACATCTTAAGGTGCATATCCTGAGTGATTTCGGCATCCTTAGGGTTTGTCTGAGGTAGAGTGCCATATTTTCCGTTCTGATAAAAGTTGTGTGCCATTTTGGCACCGGACGCCATGATGGATTCTGCCGAGTTACTCCAGTCTCCGCAAAATAAAGTCGTTCTTCGTTTGCCAATAATGTTTGGACACATTTGTATTTTTACAGACCATATGCAAATATTGAGAAAGAACAAATATTATGTTGTAAAAATAACCATTCTTCAAGGCACAATATCCCCAAATAATTCAAAATAATTTTAGCGCAGGAATATGTTCACCTGATAAATAGTCCGACTGTACACAGTTATGTTGTTGCTATGACGGTTGACAGGTGCGAGGTCAAAGTGAAACACAATGCAAGTAGTCACAACCGCACATGGATGCGATTGCGTTCGAGTTCTTGGCGATATTATCGTGTTTGATCGTTATTTGACAGGCTTTGCAGGGGGAAATTTAACTTCTGAGCGAAAATTTAGATAATTTTTCTTTTTGATTAGAGCACAGGAAATGAAGGGCCCCTCTTTCCTAACCTCATAATTATTTGATCACATGAACATCCATCAGCTTTCAAAATTATCAAATTTAAAACTGTCAAATAAGTCCCCGAAACAGTTAATAGAATATTTAGAAGAATAAAATTTACATTTTAATTAAAATTACATCAAATAAGAATAAGACAACCCTCATTTACAGTATAAATGCATTTTTAAAAGTTTATTTCCAACAAGTATTTGTGTTTGCAATCAAGCTGCAACTTTCTAAAGAAATACAAGTATCAATATAGTTCTGTAGGGTAAACAATTTGCAAGGTTCCAGTGACCTGCTAGTTTACCATTAATAACTGTTTTTAATTCACAGTCATGTCAAATGTAAATGCATCACACTCAAAAATCTACACAAATTCACATTTTGCGTAATTCTGATCATTAGTCGTAGCAAAGTTCGTTAAAGATCATACTGCTTGGGAGTCTTAATCCTTCTTGTTCTGGTGGCAGCAATGCTGGTAAGCACAGGTTTAGATGTGGTGGAATATGACACGATAGCTGTTGATGGAGCTTTGTTTGAAGGTTTACTACTGCTTGAGCCAGAACTTGATCTCACAAGAGTATTTGTGCTGGCTGGAGATGTAGTTCTGTTAGGTGAGGGTGTAGATGTTTGTTGGAGAGTGGATGCAATGCTATGAAATCCAGACACTGGAAGTTGAGATGGGATGACAGTTGTAACAGCATGACCTGCCTCCTTTGTGATAGGCTTTGAGGTTTCCATGAGGGAAGAGACTTTGCCCAATGTCTCAGTTGAAATGACCAAATGTGTCACAGGCTTAGATATGTCTTTGCTAAATGTGGAAGCCAGTCCACTTTGGCTGGTTCCAACCGGCTGTCTTAAAGACGAGACTGTTGTTATTCCAGAGCTTGGCGTGCTGTTGCCAACTTGCCTGGATCCACCGGAAAGTGTAACCAAGGTACTAGACGTGGACGATGCTGAAGAGGCTAATAGACTCTTGGTCAGTGAGAGGTGTGTGGTTCCTCCCTCACTTCCTGGGTTCAATTTCTTCAGTTCTATGCTAGGAGTGCTGAGAATCTTAGCCTGGGTGAAAGCAACAGTCCCAGTGCTACTGCTTATAGCTGCTGTAGTTAATGGAAAATCATGATATTGTAATCTCTGTATGGCCTGCACTTTCTCATGATCAGGACTGGCCAGGTTTGAGGAAGACTTCTGCTTTGAGTATGCTGACAGCTGATTCAGAGTTAGCTTAGAAGACACTGAAGGAATTGAAGCAATTGTCCTTAATGCTGAGGCATCTGTCTGCTCCTGAGTCACTTTAGTCCCAGATGTAAGTAGCTGCTGTATCTGTGTAACTGTGGTAGATGCAGTGGTCATATGAAATGGTATCCCAGCTATACTCTTCAATGGGCTCCTCTGACGTGCATATGCCGCCAGTGTAGTTAGTGTGTCTGGCAGAGTTGAAGCTGAAGATAAAGATGATGATGATGATGATGATGGTATACCAGATGAGTGCAGCCCCACTGCACTACTTAAAGATATGGGACTCAAGGCTTTCCCAATTCCACTCTGATTGGCAATATGGGTGCTTACTGTCAATGGAATTGATTGGCTAGCTCCACCACCACTGGTTAATTTTTGTCCTTGTCCGTTTGCATTTTCTGTGGTCAGTGGTCTTTGACCTGTGAGTAAACCTGCTAGTTCCACAGAACCCCTTGCTGGTGACATAGGAATGGAACCACTTGTTGCTGTTGAAAAGTCAGAAGATGAACTGAGGGACCGCTGAGCTTTTCTTTTTGTTGGTACTACAGGAGTTGATGTGTTAACAGGACTCTTACTTCTTTTGCGTTTCACAGCTGCTCTTTTACCTAAATACAAAGATTAAAATTTGTCAAATGTCACAATGTTCAATATTCATGGTAACATAATGTTAAACATCAGCAGTTCCCAACACAGCTAAATTATTTTCATGATAAAAAAGTTCAATAGCTGAACTTCTATAAAAAAATTATAAAAGCTTTTCATATGAAATAAAATGATCAATCCCTGCTATCTACACATTTCAAAATATGATGACTATCTAAACACATGTATTTTACTTATATTTTTATACCTTTCACCATATCCTCAGGTGATACTTTCAGTGGGCTCCTTGGCTCTGTGCTTGCTGCAGAGGAATGGCTGACAGTTCTGCTCCTAGCTTTTGGCTTGGGGCTCAAAGGTGTACCTGGGAGGCTTTGCAAACTCTGCAACAACAACAAACTCTGGTGACCATAAAATCTTTTAAGTTTATAAGTTAAAGAAGGGAAACAAAGGAAAAATAAAGTAATTTAATATGGAACAAAATGCACTCAGTTCTAAAATACAAAATAAGAGCAGGTATTGAAAAATCATCTATTTCAAAGTTGCAAATAAATGTTTAATCATTCATCCAAATATTTTTGTGTTAAGAAGGTGCAAGACATATGAGATAAATATACCTAACATAATGTCAGATCCATCAGAAAATAGAAGAGATACTCAAAGGAATTTTTTTCAACACTGTATCTTACCTCTCCTGGTGTTGAAGGTGTACCCACTCTGTGGAGAGTAGGTGATGATGTATCGCTACGCATTTCCAATGAGAGATCGCGTGAGACTTTTCTTTTCTTCTTTTTGCGAACATCATTTTCAGTCACAAACTCTGGTACATCTGCACTGGAACCTGCAGATTGAGTTAGGACACCACCCAGGAAGTCAGCTATTTCATCCTGAATAATAAATCACATCTAAAGAATAAAGAAGCATAACAGCTCCAATAAAATTGTCAAACTTATTTTAAGAAAGCTTGTCCTGCCAAATACTGAACGTGCCTCATACCCATCTCCATCTGCAAATTTTTATCCACAAATATATTTCAATACAAACCTGTATACATCTATCCACAACACTCTGTGTAATTCCCTCCTGCTTTTTCTTTGTTCTTGACACTCTTAACTGATCGTCAGCTCCCCCTACAACAATCAGACTGTTTTCTGACTTCATCTTTTCTCTCAGGTCCTCTATGTCATCAATGCTACATGTAGTAGAATGTTGCCCTATCACAAACAGTGTGGGGGTCCTGCTGTCTAACAGAGGATCATCTACATCCTGAATCAAAATATACTAATATACTAAAAATATATAAAAAAAAGTCACTAGTTTTTTAATTAGTGTCTCAATAAGACTTCATGAAGCTCAAAACAAATTTTGCACTTTACTTTACAATTCATTATCACAGCATATAGTAATTATTCTTATGGCAACGATATAACTTGTAAATCAAATGAGCATGACAGATCTTCTAAGAATTTTTAAACTGTGAACTTCAACTTACCCCTCTTGGTCCATTTATACCATTGAATGGAAATCCCAGGCAGACAACTGCTGTTACAGACTCGACCAAGGATACCTGGATTTATGAGAGGATTGCATTTGATAAATAAGGAGGGATGATGAATTGTTGTATCAAAATACCTGTTGGTACAACTTAAGCACTGAACAATCATTTAGCTCATTTAAGTGTTTTATATAGAAACAAAATAAAAAACTGTTATCCAAACAGCATACAAAGTGTGCTCTACTCCGTCTCCCACCCCCCCTCCCCAACACGCACTCTTGCAAGTACTGTATTTATGACTAAAAAAAAAACATTTTTCATATTTACAAGTATAAAATCACTTACATGACATGCAACAAGTGCACCAATGTTCCACCCCAGCAAAACTATCGGTCTATTAGAAAAGTGACTTTTCAGCTGGAAATGAAATCAACATGAAGATTAATATATTCTTTTATCTGTGAAAATTTGTTAACATCCAAACTATTTCTAGTTAATCCTTCCTTGCCAGCATATTTCTACATATCCTTTTACTCATGGTAATACATTTTTAAAAATACTTAATATACAAATAGTTTCAAGTCTTTAAGTCATAGACCTGTGAGTTTGACCTAATGAAACAAAGGTTAGTAAGACAGTGTCATGGGTAGTCCAATATATAACAGTCTAACAGCTACCCACCTCCAGCACCTTGGTCCTGACTGCTCCTATCATGTGTTCCAGACACTGGGCAATCCCCACACCACTCCCACCATTCACTGTGTGAAGGGTGACTGGTATCACTTTACCCTGATTAGACATCTGAGTGTTCCAGAATTTGTTACGCTTGGAGTTGGCTGCAGTGATGTGTGTGGGTCCACTGGGGGCAATCAGGAGAAGTGGGTTTCCGGGAAGTTTTTTCTAAAAAAAAAGTCCAAAGATTAGGTAACTGCAACTGAATTGGCACAACAAATTATACTTTGCAAATCAAAAGCAGATTTGACAGATTTTGATCAATCTGTTGACATGGTAATAGATCTTAATGCTAAATCCGTATGAAAAAGTATAAAACATTAATGAAGACTTACTGGCTTATGTTGTGACATGACACTAGAAACAGGATCCCATGGGCGCTTTAACAGCAAGTTCAGTGCTTCAGCTGTAGTTGCATTTGCCCTGCCACCAGTTGTAGATAAAGCTATCATCTTTTCTATCAGAGAGGGTATCTGAAAGTCAATGCAATGATTTTACTTCATTTCTTGATTATGAAATAAACATCAAGTAACATTTTGTTCATGGTTTTAAATTGACAACACTAGGGAGAAATAGTTTTAAAAATCATAAATACTGAGTTCACAACCTTAGTTAAAATGTTTTAAAATGAAGATACAGAAAAAGTTACAGAGGAAAGAGACCAACTACCTTAGATTTTAAGGTCTGAAGAATATCTAAATAAGCTGACAAGAATGACAGACTAAGGTGATCCACCAATACTCCATGTAACCACTGGGTTAGTTTTGTGTCCTGAAAAATTAAAAACAGTAGCAAATACCAAGCAGAATATTATATTGCACAAATAACTAATTAAGTGNGTTTTCCATTTATCGTGTTATCGGTAAAAGTGCACGGCGACGGCGACGACGGCGACGACAGACGCAGATGATGGCTATATGTACAGACACATCTGTGTCTGTACATAAAAAATACTTTAAAACACCTTAAATAAGAAAGGTAACACCAAAATAACAGATATTTGAAAAAATACTTTAAAACACCTTAAATAAGAAAGGTAACACCAAAATAACAGATATTTGAGTTTAAAGACAGACAGATACAATGAAACAAAATTTTATTTGATAATTTTAAATAAATTTTAAAGAAAAGTCAATAACTTACCCATCCTACTGAACCCATGGCTTGTCTAAACCTTTTGGCTGTTTTATCCACACTTAATCTTCTCATTATGGGTTCATTGTTGTGCTGAAATACATAAACATGAAGAAAGGTATGTTTCAGATATTAAATGCATGCATACCACTGATACCAGTAATGCAATTTTTCCATAAAATTAGAGTAGTCAAAACAAAAAGCTTGAATTTTGTTTTCAAAATCAAATTTTCTATTTATAAACAACTTCTCACCCCTTCATATGCCAATCTAGACAGTCTGTCAGACTGAAGAATTTTGATGACTTTATTGAAGAGTTTATTTTGCTGTAAGGTCCATCCAGTCCTAAAAATACATGAATAAAATTTTGTGTACATATTCCATCTTGATGTAATGTTTATGTAAAAAATGGACTTACAGTTTCTAAAAATCCAAATCATACATACTCTATTAAAACATATGCATCACAACAATATAACATGAGTGATCTACTTCAATACATTAAAATGCATTTATTGCATCATTCACACCTTTTACTGAAAATTTGATTTGGTTATAATTAAACAAATGCAAATATTCAAATTCATTAATATATAAGACCGATAATAGGTAAAAATTACTTATAAGAAACAAACCTTGTTACAGTATCTTCCCAATCTCCAGGCTTTTCTTCCATCCTGGCAAAATTGACATGTCTCTCGCATTCATTCATCACTGATCTAGCTTTCACTGGGTCATAGATAGGAGCTGATTGGAAAGAAGGGTTTACCACATCCACCTGCATATCCCCTGAGCTAAAAGTACAGAAAAAGTTCTCTCTAATAATTTCTGTAATTCTCAGAGATTTCAACCACTGTCAACATAAATATCATAGAGATAAATATTTTATGAAGTATGAAAATCTCTAGAATTTCATTTAGTTAAAAGTAAAAATCCTTGGCTGGAAGGAAAAAATATTGGGGGGGGGGGGGATAAGACAAGCACACAAACCAAATCACATCAGAACTTACACATGTTGTTCTGCATTTTGTCCTCTCTGAAATTTAGTCATGAAGAGCATCTTCAGAGGTTTTGCATTGCTGGCATCTGGATGTGCACTCCATGGCTTAGCATAACAATGGTCAAGCAACACGAGATCAACCTCATCTTCTTGGCCAGCAAGTTGTAAAAGAAACCTCTGCTGTTGCTGTTGGCCTGCATCTCCTCCTACCCCCACAGTATGTGAACTACTCATTGTGGATTTTATTGCAGAACTCATTATCCAGCTTGACGTAATCCTAGAAAAAAACAAAATGCAAGCTAAAGAAAGTACAGTTTATTATACATACATCATACAGTAACTTAATTAAACAGTATATATGAAAGTAGTGAAAAGTACGATTGCCACGAATGGTATCTTAATACACAAAACTTATGCAAGAAGTTTTAACACCCATCAAAATAATTAAATAATGCATTAGTTCTGATACACTGTCTCCTGTCATACAGTAGATTTAATTGCACATTACCACACTGTATGTTTAAACGAGCAAAGTTTCCAAATGGTTAAAATGTTATCTTTTCTGAGAGGTTGGCATAACAACGGTAAATCAGAGAAGCCCTTCAACCGACAAGAGAGAACAATAACCTGACAATGATAGTGACAATAATCATACAACTCCCTCTACTAATTCTTGCTAAACAATGTCAAAATAAGTACCGACTCTCATTGAGTAACCATAACGTCATTTCGCATTAAATAATCAAATGCACGTAATCAAAATTAGCTTTTATCATCCCTAAATCATCTGGAATGAATTCCATCATTTACTGATTATGAAATGTTCTGTTTTTAGTAATAAACTTTACCTAAATTGACGCAGAGAGACTTCCCTGCATGACCGTAGAGCATCGGAAATTCTTATTTTCTACGCAAATAAAGTAGTTACTATATATTGGATTCACCAGAATAGCTATACCAAACAAAATTGATATATCATTTCTATTTTCTTTAGAACAAAAGAAATGGTGAAAGATTAACTGAAAATTGCATCGTGTATTACCATTTTGATTTTAATTGTAAAGCGGATGAATCTGACGGACTACAGTCCAGTACCCATTGACAGTTATCGTAAATTTTGCACATGGTGCTGTGGTGCTCGAAAGCCAGCAGATGGGTAGGTATGATGATACGGTTTCTTTTCGTGTTATGGCGGATGGCTGTTTGGAAGCATCATGATAAAATTCTACTTAAAAAAAATCCAGCGAATCACGATTTTTCTTCCATGGGATTGAGAAAATAAGTAAAATGTCTGATTAAGAACATGCCCCAACTTGTTCTCGCGCCAATTTTTTTCTTCATTACACTCCCACAGATCAGATTCAACTGCATGATATTAGGGTAAGTTTAAAACTCCAGTGAACAAATTCCCGTTTTTACCATTTACAGACTGTCGTTGAAGGAGCCCACACCTCATCTGCGAGTCGGAGACAGCTTACTATTTTGGGTCAGAAAGGGACATGCCAGTTCCATTTTGCAAGATGAATTCTTTTACTGAAAGACAGTTTCTGACTTTTCAAGAAGCAAAGGAGCTGATGTCCGACTCATATTCATGCTTTAAACTTCAGACCAGTGTAAAACATGTATTACTGTCCCCAAGATATATCGGAAATGTCAAGCAAGGAGTAGTGGAGCAACTGTCAATGGAACTGCAGCTGTATATTGATAAAATGGAAGGAGTCTTGATAGCATTTGATAATGTCAGGTTGCTCCAGAACACTGGGAATGTAATTGAGTCTCAGCCCTGGGTACACATGGACATTCAGGCAGATTTCATAGTCTTCCAGCCAGGCAAGGGCAGTGTTCTGAAGGGTGTGATCAACAAACTTGGCAGAGACCACATTGGCTGTATAGTGCACCGGTGCTTCAATGCTTCTATACTCAAACCAAGGGATGCAGATAGTGACTGGCAAAATAACTTTAAAGTTGGACAAGAAGTCACATTCCAAGTCTTGAACTTGTATTCTAATAACAGAGTGCTCTCTTTGAGGGGCAGGTTACATCACACAGGAGAGGAATCTTTCCAAACTCCCAACAGATCTAGTCAAACCTTGAATCAATTTTTAAGCCCAACTCCCATAAAAGGATCATCTTTAAAGAGAAAAAATGATGAGTTATCCATTGCCTTTGACACAAGCACACCTGATCATCATAGTAAAAAACAGAAAGTTGAACACATTAAGTCTGAAAGTATTCGAGTTGAAACTTTGACATCAAGCGTCTTAGAGAGTACAGTTGACTCAAGCACTGATGATCCAAATACTTCTAAAAAACACAAAAAGAAGAAGAAAAAGAAAGAAAAAGATATGTCAAACTATATTTCATCAATAAAATCAGAAAAATTAGGAAGCGATGACTCTGGAATTGGATCCCATAAAAGTCACAAGAAGAAGAAAAAACGTAAACACAAAGAAATTGTTGACTAGATTGTTTTATTTATTGGTTGCCATTAACAGATTGATCAGGATTGTACAGACAATATCCCTAAACAAAACAGTGTTTCTGTTGCAATATTTGAATTATGCTTAACACTGCTTTGAAACAAATATTTATATTAAATGAAACATTGTACTACATATGGTAAGCATTATGTTGCTACTGCGTATATTTGTGTGCAATAAATGTGTAAGATTAGTAATGAGCACATTTTTATTCTTTATGAAAAATGTATGATATGGAGAAATAAATTGTTTGAACAGCATTGATTAGTGTTGGATGCTTGAATAATAAATGTAAATGGGCATAATTAACTTGGTACTCTTTAGTGAAAGTTCTGCACGTTAATTTATATCATAACCATTCAATGACATTTTCAGCATTAATCTAGCTTTAAGGTGAAGTGAGGTGTTCAAGAAAACTTGTGCAAATCTATTACATTTCACTGTTTGACAAAGTAATAACATAAACTTTATGAAAAACGATAAAACTCGTCTTGAAAAAAGCTGAGATGCAATGGGAAGTGACTAAGAAAGATATAATTAAATTGACTGATGTGCTATACTGCATTTAACAGTTAAAGTACAGTAGTAGGTCACTAATATTCCAAACAGTGAAACGTGTAGATAATAATTCAGTGATTGGTCTTGCTTTAAAGGATAGATTGTATTTCACTAAAATGGGCAAAACTGAAGGCCAAGTCTAGTAAACATTTTTTTAAAGCAAATAACAGGGACTGTAAAAAAAAGTAGACCTTTCTTGAAGATTGCATTTGTTAGCTAATTGATTTTAGCTTAGCATGCATAAATTGGATACCTACGACAAAAATAGTTGAAACTAATACATGTATCTATTGGGCTTTCCTTTCAGCCTCAGCCTTGCAAGTCAAATGTCTCTGCCTGATGCCCACTTTCCCTGGGCATACAGCCCCCACAGGAAGGAAAGAGACTTGTTTGCTGAATATGGAAGCCATGGTGCAGTAGATGTCAGGCTCATAGATGGGCAAGTCAAGGTATTAGCCCAGAAGTTGCACCAGGTGAGGTTTTACTACGTGACTGTAAGTAATATACAAAATAACAGAGTTGCAAGCTGTGTATGATATACACAAGCATATGGATACTAGTATAGCCCAAATCCAAAGCTGTATGCATTATACACCAGTGCAAAGCACAAATGTTGTCGCATCTTACTGATGTTTGGCATTTGTCAGAAATATGTTGGATGTCAAGAACAAAATGTCCATGGCATGGCACATGGGTATGTGAGATAAGCCAGGATTATTATTATTATTATTATTATTGACATCTGATCATGACATTTATTTTTTGAAATATTTTTCTTTTCAGATAGATGTGCAATTAAAAAGCAGTCAACCATTTGTCCCATTTACCCCACCCAATTTTGTCCCATGTCCTTGGTCAGATAGATGTATGGGAGACCTGCATAATAAAAGGAAACAATTAGCAGAATTATATTACAGAATTAAAAGTCATCAAGGCAATGTGAAACATAGCGAAACAAGATGGACTGACTTGAAAAATAGTTTGAAAAGATTGCAGTGCATTAAAGAGAGCGAGGAAGAATCCAGTTCTGACATAGATTTATTGGAGGCATTCATGCTGGTGCCTAAGTCTCTAAGACAGTTGATTTCTGATGTGAAACAGTGTAAAGCATACACACAGTTACCAGTGGTTAATTCAGCATACACTGGTGGTTGTCTTGCCTTCTGCTCTCAGGGCGAAAGAAATTTGGGGACATTGATATACCTCAGTGGGCAAAGATTAGAAAACATAGTTTTTGATCAAGTTTCTGTAGAAAACAGTGGCATCAAAAGAACAGGTCAGAGTTCACATGTTCAAGTGAGTGGAGTTGTCCGTGAAATTGCTTCGTACAATTTTCAGTGTGCTGTGAGGACAGAAAATGAGGTGCAGATATTTTCTGCAGATAACAATTATGGTGTATGGGAGAGAAAGCATGGACTAAAATTCACAGATGATCCCTCATCAATTGCTCTTAGTCCTTTCATAAAAGGGGATGTTCTGGTCGCCAATAGGCTTGGCACTGTGAGATTATGGACGTGTGGACATCAACCAAAGGTTGTCTGTGAGGAAGTTGGTACCAGATTCAGTTGTAATGAATCCTGGAGGCAGTGTCATTTTGGTGCTCATCCACGACTTGGAGTTCTGGCAGATAGAAGTGGTGTGGGGATGTTTGATATGAGGTAAAACCTACAAGACAGCTACATTGCATATTTTACATAAAGAATGTTACATGTTGTCAGGTTGTGCTGACCACTTTACTCTGGAAGTGGACAACAGGGATGTATGGATTTTGCTCTAGAAGTGAATAATCTACATCTAATTGATAACATAAAACAAAGACTTTGATTTCTATAGTTTCTGAATGCATCAAAATTATCTGAAAATCTTCACATTATAGAACCAGTCACCTATTTCTTAGTATTGATTAAAGATTTTTTTTTTGAAAATATTACTTGAAAAATTTTAATCAACAATTCCCTACCATATTTCTAAAATTTGAATGATATAGCTGAATGAAAAATCCAGCAAAGTTAAGAAGCAATCAGTTTCTTAGTCATAGCTTCAATAGGTAAATAATTATAAAAGTATGATAAGAGAGAAAATTGTTTTTTAAAAGTGGTGGCTAAACGTAATTTTTGAAATTTTTTCTTTGTTTTCAGAGTTCAGAATTGCCAAGATGTAAATGACCTGTTTGTGTTGCCGAGTAAACACCTCAGTGTAAAAGAGAGGGTAATGGCAACTAAGCAGCACCCAGAGTCTTACTTTTATCATGTTGTTGCCACAGATTACTCACTGATTCTTGTGGATGAAAGATTCTGTAATGTACCTGTAAGTACGATTTTTATAACCAATGGGGATTTTAGTATACTTCATGTCAATGAGTTGGGTATGAAAATTTCAAAGCTTGTGAAAGATTTTAAATGTAAAAAACTGTTGTCTGTTATACATTGTAAAACATCGCCATCTATTTTGCAAGTAAAGTTTTAGTTGTGGATAATGGTTTGAAGCACCCTTTAAGCTTTTGTACTTTTTCCCTTTGTGTGGCTTTCTATCATTAAGACTGAGTTCCCACAGATTTAGATCGATCCATCTGGATCGACCTAACTCCCTGGGGGTTGACGCTAAATTGCTGTCAGGTTCTGGGAGCCGAGCACGCACAAAAGTTTATTACCCCCTTACAGCTTTTAGTAGGCGGGTCAGACATTTATGCCGATTAAGCTGACAGCAATCTAGTGAGACTCCCCAGGGGGATAGATTGATCTAAATATCTGTGGGAATGGTCTCTTAGTGTTCTTTGAAGAGTATTACAGTATTGAAAAAAACTTTGTTTTAGGTTCTCCAGTGGAATCATAGCCTGTTAACACCTCCACAGTACATGGACATAGTGGCATCAGTAGACCTCCATGGAACAGAGGAGGACATACTCCTTCTCTCCAGTCAAGAAAGTTGTGAGACCAACTGTTTCCAGTTCTCTGTATGTCATGATACACATGCCCGGGACTCTCACACACCTCAGGCCACCTGCCCAATGTGGAGAAGCTCTAAAATCAGTGATTTTACTTGTTTTCCTAATATCGCTGGTGCCGACAAAGCTGTTATTGAACAGAGGTTGGAAGCCATGTCTCTGATGGGTGTTTGTGGTGTCAGGCACTTGGACGGGAAAGGTCTCTCCATATTTCAGATGAATTCTTTAGGGGATGTTATGCACCAGCCATACACCCCATCCAGTGATGATAAACTTGATAAGACATTCAGTGCTGGGCCAGGAAGCAGCAGTCTCAGATTAAGCAAAGAAGTAGAATCAGAATGTGTTAAGTGGTTGAAAGAGTTGCAGAGACAAGTAGACCTGACACCAGTCACAACTGAAGGATCTGAGACATACGATGCTTTTTCCTCATTGGATGCAGTAACAGTTCAGTGCTACCCCCACATTGGGTGCAGCCTGTGTATGCCCCAGACCAGTACACATGTTGAGTTAACCCAACAGACTGAGGAGGAAACATGCATGGCCTGTGAATTAAAGTTAAAAATTGGACAGGATATGCAGAAAGCATGTCAGTCTGGTGAACTGCTAAATTTAGTGGAAACCCTGAACTCCTCAGTGAACATTGACCATATTCTTCCCTCCATTAATGTGAGTAATTTTAAAGATCCCACCAGTCAACTGTTGGTGAAAGAGTGGGAAGGAGATGGAGAAATCCAGGACCTTCTCAAAGAAAGAGATGAATTATTCATAAAAAATAAGGAAGCAAAGCTGAAAAAGAAAAGAGAGAGATCAGAGCAAAACATTTCAGATGAATTTGGAGCCCCTGATGTACCTCTGCCAATGAAAAGCAGAGAACGTCTCTCCTCCAGCTCCAGTAGAGCCAGTAGTTCCGCCTCCCCATTAAGAACTCCTGGGTTTTTATCAACACCATCAAAAGTTGTTCAACAGTCTATGTCTCCTAAGAAACCTAACATTTCCTCCATCTCCCCTCTAAAGTTCAGTGCCCCAATTGGTTTACTTATGCATACAATTGATACAGATACACCAAGTGTGTCCACTTTTATCCCAAACCAGCAAAAGAGGGAAATGTTCGAGTTCAATACACCGGCTCCATCCTCACAGCTCTTTAGCACACCCTCACAAACAGCTGTCAGAACAAAGCTTGAATCATCTGCAAGTATTTCTAACCCCGATATAGAGGAAGAAACCATGGTTACTGAAGGTGATATGTTTAGGTCACAATCTCAAAATTCACAGACACATTCAAGTCTCAGAAAGAAGGATTTGGACAGTTCCCAACAGTCTCCAGGAAAAAGAAATACTTCACCAAAGAAAGCAAAGAAAAAGTTTGTTATGGGCTTCTGAAGAAATTATTTGAGGGAAATTGTGCAGAGGTTTTATCATTTTTATCTCAAGATGCTTGGCAGTATTTATCAACTATTAATAAATCGAGTTCCAAATGCAGCAATGCTCTTTGATACAATTTTTAAATTCCTATCTGGGCTTTAGCCCAGTAAATGATCAACTTTGTTCCTTGTGTTTTGATTGAGGGGTGTAAATTACAATTTAAAAGGATGTAACATACATAGAGAATACAATTTCGAGGCGATTTCCAAATTAAAGATGACAGGAATACTAAGTAGCGTCCCATTTACTGGATTTTTTTTTCATAAAACAAGACCAAATTTTAATGTAAATATTATAGAAGACTGTATTTAATGCATGTTTGTCATTTTTATTACTTACAATTTTATAGCACTGGATTTGTACATCATTATTATTGGAAAAAATTTATATTGCTCTTTTTTGCCACCAATGGCAGATAGTTTTTAAAGTATCAGAAATATAAATTGTGATGAAAGGTATAACAAGAAATGTTTCTGTTAACAAACAGCTGTGACTAGATGTCAAAAAGCATATCAAACGAAAATCTGTTCAGTGTGCCAGGTGAATTATTATGACAGAACAATTCAGTAGCAGACTGGTTTTAGCAGTTTACTTGAGATGAGTGTGCCCATATTTGCATCTCGTACCTATTTTTGCAGTGTTAATTAAGTGACACGAGACTTGTTAAAAATGTTTTAAACTGATGAGATGGCCAAATGGTAATCTTTATGTGTAATTTCATCATTCCATGAGACAAATGTGTATATTTATTTTACATATAAAAATAGAAATGCTAAAGAAGTGATTTTGTAAATATTACTTTACATATCATTAACACATTGAACTCCCTTAAATAAAAATATGCAATAAATTTATTATAGCATCGTTAGAAATGGGTCCATTGAACTGAGTAAAATGAAAGATGGTAAGCATAATAATGGTTCAAATGGCATAGTCACGTAAATTTTGGCCTTTAGAAATCATATTCCATAACAAACTTTGATAACAATGATATGAAAATTAAAATTGATAAAGTGGGTATTGCAGCCTGTTGTAATCAGAATTGCCCTTGTTGTATGTTGTGATAAGCTATCAAGTCTTCTATGTTATCACCATCATCAGAGTGCCCCAGACTTTGTCCTAAGGAGAGTTCAGAGATTCCTGTGATGATGTCAACTGACTGTTTTTTATCATGACTGGATGCACTGTCAGACCTACTTGTAGATAGACCTTTTATATCAGTGCCTGTTGAATCGGTCCATTCTGTATCTAACTCTGTAGCCAAGTCCTGCTCTGCTTCTGACTTACTCACTGATACAACATTTTTATCATCTCCTGAGACATGCTGTGCCTTTTTGGCAAACAATCTTTCATTAATTCGCAACTCGCAGCCATCTTTTAGCATGCAGAGTAAAATGCGAGCTATATTTTTTGCATCGTCTATGCCTCGATGTTGTTCCCCTTCAAACTCCATCCCCAAGTATTCTAGCATTGTGGTCAGTTTCACTTGGCGGACACTATAACAGTTACCAAAGGCTTTTCTTACATTTATCCATTTTCGACCCCACTTAGGGAAAGGTACATTGGACAGGTGACACTGTTGGTAAAGGAATCGACTCATATCCCAAGGTCTGCAAGATAAAAAGAGACAGTATAAGGTGTGTTGCCAATTTGTAAACAATGCACAGAAAAAGCTGGAAACATGAATCAAAATATATCTATGTAAAATTTACAAAAAAAGACTTAATAACAACATTATTTGAACAAAATTAACTGTTAGTAACTGTCAACTTCGCCCAATGAAACCTTGCATATCACACTTACCCGTCTGTTGCTACAGCAAACTTGACTCCTTTATCCTTCAATCCTACAGTCTGCATCCAGTCTTCCAGCTGAGACATCACTTCTGTGAACAATGGAGCATTATTCACCACACTCTAGAAAAAAGACAACAACTTATACATTCCTTTCTATCTTTTCTATATATGCATCCAAAATTGGTGAGGAATATATGTCATTGATAGACCCTAATCATTTGTCAGGAAATCATTTGAGAAAAAAATAGATCAGTCTTCCAAGAAGTTATTCCTCAGTATGTTTTCTTTTAGTTATATATTTCAGTGATAACTGCACCTCAAATTTTAAGAAAAAAAAAAGAGAGGGAGAGAGAAGGAGGCATCTACACCTTAACTCTCTACAAATTAATTACCCTCTTGTTGGTGAAATAAAAATCATTGTACAAGATTCTTCTCAAAACCTTATATAGATTCAAATTCAGTCAAAGGAAGGCAATGTGAGTGCAGATATACTAGTACCTGTGTAATTCCTGTTAAATGAATACAAAATGAACTGAGTTTGGGATTTAGTGTTGGTCTACAATAACTGTGGAATGTATGTACCTAAAATAAAATAAGATTGTCTTGCTTTAAATTGTGTAAAAATAGGAAAAAGAGACACTTATTGGGAATTGGAATATAACTGCCTAATATACAAATACCAGTAATTATAAAAAGAAAAATACTGAAGGTGAGAATATGAGATTTCATACCACTGTTAAGCATAGTAAAAAAAATGATTAGGGTTTTAAAATGTAATACAAAAAAAAAAAAAAATAAAATTTTGTAAACTTACCACTCTCATTTCTGTCATGCATATCATAACAACAGGAAACTCGATGACCTCAAAGTTAAAACCAGGGATGTTGACCTCATTACATGTTGCTTCAAAATCAATAACAAGGATGTAATCATAGAACATATCTGCTTCACTATGATATTTGAAATTAGCTTTGAGAAGCTTTTGGCGCTTGTAGTAGTTTTTCAGTCTCTTCTTAAGAACCTCCTTTACACCTCTGTAATAAACATGTATAAAATATTTCAGATTAAAATGTCACAGAAAAGCTGACTATGTACAATACCAATATATACACTGATATTATGCAATAATATATCAAAAGTCAAAATTTATTCAGATCTTTTACAAATTCTAAAATAATAGCAATAATATTCACTAACAATTTGAAGCTACATGACTAATATAGCATAAGAAACACAAAGAACATATACTTAAAATGCTGAGTAACCACAAAGTATTGTACTGGTACACGAAAACCTCTCATATTAATCATATATACTTCTCAGCTATATAAACTTAGTACAAACCTTGTTCCTAAACGAAGCTCTGCAAGTTTTTCTTGAATCTTCTCCTTTGTCATTTTATTTATTTCCCCATTTCTCAAAGAAATTTGCTTGTAAATGGGATTACTAAATGGAGTATCACGGCGTACTTTTGACTTGGGTCTGCATCCCTAGAAGATAAAATTTAAAAAGTAAACATGCCACATAAACTGTCATACAGTAGTAAGTTTTTGACTATACATTGTAGTTCTCCATTTCACATCTGAATGTACATTTAGTGGGCATACTACAGTCAGAAAGTTGAAACTATAAAATCAACATGACAGTATGCATATTTGTTACTGTAAATTAGAAGACAAAAACACACAAAAAACTGATCAGTGCTTGATAGATCACTACATGTACATGTAGATTGAATACTGTTACATGTACTAGACCAGCACAATATTGCAAGAAAGAAGTGGGAGATTTACAAGGCTGTATCAACAGTTAAGAAGGTCGTGTTGAAGGAGAGATGGCCTCAGAGAGGTCTGTAAATGGCTTTAAAATTAAACTACTTACTGCGCTGCCATTCTGATGGAGAGTTTGATCTAGAATAATGCTCGATTCGTCTTCCGTCAACTTTCCATCAGAGGCCATTTTCAATAACAACTACTACCAGCAAGCAAGCCTCTAAATCCAACATTTCATGTTACAAGTAAAACACTTGAAATGTGTGATTCACATTTAACTCAGTATGACTAGAATACTCCAGTTTTGTTTAAACTTCATACCGTCGGCTACCGTCGGCACCTCACAATCGTTGGATTACTTGAGTCGCTTAGGATAATAAAAACCGGCTTCCTCCCGGAAGTACAAAAACAGAGCACTCTTGAAATCACATGACTTCAAAAGTCACCTGCCAATCGACCTAGTTTCATTTGTCACTTGTGTACACTGGACGCAGGGTTACTAATGGTATACATAAACCAGTTGACAGGGTTAATGTGAAAAAGTGACAACATGGGAGGACTCTGCTGTTGTCTCGAATCTGCTAAAGTAAGTAATTCTGACCGATTGAACCGATCTTGCACAAGATGTCTTGAACTGTGAGAAAACTTATCAATGTGATTATAGTTCACCGATACTAGTTCGATTGTGCGACCATGTAATGAGCTGTATTACTATGATCAGTATGCTATCTAAGGATAGGTTTTACAATACAAGAGGGATCTTGACATATTTTCAACATTGCTGCCTTTCTAAACACCGGCAAAGCATAAGGGATTGGTTTCGTTTTATTATATAATTACGTATTTTTGTTTTTATGTTTTGATCACTTCCATTATACCTATCTTATCATTTAGTGTGCTGTACCCCCTCTCTCTCTCACCCTCTCTCCAACCGCCACCGCACGAAACCGCACCTCTTTTATCACATTTTTATTTGTAACGAAGATCGGGCGCTACGTGCTTTGCACCATCCTGATCATCAATAGCAATAGAATTCGAAAATGAGAAAACATCTAGCCCGCTCTGCCTGGATTTGCACATGCCATGGTAACAATACCGCCGATCGTCATTAAATAGACCCTATTAATTATTGTTTATCAGCTAGTAGTGAGGTCTCGTTAGATCTAACGTATATAGTACAAGTTGACCTGCAATAAACGCACATTAAATGTCATCTAACGATAGGGCCTAAGTTTCAGGAAGAAGTGTGTCAGTTTAAAATTCCGTACAAAAAATTCTACTTTAGCCAATATACAGAGGACCCCCACTTACGATGGAGTTCCATTCATAGCGACGCGCTGTAAAACGAAATTCCGTGTTTACAAGTCAAAACAGATCTATAAAGCAGTTGCAGAAAAAGCTTCATAGACAATATGATAACATAAGTGCACACACACCGAGGGCATAGATTATATATATATATATATATATATATATATATATATATATATATATATATATATATATATATATATATATATATACTACTGGGTAGGGCCTATATACTGCGAATTCGTATAAATTTACAACCTTAACGACAAGAATTGAAACCAGGATTTTTTCAATGGAAGATTTGTCGTAGGCCCATAATGTCTAAAAACTTTCGTAACTGGAGGAACCTAGTCTATGCTTATTGCTTTTTTTAAAAGAGGTAATGTCATCGATTAAAATGTTTTACTTGTCCCTTTTTTCAAATAGTTTAGAGATACTTCCTTTGTAACGGCCCGAAAAACAGGAGTCAAAACGGCCAGCTCTCTTACAAGTACATGTGAAATAAAATTCTCGAATGATACCCTTGCGTAAGAAGTGGACTGGTTCATGTAAGTGATGCATACCTTTACACACAGGTTTTGACCCTTCGGGGATTACTTCCTTTAAGCAGTACCCCTTCGAGGATTGCTTCCTTTAAGCATTACCGAGAAAGATAACCAACAATGATAAAGGCGTACCATGGCATTGCACTGTATTTTGCTCACTGGGACTAACGTTGGTTTACCCTCCAGTGTCCCTTGGTTAGATCGTCATCATGGTTAGACTGCCATGTGAAAACTGAATTGAAGATCGACGTCATTTTTATGATTTATTATCGGTACTCTTCAGTCTTAACCGTAAGATCTACTGATGCAATTTAACATGTAATCCATTATAACGAAGGTGACGTTTAAATAAATAACTAATTTTGTCGCGACAGCTCCTGCGCGATTATGCCTGCCTAGACCGTCATCGATATTCTTCCATAAAATAGGTCTAAAATTTTCGAATCGGGTAAAGTCCTTCGTCTCTGAAAGCAGTATTTATTTTATGAGCTTAACAACATTCTGATCATGCATGATGCTGGTACAGAAATAAACTGTTCAAATGAGTAAAGAATTGATCTCACAGTTTTGAAATGAGCGACTTTTACTAGTTTTAGCTTTCTTATTTTAACACTGCCCAACTTATGTAAGTGGTATCAGAGCCAAGGTAGTTCGTTCAACTCGGATTGTTTTGATAGGTTAAAGTGATTTATGTCAGGACCTACTGGTCGTAAAGGCCTACTGCTCCCAAATAATCGCTATACGTCCATTTTTCATTTAATGACAGAGTTTTTTTTTATTATACAACGGAATTTTGTTTTAGAGAAAAATGACCTTGCCAAGAATACTTTGGTCTTGTTTATCAATGAAAAATGAGAATTAATGAAATCATAAGACAAACTGTGTTCATGCGCCAGAGAAATAATGCATTGTTCTTGCTCCATATATATCATCATTAAGGAAAACGCAGCTTAAGAGAACTCTTAACTCGAGCTTATGTCTTATCTCAGCAATAACATTATCCTTATTGAAAGATATCTGACCGGGTGTTGGTATTTAGCATATAATTTGAATCTCCACTGATTTATTTTTTGGACACATACATCGACTTTCGGTTACTTCGTGTCAGCTAGCACGCGACAAATGCTATCTTTCAATTTTGGAGTGAAAAAAGCGCTTTTGTCGTGAGGTTTAACTTTTGATTAGTTAGTGCAACATTTGGTTACACTTTCACATTGCTTTTATTAGATATAGAGAAGTATTCTGTAAATCATATTTCCAGGATGCAGATGAGCCTCGAGCAGAGGCTAACGTGAAGACTCCTCTTCTATCCGGCCAGACAAGTGCCCCTGCAAGCGGCCGCCTGGCAAGGTCAGATTCCGCGTCGACGGCAAGACAGTTTGCACCTCCCTCGAAACCACAAGGTAACTGAACTGAGATTTAAATATAGATTATATTTTATTTTTTCGCCGTTTTTTTTTTTTTTAGATTAAAATTTATACTGAAATTGCTTCGAAAGTTAATATTATGTGTATAATTTTTTTCATGATTTGAAATTAAGCAAACCTTTGTTCTTATCATTATTATGTTCTTTTATCTTGATTTCACGTCTGTAGTGAATTGTGTCTCCCAAAGAAATACTTTTTAGATGCAGTGCAGTAAAAGAGTTCGCACAAATATTTCACTTCAGGAGGCAGTCAAGAAAAGTACGCGAAGGTAGAGCCGAGACCCACACGTGTGTCTTCAGTGGACAAACGTTTGCAAGTAGGCTGCGTTTATCTTCGTGTGTGACATTAGTGGCGGCAAAAACATCTCTTCTCTTCTGACTTGTTGAGAAAGTCGCCTTTTTTCACAGCAAAACTTTAAGACATAGCAAGATAAGAAAGAATGAGAATTTAAGCCTCATGATGAAAAAATGTTAATGCATTACTGCACCGTTCAACGTGAAGAAATTTGAATTGTGGTTGGTATCGTTGCTAATCTCATCTACCACAATGCATCTTTCAGGATCACGCCAAGCTGTATAACGACATTCTCGAAAAGCGGAATACACTTATGAGAACGGTGAATGAATTCAAGACCGAATTAGGCCAGGACAGCGCGTTTGAGATACTTGATAGTTGTTTCAAAGAACTGAAGACACGCTTAGGTGAGACTTTTTTCTTTCTTTTTTTTTTGTGATGAATATGTTCGCCTATGTTTTATGAAATATTAATGTGTGAGGAGTTGTAAACATCAGGCGACAAGAGGGTTTTTGATTTTTTTAAAACTCTTAAAAACTGTCTGCCGTCATGATTGAATCATCAGTGCGGAGGTTAACCCAGGGCATTTTGTATACATTTGTTGTTTCCCCCCTCACCGAAACCGCAAGGTGGGAGTATGTCATGTAGTGATTTCCTTTGCCGGTAGCTTTTTACTGTTGTATCCAACCACACCATCAATTAATTTCAGGCGAAGTTGAAGTGAAGTTAAAGAGGAAGCAGAAACACTGTATGGAAATCGAATTTGACCCCAAGGATATGCCCGACCGTGTGATTCCGGCTTTGACAAACTTCAATAAGGCCAACACATTAATCCGAGACATCATCGACAAGACGCCCTCTGCAGTTGAGTCGATTCAGTTGGTCGTGAAGGAAGAGGACAAGTTACGCAGAGAGATTATGGCGGCCAGTTTGAAAGGAGACGGGCCTGATGCACTGAAGAACTGCATGGAAAATGTCGGAGATTTAAGACGCGCCCCTGAAATTTTGGAGGAAATCAAAAAAGAGAGCAACAAAACATTTGATCTGTTGGTCAGCGGCGCGAGGTTGCTTTTTGAGGAGGAGGACATTTTAATGTAAAACGGTGATTTATTTGGTGGACCAGTGTGTATTATACTTACATAAGGAACAAAACGACTTTTTTCGTTTATACTAGATGATATAACTTAATGACGTTTGTTGAAACTGTTCTATAATTTACAAAGATTTTTCTTAAAAAAGAAGAATTTTACATTTACTTTTAGTTGAACATTCCAGTAGCTATTTAACGTTACAATTACGCGAACAATCATACAGTACCCAACCCTGTTATTTTACGACGATGAACGTAACAATAGCCTAGTAACACCTGTGAAGGGAAATGCAAGTGGGAGATACCAACGCAACGTGAAAACTGACCGTAATAAGAGGCCCTTAATAACGGGTTTGCTTGTGCCATTTTCGCTGCTTTAGGTACGAGTATGAACATGATATGCATTGGGAACTTGAAACTGACCAGAACTGAAGTCTTTCGTAAGCCACTTGCTTTTGGCAAACTGACACGTCCATGTTGTACATACTTGACTCGAATTGCATGAACATAATATTGTGTTACCGCATGTATTGTGTTAGCTAATATAATCTGTGCGGAATTGACAGCTACAAGTATTGCGAGGAATGTTAGTAATTGAGCTTTGATTTGCATGTCTGTGTTGCACTTGATAGTGTCTCAAGAGCATGCCATTACTAACTCAGAACATGGTGTCAGAGATTGTCCGAGTGCACTCGTACCCGATTTTTCCTGTTTGCAAAATATTAATGACAATCAAAAGGTTTTGGGTAGGTTTACAGATCTTTACGATTTTCTGAAGTACAGTATTTGATACACCTCTGATGGTGGTAGTGGTAGTGTTGGTTTAATTATGGAACAATATTATTTAATATATTCGTGTATTTGATGCCGAGGTCGACAGTCAGCTGGGCCAGGAGAGAACTCCACAAAAATTATAAGAAGATCATGTTGTACATATTGATATAATGTTTTATTACGTCCAGTATTACTCACAATTTATATTCATTCATTCATTCATTATTATTTTCAATCATATATATATATATATTATATTATATCGAAATATAACTATTATCACATTTTTTGAATTTGTCGTAATTTATTGCAATTTTTATATAGAACTACCTGTTTAATAAAGTACTCCTTTGAACGTAAACTTTGGTATGAGAAATATTTCAGCACCTCCGTACTGGACATATCAATGGGAGCGAAGTTATTTTGGTTGTGGGCTACATCGGCGGGCTTCGACTTCGTTTACTTTTGTTTAGATAGAACAAAGTGGGCAATTGTTCCTACAGATTTATTGACCCGCGCTGGATATTGAAATGGACATGGCTTTGTGTTGTTGCCTCCGCTTGTTAAGTTAAATAAAGCTCCGAGTTGGACTGGAACAGACTGGAATCGGGGGCCCACCGGCGTGCCTCCTATTTTTCTCAGTATTTGATTGAGTGTTTATTTATGTAGCGTTACTTCGAATTACCGCTATTGACAAGGTGTACTTCTTTGCTTATATTCCCGTATACAGTTACGGTAAATAGAAGCTACAGTATACAGACTTCATTCAACGGTCGAAAAACACTGACGGATCTAAGCGTATTTCAAACATAAATTGTACCCTGAATTTCAAGTACGCAATTTGCGTAAGTCGTCGCTCTCCAGTGACTTTCTTCCTGTTCTGACACGCTTTTAAATTTCGTTAATTGGTCAAAATAAAAACTACCGAAATTCCTTTTTTTTCTGGCCTCATAGTGCAGGAAGACACTAACAGATACAATAAAAACTGAGAAGTGGGCAATTGACCCGACTCCACGGTAAAACATTTCGGGAGCAATTTTGGTCCTTTGTAGATAAACCACATATATTTAAAATAGAGACTACAGTATCGATAACAGCCCATTATGGATGTAGAACAGACTATATACGCCATTTGGATGTTCAGTTTCACCAGAAGAGTCTTGTGGAAATGGGAGGGAACGAAAAGTCAGCCAGGTCGCGACTTTTTAACGAGGAAAAGTCACGGTACATAATGCTTAACAGATAAAGTTGATGTGAAACGCAGAGAAGGGCCGGGTCTGGAAGGGAAATTTGCGTCCCAAACCGTGTTATGATTCAAAGGGATATCAGATTTCGAACATTTCAGAACGTCGTTTGTATTTAATTGAAATGAAATTTAAGACAGTATTTACTAAATCCTGCGGCAACTAAACGAGAGAACCTGCTCTCACTTTTCCGGTAGCAGAAAATATTTTTCATATCATAGCGTGGGCAAGAAGTTTGGTGTGCGTGTAAAATGGTCTTGGTTTGATGTAGTATATACAATTAGCGTTCTCTCTTTTTTTTTTTTTTTTTGATATCGTTTTCGACATAACATTTATGTGGTATCCTTCCCCTTTCAGTTTTGTTTTTATCATGAGTAATCGACAAGCACCTTTAAGTGAAGACGCGAGAACTCATTAGAACTTTCCGGCGCGAAGTTTGCTACTAATTATTGTAATCTAAAACGTTGTGAATCTGCGTTGCTTGACGAGAAACGGGAAGCGTTCAACTCCCCTCATTTGACTCATCTCTCCCAGTTTCTGTTTTAATTTGCTTCCTTGAATTTTTTCACAGCTGTAGAAAAATCCGGTAAGAAAGCACCACGTGCAGGACATCTGACACACATCTACGCCTTGCCGTCCGCCACGTGGATCTGTTGTTTTAGTTGTAACCCGCCCTGTATAATCAGTATAATACCATTTCTTCTGTTTATCAGTCTGATATCTATAGGGAGGGTCTATCGCGATGAGTCGTTTCGACGTTTAAAAAGCAATCATAACCTGATGTTGGTGCGTAATAGGACGCGTGCAGTTGCAATGCGTAGAACAACTGTATGTACTGGTCGTCATTCAACGTAAAATGTGGGACGTGGCATTTCGCATTCACCGAAATGAAAATAAACAAAAGTATAACAACATAAAATTAAAAAAGAATTATATCGCGGTTCTCAATGGGAAAGGAATACTAGAAGGGGATGCTTTTTTGTCAAAGTCAAAACCGTGCGGGCAAATTCAGATGGGTGGTCTTGGCGTTTTTCTCAGTCTTACAACACGTGTGTGTTTTATACCGTATCAATGACCCATTGAAAAAGTCTGAAATGCAGACCCCTTTTACTTTCTGTGGAATCTCACTGCTCAATGTCCCTTTGTCTTTCTGTGGTTATGATCTATATTTAATAGCAAGACACATCTGGAAAAACAAAATATAAAAAAAAAGTGAGAGGAACCGGAAAATAAATGACATTTTGTTAGACCGGGGGCTAGAAGATTGGAACTCAAATTGAAACCCGTTTTTTTATTTTTATTTGTAGAGTTTGAATCATGTTTCTGTCTGTAGAAAACATACGCCCCGTTCCTATAGCTAAAATTAATTAAATCATAAACAATTTGTCATTCGCTGTGAACAAGGGTCAGCCTGCGGTTTACGCTACGCAGTTACTTTACGATGAGAGAACTGCTGCCAGGACAGTGGTGGAGGAACTCACTGAGCATGCGCCTTAGAGAAAGTCTGAGTCAGTGTTTATGTAGCTGTAGTTCCCATATATTCCGTCAGAGCGAACGATCACGCAGACACGTACGGATAACTAGCAGAAAAGCAGGTCAATTACCACAGGACATAGCACAGCGAGTGAAATCGACAGGTAAGTGGTTTTCTTCAACATGTTCATTTTGGGCGGTCGTCCAGCTGAATTAGACAGAAATAAAGGTGTCACATGTGGTTATCGGAAAATACTTGTACCACAGTCTGCATAAAGGCTTCATCTTCGACTATTTCCTTGCCTAGTATAGTAAACAAAATTAGAAAAAGTTGTTTTAAGCAAGCGCGATACATGAACACGAACAATAAATAATATTTATTTGGTATGGAAGGAACGTGATTATTCAGCAGTTTCCCTGATTTCAGGGATTTTTTAAGCCAATCACATCCCTGCATGGCGTAATTATACAGGGAATTCCCGGATTTCAGGGGATAGTCTTACCCCAACATAACTGTGTTTTTAAGGATAGTCTATTTTATCAATTCGTCTAATATTTCACGGGAGAAATGAAATTGTTATTCTGTATCTCGGCTAAATTTTAACTGTGAAGCGGGCGCCGCTGTTCGGTAACCGGAGGGGCCTTATTATTGCTATAAACCGTGGGAGGTTCTGCCGTGTTTAATCTTTACAAGCGTCGGGTGATGGCGAAAAACTAAACAAAATCTCTTGGTGCCTTGCACTTTGAGTTTCTGTTCCCGCAAAAGAGTTTATATATGAAAGAGAGAACCTGAGGTCAAAAAGAGTTATTCTCGTTTGAGAAAAAAAAATCTGCTCATCGATGCGTAGGTGGTAAATAGCTTGGTAATTTCTTCAGTTCTTGATGCTTAAAAGTTTCTCACAGCTGACTGCACGGTTGGCTGGGACCTCACGCTGCAAAGGTTCGATGCAGCTATCAGGCGCTCATTCTTGCAGTTCAACTCACGCTGCGACTGGAAAAACTTTTCAATTCTTATTTGTCTGAGTGTTTTTAGAGTGTTTTTCTCGGGTTTGTTAATGTTCATTCATCCCTGATTTTGTTTACATTTGCTTATTATGTGTTACTTAGAAGAATAGAGTCAACAAAAACCCGTTTGCATGCGTTTCATTGTGGTTTTATTTTATCTATTATTTTTTTCATTTGTTATTTTCATTTTAGTTGTTACTTATGGTTTATCAACAGTGTATTCGTTATAATATTTTGAATCATAGACCTGTCTGCTTCAATATCCACAAGGCTATTCATTTTCCATCTGCGGTTCAATCATATTCTCGTTGTTTCATGGTATTTGGCTTCATGGATTGCTTCCTGTCGACAAGCTTGTCAAAATGTATAGAGTTCTTATTGGAAATTTCAGCAGTTGATAACTGACGGCTGCTACGAACATAATGCAGCCGGTAATCTGTAACGCGATCAGCCAAACGTACTACTGTCATCACCCGACATATATACCCTAAACAAACCATTTAACTTATGCTTGCTAAGAAGTGGAGTAACTTTTTCTGCTGTTGCTACCGTTTCTGGTTTATGATATGTTCTTCGGTGATAAAACAGTATTCAGAAACGTTGCCTTAATCACTTTTTTTCATCTATTGAACTTTTGGAGGAGGGGCTTAATCGATTCTTTCCATGTTAATGCAAACAGGATTTTTTTTTATGAATTCCCACTGCTTGGATGTATTGATAGAAATTTATCTCTTCTATGTCGCATTTCCAAGACATTCCTCTGCCAGTAACGCTTGCCTTTGTTCCGAAATATTTGTCCACCAGCGAGTATGAATCATTGCGACGTCCAAGGATATTTGTCACTCTTGTATTCTGAAACGCAAAATTGAGGTTAATATGCGCTTTTGGTCTTATTAATCATAACTTCAATTACTGTTAATAATACACCGTTGTCTTTTATGATCCTGGGCGAATCGACGACACAGGCTTGAAAGCCGTAAGGTATGCCGTAAACTATTCAGTTTGTGTCGTTAAATCTTCCCGTTGCCCAGTCGGGACATCAAAACAGGATGTTTTCTATGGGTGCAGTTGCTTTGTCTCTTTTATGGGCATGTTTTTTCAAGTCATTGTCTTTGCTCTCTTGTTTGGATGTTACTGGTGATATATCAAATCAATAGAGGGTAGCGGTCCAAGGGTTTAGGACACTTGTGTAAAAACAGTGAGCTATATTAAGACTGAGAATTCCAGATCGTAATTCTGAAACTTAAAATTGCTCTAACCCACAGGGAATCAATATTATTGCGGAGAATATGGAAAGGTGATAAGAAAAAAATCACGCCGAGCCGCACAATGCGCAACACGTTGCGAACTGCATGACGAAGACCTGTTTTGGTAAAAGGTGTGAAACAACACACCACTTTAGGTTAGAAAAACAAAAGTCACTTTGAAGAAAATGAACACCGACAATTCATGGCCAGAAACTAAATAAGAGTGTTTATTCCCGTTGTTCAAAATTTAAGTCTTGATTAACATCCCTGTTAACAAGCTATCAGGATTTCAGCCTTTTAGCGTCATAGTGTGGTGTAGTGGAGGTTTTGTGTTTGAGATATCCCACCAATATTTCTCATCAGACGTGTTTTTCTTTCCCTCACAGTCGTGCTAAATCTCAATGATAAACATTTTATCGTTGTATAACAGTCTCTCGCGATAGAACAGATTTTCTTCATTTGCTCCATTCAGTTCAAAAGGATGGTGATGATTTAAAATTTGGTTGTGATCTAAATTTTTTGTCTGTGCTGCGAATGCCTTTATCTTCAGTGCGGTGTTTTCGCACAGGAAGAAAACAATTACATCTACATGATATAATGCAGCAGTTATTCGAGGGGTTTTTACTCGAAATTACCACGTAGAAGAAATACATCATCAACTTCAAAGCTGTTATCTTGGATACAAGGAAATCTTCTTGATGGGACGTCCAGCTAGAGTAGACGACGGGGAAACGGTTGCGCAGACACTTACGTCAATATTTACTGATCCTTTCCGTGAAATACGTCAGGGGAATTCTTTGAAATCAAGATGACATAACGTTATCAAATAAAGGATAGACCTAAGCCGGAAAAACTTGCACAAAAGCTTCGTAATTTTTGACAGGTAGCCGAAGTGCCGAGAAGATCTCTGGTGCCTGCCGACTCGTTGATGATGGATGAGATGTAGTAGCGGGGTGTTTTCCGCGATAAATCGCCGAAGCTCATTTGCAGTCGCATTTTTCAAAATTAATTGGCCACTTCAGACGGAGCGTGCTAGTTCAACAAGTTCATAAGAATATGCACAGGTGAATCAGATTCTATACCTGGCCGACGGCTGCTTAGAGGGCTTAAAATATCGGCGAGAAATTGGCTCTGTGCCTCTTACAAAAACCCCGAGCGAGCCACGCACGTTTTCCCCCGTCGCAGACGCACATGCCTAAGTTTACGTTAAAAGTGTTACATGTAGAGCGCATCAAAAGCGCCGCCGAGTGTATACAATCCCAAAACTTATTTTCTCCTGAAGAAAGTTACACTGTTCGTCAACCTTCAATATTTATTCGCTAAACACACAATGGCCGCCACGGTCGTGCAGTCAGGTGGGTTCGATTGTACGGAGTTTGTATACAGTAGCCGTTGATTGTTGTCTCTAAAAACATGTTTATTCCTAATCAAATAAAATGGAAAGTAATTGTAAACCTCATTCAAACGTCTGTCTGTGTTAAGATATAATCCTGTGGTAGGTCAGCGTCGTAGAAATCACATCAAATCTATTGGCTGCGCTGCCTAGTGAAGCCTTTGCGTTCATATTGTCTGAAATTTGCTTATGACTTAATCAAGTTTACAGTCATTTGGCTAATTAATTTAGACGCGTTTGATTGGCATTTGAAGGCACTTCAATCACAATCCAGGAGTAATTATCCGCATATCAACTCGCTGCTCCTCGGATCAAATGAAATTCAAAATGCATCTGCATACATGGGTAGGCACGTCGCCCTAAACCACAGTGCAGTAATAATGTTTATGGTCAGCAATTTACTTCAAATTCATGCACCGTGTAACTTGGATGGTGTTGCACCACAGGGAGAATTTACATAGCTTTCATTTTCTACACTGGCTATAATGGGTTTGCACCGCCTCTCCATTATTGCACAACAGAATAACACCTGTTATCTCTGCGCTCATAGGGACTTTGATGTGCCGCTGACCAAGCGGCGTCTGTAAGAGATTGATTTTAGCAAGCATACGGTGACGGTGACTTTAAGTGCGCTTTCTTCATTGGTCGACGTATATTGATCACCTTGCGTCTCGTAAAGCACCGGCAGGTTGTACGTGGAGAGTCGTACCCGTTAATTACAGCCTGCTGGATGTAGCAGTTGGCTATAACATCGGTATTTGAGCTATCTGGAGCAAACAGAGCTGGGGTTCCCGCTGGGCAAAGTGACGCACACACGCGCGCAACGCACGCCCAACAAACACGGAAAAATACTTCTATCCGAGAGTTTGCAATGATAATATAATTGGTAAGTGGTCAGTTTGTTACGATTAGCCGTGGCCTTCATTACAGTTAGGCAACACTTTATCTGAAGAAAAACACAGAAGGGTAATGGAAAGGTCTGACCTGTTGATTCGTTCACACTTGAAGGTAACCACGAGCAACACGTCGATTCCCAGATTAACTGGTTCAAAGAAAAGTTGCTGGTAATAGGTAGGTAAACTGGTTGTGATTGTTTAGTTGGAATGGTAAACAGGCTGTTGTGTATCGGCAGATGTAGATGCCAATCGAGAATATTGATACAGGATGACAATCCGCCCTTCAGACGATTAGGCTTCAAGCGCTAGAAACCCCCGTTCTTTTTTACTCTCTGGAAATAGTTAACCGTGGTAATACAATGCATCGTAACAGGGAGAACTTAGGGACCTAAACGAAATCATAAACTAGTCATACTGCTATTGGCACATGTATGAGGAAAATAGTCCATCGGGAAGGTAGACCGTTTAACATTTCTTGGAGGTAAAGCCTTTGATAGTCGTCACGGAGTTTTGAATTATCCTGATATTCCCAACTGAACCGAAATAATTAGAAAACCCCGATTTCCTCGAAATCAGGGGTTATCTTCTTGACAGATACTATTACCAAAACCGCCCGGTGAAAAGCCCTTTTAGCAGATGCTGGCGTAAGACCAATATTCGATATCACCAAGATCATTGAATGAATTGCCTAAAGCAAGCACCTCAGACTCAAATGCTATCATTATATAACTCCGTTTTTTGCAAAATACCCACAGATTCTGAATCATACTAAATGTTTGCACTTAGAGGACAAGAATATATGAGACGTTCACATGAAATGTGGCACCAATATTTTGTATATACTCGTCTCTTAGAAACTGATAAATATTTTCATGCAAATAGTGTCATTGCGGTGCTTGTATACCGAAACGATCACATTTCTGAATAATAAGTCCTGGACCTTTGGGTTGCTCTAATGGGCCTTTTCCTTCAATTTTCAAACCTCTGCCTTTTGTTGGCGACCATAAGTCACCTTTGGTCTGTTCCAATTATTGAAATACCCAAGGCATTCAAACAGGTGTCTCCATAACTGTTTGTGAAGTTTTCGTCTCACTTTGCGGGCACTTATCTTCTTCTAGTGTAGAAAATAAAGCTATTTTTCTTTTATTGTCCTATCACGATAATCTATTGTACTTTATACAGGATAGCCTCGTGGGAAAGGAGACAGACGGGTCATGCAAGTGTGCCATGCTTATTTGTGATGCTCCGATGGGCCGCAGAATAATTTTGCAATCCGATACCTCTCGTTATATTTTCGCTCATATTGAGTCCTACGTGGATCAGAATTGACTGGAGTCTATAAGCTCTGGGTTGTTCATTAACATGTTAGAACCCCCTTTAAATAAATATCAGCAGCACATCATCCTGTGGTTACCGCTATCTGTCTTTTTTTTTTTTTTTTGTACTTGCACAGATATTGTGGCACTTATTGTAACTGGGGATTTTACCGGTAGCTGTGTGCGTATCCACACACCACAAAGAAATGTTTACTTAAAATGTCGCCTGTCAGAGGACAGTATGAAGAAGTCCTCATCAGCTAACGACTTCTTGTTAGGGTGTTTCTCCGCTAATTGGCCGTTTAAAATACATTTAGAAAATGACACCGTATGACCTTTAGCTTACGAACCTTCGCAAAACTACCACGTTCGTTAACCATCTAGTTGTGTTCCTAAGGTGAGACAAAAGCCAAATATGAAATCTGCATGTGTTGGCCAGGGTTGACGAAGTGCACGCACTTTATGACTTGCATTGATTAGCCGGGCTCATTGCGCGCTGGTCGAACGATCAACTGAAGCGCGGCCGAAAAAAAAATCGACAAGCCTTAGGTGCAAACATGCCACCACGTTCCGCACGCGCTTAGTTCAACGAGCCTCGGGGTCCCCAATACTGACGCTCTCGACATTTTTTAAGGAAAATGCGGCATGTTTGTCAACAGCTTATGGTAAGAGCTAACAGCATTGTGCTTGAGAGACACAAGTGTGAACTAAGTGTTACGTTCTTTTTGAACTGCGTCTTCGATTAGACAGGAATGTGGAAAGGGAGAACAGTCTGGTCTTCTTATGTACGCCTAATAACAAAGGGCGTGTCCGGATTCGATTTATCTTAAAGTTCATTGCAATTAAGCCGATGGGTACACAGCTTGCCTTTTAGGCAAATTATTTTCGGTTTATTATTTTGGAGCAGGGGTGGGGGTCTGGCATAGTTGACTGAATTGCAGTTAACACTATTGGTTCAAAACTTTAGTTCAGATAGATTTAGCACCGACCTATACAGCAAACGCGGTTTTATTACACCTGCTCGGTGCACGGGAGTCGAGGGACTGTCACGCCTTGGTACGAAAATAATAAAAAGATGGCACATTGAATGGAAAGCAGTTGATATTTACCCTCTGGCATCGATAATTAGAACCTTTGTTGTTCATGATTATCCTCATTCATCACTCAATGCTGACAACAATTTTTTTAAAACCTGTTAGATGAGGCTCGGAAGAACGGTGTGATTTCGTTTGATGTTGTTTTCTAGACTGTGTTTAAGTAATAAAGTAGTGTGAAGAGGGCAATTCTGTTTCAATAGCACGCTTACAAAGACATGAATGATACGGCTTATCATCCTCCGTTAACTTTCTACCGATAGAAAGGTTTCACATTCATTTCGCCGTAAGGGAGCTGTCAGCGATAGTGCAGAGACAAAGCGTGTATCTGTATGGATATATTCCAAAAACATCACTGCTCACAAGAGGTCGTGTAGAACGTCACCCACCCCGTTCCCTGCCGGATGCTCTACCGACTGGTAAAGATAATCTTGCAGAAGCAGTGCGGGAAGTTCTGCGTACACCGCAATAACGGCCGTCAGTGATTGGGCCTTTCTTCACCGGGGTGTTTAGGGCTTATTATAACCGAGTGAGCCACGCTGTTTTGCTCGCTGTGACGTAGGCTCTGCAGAACTTCGATAAACTAAGCCTCTTTTCAAGCAGCATTATTCACAAGTCCTTGACGCGTAAGTCGCGAATACGTGGCATTATTTGGTCAGCCAGAAGATAAGACAAAGTTGTGAAGAAATTAGCTCACGGGGTTTATGTTTGAATTTGACTTACGGATAAATCTCTAGGTTTAAGAACTGGACTTGTGCCTCATCTTTATTTACAAATATATTTCTTGTATTTCGCAGCTTCTCAAGTGAAGATCACCTGTGCTACGTTAAGGAACAGCGAGAGGTTCCGGCATTCAACAGAACTCGGTCTGGGATTGATACACTCACTCAGCTGATCGCTACACAGAGGGTTTGAGAATGGACGCAAGTGGAGTGCGTGCTTTGGCCTCCCTGCTCGTGCTCGTGTCGCACGTGCTGGCCCAGGATATGATGCTGTATGACAGCACCTTTCAGAGCGGACAGGCAGGACAGTTGAACGGTAAATGCACGTGTGCCAATATCACGAACTTGGAAAACGCGGCAAACAGGAGGATGCTGACGATGGAGCAGCGGTTCACGGCTCTCATCATGGAAGAGAGGAGACGAAATGAAAATCAGTCCGAAGAAATGCGGACTCTCAGCCATAGACTACATCACCTTAACAAACAATTCAACACGGTGCAAGACAAGGAAACAAAACAGTCAGCGGTCATCAAACACCTGCGAGATGAGATGGCTCGCCAGCAGAGCACCATGGACAACCTGCAGTCCGACGTCCAGAGGCTGCAGGCCTTGGTTGGGAACCTTACCAGTTCCCTAGGGTCCCTTAAACAAGCCCCCTCACAGACCCAGGCCCACGTTACCCCAACAGCGAAGGTGGAGACGACAGATGTCCCATTTGTGCCGCTTTTTCCAAAAGGTCAGTAGCTTTTTTACTTGTCACTGCTTTCTCCCCACCCCCTTCAGCACCACATTAGCCGTTTTTGTATCTGCTTCTGTTTTTACAGTAAGTTGATTGGGTGCATGTTAGATAGGCTTTTTATTTGCTCACAACATGAATCTATAACTTATCATCCCTGAAAAGAATCGTAGTAAAGGGTTTAGGGATACTTAACCACATTTGTGCATCCTTATGCCGATAAACATACTTTTAACTTACAGTTAACTTTCCCATTTACTTGCTACATGTGCAGCAGTATCAGAAACACGTTACATTCGACTGTAAAATTCCCACTAATTTTTTATACTCTTCTGTAGCTTTTGCCCCCACTGCTCAATACCCATGCTATTGCTTTTGTTGCTTTTAGATCCAGATATTTATGAATTTTATGTTAGTATTATTTTAATTTTGTTTTCATTTATGTTTTAATAGGCTCTAACGGTGCTATGCGCACCGGTATATTTTGTTGTTCCATGCACCATTTGTTTTGATTTTTTTCCCTCCTTGACAGTTTTTATGTTTTCTTTTGGTGTTCACTCTAACCTCCTGGAGATCTCACACGTTGAAGGTCAGCCATTACCCGTATATTATCACCTCTCCAAAACACAGAAAAATAACAGTTAGCATAGTCGATGTTGAAAACATGGAAATGTAATGCACTATCTGATATTGGGTTTTGGCTTCCAAGTTTCCGCCTACCCTTTGTAAGAAACGTCTTTACGAAGCTAAAGAATATAGATAGTCTTTGTTTCCCCTTCGATCGCCACACGGCAGATAATCTAAATCCCCCCAGGTAAGTAGTGTAATTACTCCGTCTGAGGCGTCTGCGTTAAGGAGATACCCGGAGAAGTGGAAAGCTTTTAAGTTTGACGTTGTAGCGAACTTAAGGTCAAAACGCCTGTCCAAGATAAATCGATTCCTTCAGCAAACAGGCTCAGAGATTTCTTTGTACAAAGTTAGCGAGAGGATAATTAATCTGCCTTGATTTAAAGCCCCAATATATCATGCCAAAAAGACTTTAAACGAAAGATTTTAGAAATATTGTCTACAGATTTGGAGCAGAAAAGTGTGTTATCATCGCCTGGGATGCTTTAGTTCAAATTAATACAAAGTTATTCGTTTAGGAGTTTTATCCGATAGCTATTTTCTAGTAATACGAATCAATTTCTAACAGAAACAGAAATTTAGCAACGTAATTATCGGTTTCTTTTTCCTACCTATTCTAGCAATGGGTGCTTTCGGTTATATGCAGTGGGCTGACACATTTGACAGACGTAGAAGCTTAAAATATTCTGCCTGGTTTCTCTTAAAAATTCTTGAAATTTTGTGAATTTGCCAATTGAAAAAAAAGCATACCATATTTGGCCTTTGTAGTTTTCCTATTCGCATAACGACAGAATGAAAAAAAGCGTCAAAATAGTACAGCTGCCGAATTATCCACCCTAATCGTGTACTCGCTATGTATCAGTGTTTTTTCAGTTATTCATCCAGATAAAAGTGGGCGATTGCGGAAGCGTTTGCTTTTGAAGGCAGATTATGAAAATTTGTCTCTTGGTAAAATGAGTTATTTTACACATTTCTCGTGCTGTTTGCATGTTACATTCATTTCGAGAACTTCTTTTGGGTTCAGTGGATCCGCAGCCAGACTGACAGCCAGAGGTGCCCGAGTTCTCGATTGCGAGCCACACATTCTACATTGCAGTCCGGGAACATGAATGATTTGAAATTTTTCAGGTTCCCCACCCCACTGGGTCCCAGTTACCAGGGCAGAGGCACGACAGACGTCCCGCGGCAAAAGTCAACAAAATGTAACACTAGTTTTTTCACATGAATTAAATCAAATATAAAGGAATATTGGGGATTTTTTCAAAGCAAAATATCAGAAGATTGCCCGAAGCAAATATTTGAGGATTTGACCCTAACGATGTTGTTGTAAGGTAAAATGGCGGGGTGGGGCGAAAAGACTCAGTCCAAAAAACGGTGAACCGAACCTTACTGTCCTGTGAACTGTGTGGACCATGCTGGGCCTTACCAAGAAGCCTTGTGCCACTTGTTTATAGAAAAAGTAGACAAGATTGGCGATACTTTCACGCCCATAAAGATCCAACAATCTAATTAATTTTAAGTGCTACAAAGTAGAAGACAAGAATAATAAAGACTTAAAGAGATTCGATCTTACATTCCCCAGTGTCATTGGGAGCCTCCCTGGACATCTGATGAAATGTTTTTCTTAGTCTTAACACGTGTGCCAAATTAAGCCTATCTGAAATTGTTTTATTGTCTAAAATTGTCGTCAGAAATATTTTTGAACTTGTTGCGCTTGAACAACGTCAAAACGAACATTTTAAAATTAACATTTTCACTGTAATTGATGAGGGAAAGCTTTTGCATGATAAAGAGAAAAGGGCATAGCAATGATGTCTTTTTCATACATTTATGTATCCATTAGATGCTGTGTAATGAAATAAAAAGTAATGCGCCTAAGTTTACACAATATAAAAAAAAAATAAAACGGCCCGTTTTGAACCGTACTTATGGACCATGTTCACTTTGTAAAGAAGGAAGTGTTGTGAGGCAGTTCGGTTATTTCTGGCCTAATACACCTTATCATTTTTGCATCGCTTTCAAAATGTCAAATTCTTGGTTTCCTTGCAGAACCTCTGTTGGGGTGGCGCAGACGAGATAGCTTGTGTTGCTAGTTTTTAACGTCTGTAAACGTACTGTCTGCCCTCCGAAATGTATTGACGTCGTAACATTCTCCATACACGAGGTTTTAACAACACACTTTGTCACAACGTACATAATGCGACAAAGCTTGGCGACAGTATAAGCTATATGACAACACTTAAATTAAGATGACATAAGAATATTTTCAAATGTCATTCCCAGCCAATTGCGAAGTACTCGAGATTGATAATAGGTTTCATGTCAAGTCGATGCTGGAGAATTCGTTCCAAGCACCGATGGACAATCCTATTGTTAGGACTGCATTAAGAGGTGATAGAGAAAGTGTTAGGTGATTGCCACCTGTGTCTACCTATGATACTGTGATCATGCAACCGTAAGGTCATTTGTCAACCTTCATCCCTTTGCCGCCTTGGCATTAATGGTCCTACAGTCCGGCAGTTACGACTATATTGTCCACAGATGACAGGTCTTAATATAAACTACATTAAAAAGGTACAGCAAATCGTATTAAAATCTTGAAATCTCTAGTGGGGCATTGGAAACGCGAGGGTATTACATCAACCGGCGCCAAACGGACAAATTGCTTACAAAATTGTGTTTGAATGAAACATCAAAACCAAATACTTGACAGTGAATTTAATGAGTTTTTCCTTTGAATCGTCATGTTCTGGAATTACTTGTCGCCTGGGAAATTATCTTGAGGTATCCAAAGGTATTGTTCGCAAAAAAAAAAAAAACAGAAGAAGGATGTTTACGTAAGGCCCATCAATCTCAAACTAAAGGGCTCCGGAGAATACGCCCGGTGCAACCAATAACTTCATTCTTGGGCACCCTTGCAGGAAAATATTGAAAGACGGGATGGCTCACCTATCTCCCAGCCAAGTCTGGGCCTGAATTTTAATTAAAAGCTTATTTTAACTCGGACCACCAACGCTGCCGCCGTAAACTGCAACCAAAGTAATGATCTCTCATGTCGTTGTTACTCAGAAATAATGGTTTCTCATATTCGCACCTGAGTCCCTTAGCGCTTGGGTGCATTGGCCTGTCGTTAATACAAACCACGTGCACCGTCTGAAGATGGAAGATAGTGCAAATTACTTAAGTAAATGTGTACTTACACTAGGCCAGATCCTAGATCTCATCATCACTTTTACTACCTTGCAAATCAATGCATAAAAACAATTTTTCCATTAATTGTTTAATTATGGTCGTCCCTCCTGATATTTTCTAGCATCGCCTACCGTTAAAAGCAACTGAACGTTGGAGATGGATCTAATATATGTCCGTATATTGAACCACCCGTTGTTCTGTTATGTTCAATCAAATGGAACACACCTCTTCGGCTATCACGTTTTAGGCAAATACGGCTGAGGAAGGCCCTCTTCATGTAGTCGATGCTTTAAACCGTGTGATAATGCTATCTCGCACCATATGCAAGATGGTTTTAAAAAAACTTAACATTGAAACAAATAACAGGCAGTAGAGAATTATTATTTTTGACATTTTTATTTCCTTACTGGATATGTGCACTCTTTTTTATTTTTGTCTACCAGTAGATATGTGAGTTATGACCACGTATTTCATCACTCATTTTTTTCACCAGGGGGATTGAATGATAGATGACTGTGGCCCAGGAAGAAGTTTAATAAAGGTGTCTATGGCTGAAGTCAGCTTTTTAATACATCGACCACTGCTTGATCAACAGCCCCAACAGTTGGTCTCATCTTACGGTCTTAGCTTATAGTTTTAATCGACAGGATGAATTATGGGCCCTCCAGTTTGCACTTATTTGACATTGATTCCTGATGACCTTGAAGAAATGCACTAGTCGCCTAACCTATGCTGTCGCGCAAATTAATTCTGATGATATACTGATATGTATTTACTGCATAATCTTCAATCACATATCTGTAATTTTAACAGAAACTGACAGCCCTCCAATATTATATCACATTACAAAGGCTAACGCTCTTAATACCCATGATTAGTGAAAATACCACCTTGCGCATTATCGGAGATCAATCTAATACTTGGCCGATCTCCTAACACTTGGTAAGTGTTAAGATGACATATATAAGTAATTGTGTGATAAGTGGTACCAGGAATTAAGACATAAGCCACTGTAATCTGTCTCGATAGTTTCCAACTTGATGCTTCAGATAAAATAGTCTTCCCAAGTTTTTTCTTTTTAGCTGTGTTTCATCATTTAATGTTATGAATCTTTTTATGGCAATGGTGATTTGGCATTATCCAGGTTTCTTCTCTTCCTGTCGTGGACAGGTTTTGTTCGGATAAGATCTTATTGAAAAGAATATCCCACACAGTAACAGAGATTTACATGCATTACTCAAAAGGCAGGGTTAGTTACTTTATAGACCCCCTTAATTTCACTTAAGTGCAACGCCCTTCTTTAGCGCTTTCACGTAGAGCTTGTCTGCACTTGATGAGATGCTTGTTGCTTGGTTTATCTACGGTTCAACTTATCAAATTATTTTCAGCCAATCTTTATCATATTGTTTTACATTTACCGCCGACAATAGCAGCGGCTGTTCTTATTGTATACACAAGGTACAAATACTTCTTTCTTTCTATGAAAAGAACATAATGCATTGCCAACGTGGTGTATTGAATTCGTAATTGCTACCTGCATAATTCAGCTTATCGGAATTTATTATACGCATTCGAGTATAAACTAGATCTGTTGTCTGTCAAGATTTTTTAATGCAATTTTCCGTTGGCATCTTTTCGACGACATACTCATTCAGCCTTGTTTCCTTTATTTACGCACTAATTTTCTTTTAGATTGCGAAGAGGTTTACAAGAATGGAGGTCTTAGATATCCAGGGGAATATTACATCATGATTCAGCCCTCGGACACCGACCACGCCTTCAAAGCCTGCTGCAGGATTACCAACGAGTCAGGTAAGCAAAGACTCCGGAATAATGTAATTGTTAATTCAGCTTGAAAAGAGATATCAAAAAGCTGTTATGTTGGCGCTACTCAAATGGCTTACAAACTGTGATAGGTAGAAACGGTGAAATGTCAGGTATGTTGTTTAAGCGGCTTGTAAAGGGTTTTAAAACATTAGTTTCCTTTTATTATGCGCCATAAATCACTGAGAAGTTAAATATGGAACCCGGATTAACGGGGAGTCTTAAAAGATTCTATATTTGTTCTCTTATGAGAGGAAGACTATCTCTGAATGTTATCTATTTAGAGACAAAATGCGGGTGCAAATTCGTTAATAATTGTGAAGATCAAAGAAAAGGTATGAGACGACTAAATATTGTTGGGGACTAAAAAACATCCTTAGAATGCTCATGGGCTTTTAATAACCTAAAATTAAAATGCGATTGTTTTAAACTAAATGGCAGGGATTGTGGGAGTTGAACTGAACATGCTTCAACCCACGTGATCGTTAATCTAATTTTCGTCAGGTGTATTTCGTTAGTAATTATGAAGATCAAAGAAAAGGTGTGAGACGACTAAATATTGCTGGGGACTAAAACATCCTTAGAATGCTCCTGGGCTTTAAATAACTTAAAATTAAAAAGCGGTTGTTTTAAACTAAATGGCAAGGAATTTGGGAGTGCTTCAACCCACGTGATCGTTAATCTAATTTTTGTCAGGTGCAAACGTTTTTCAGAGGAAATGTGATATTTGGATAAAACAGCGTCCATGTACAGTGTATGAGGAAACAGATGATATATTTATCCCTGACAACAGACCAGCAACAGTTCTTTTATCATACTAGGTCTCAAAACTTTCTTATTTTCTAACAAAAAAGTACCTTTTCTTTTGAAAAAAAATACCTAATGAAAAATTCTTCAACTCAGCTGCCCCCCCTCCCCTCCATCCCGCCATCTCAGCAAAACACCCCGGTCAGCAAGGTATCCAACTGACTTCGGTGAAGTTCAATCTATTTAACCTTTCGCTGCTGGTCAGTGTGAAGATATTTCACAGTCAACTGTTGCCTAACCCTCAGAACAGATTCCAGTCCATAAAAAACCAATTGATGATAAATCTTTCAGAGAGGTAATTTCTCGGATTTCGCGGCTTGATTGGCAGGCCTTTGAAAAGAAAGCTGTCCGTTTTTTTGTTTTTCTCGTAAATATGGAAATCGTTGGTGTTTTGTTACCTTTAATTGCTATAAAAGACGAGCAGGTTCGGAACTAGGGGAACTTGAGTTCGGTTTTGCAATTTCCTACTGTTAGAAATTGGTGAAACTACGTATAATTGGCATATTTTTAAGCTTATGGTATCCAGTTTAAAATATCGAGCGGCATATGAAAGTTATATTTAATCCACCTGCGTGAATTTTGAAATAGATGGGCATAGTTTTTCTTCTTATTGATTTCGACTATCAACTTTCACAAGTTACGTAAGCACAAAATGTTAAATCCGAGGTTGAGGTTACATGTACCAGACCGTTGTGGAAACTAGGAAAGAAGCAAAAATGATTTCAGCATAAGGATTTAGCCGTAGCATACTTTTATGTGCATGCTACCATGGCTAAAGCATCTTGTAGCTGCCATCAATAATGTTATTTAAGTACATCGATGTCTTTGCGCACAATTTTTTATTTACTATTAGCTAGGTGAATAGTGAACATATGTAGGATATCCGCACCTTCGTCTTTTGCCAAACCAGGCAGTCAATCGGTTCTTTTCTTCTTTTTTTATGTGGTTTGAACCTTTAATACATTTATAATGTAAAAACCAATGCGATATGATATCGAGTGTGATGTCGAAAGGGCAAGTTACCAGTAAAGCGGATTGACACATGTCCCAGGAAAGGGTTTGAATCGAAACGTTGAGGAGACTGCAATTTCACCACAAGAGTAAAAAGACGGAAATGTAATAATGATCATATCAGAATGACTTTTATAGTCATTTGTAAATCTTGATACGAGAGGCGTCGGTTTCCGAGACGTCTTTATTTAGTTATTGTACCATTTTCATTATTTCTATTATCAATAAGGCAAAGGTAAAACGAACTACTTAAAATGCCACGTCTGAGATGGGGCTCAAAAACGGGCATTTTGCATTGCGTGAGGCTGGGATGTTTTTTGTTATTTAATTTCTATAGTGATACCAAAAATAATAGCATGAATGCCAACACGCCTTACTGTCTCACGTGGTAGAGATTAGGACGGTTATTACTTCCAACCATGAGCTGCAGATTGATCAGGTCTAGTCGGCCGAAAAGAAAGTAGTAACCCTTTCATAAATGTCTCATAAATACACTTCAAGCGCATGTCATGTAACGTGACATATTCGAACAGCGTTTATGTTGCTTTTTTTAAATTCACAATGTTAAAGTGCAAGTGCTTTCTTAAGATTTTTATAACTCAGTCATTATTCAAAACATCCAGTTATTCCTGCGACGTAGTTCTGTCAAAAATTATCTTTCCAGATTTTCAAATCTGTACAATTTGTTTACATTTTTGTGTTTATTTGTTTATTCATTTAGGATGGACAGTCATTCAACGCAGGCAAGATGGATCTGTGAACTTCTTCCGCAAGTGGGAGGACTACAAAACTGGCTTTGGGGATCTGAAGGGAGAATTCTGGCTAGGAAACGATCACATCCACGATCTGACTTCACAAGGTATGGTATTCTCGAATGAAGTTACTTGCTCAGAGTTAAACTATCACTCAGTATCACGGGTGCAGCACACATGCGCATTTCTTCTCACTCTTGTATTTGATTTCTAGGACGGGCGAGATTGAGCTACATGCATATCCATGGGAGAGAGATATCCTTTATTTCTTAAACATACCCCGGCCGAAAAAAACACCACTCAAATGCCAAAATTGAGATTTGCTCACGGCAGATATTTTAAGGTTGATAACGTACTTGATTGTATAATTTTGACAGCGTGTTACTGGCCCCGAAAAAACATTTTAAGGTAAAATTAGCCTCCCCGCCATCGTAAATTAAGTTGTATAGTGGCCCCGTTGACACTATGGGGAAAGGGCTCGGGAAAAGGGCAGCTGTAAGTCCGCTGACGTGGTACAAGAGGCAAGCATACAGGAAGGAATAAGCAATAAAAATCTGCAAGACGCTTTCATGTATAAGATCTTTTTTAGTTCTGCAATGGGGTGCTTAGGAACATAAACATCGATTTTCTACTACTTCACACAAACATTTATCTCTAAAGGTTAGATAGTTAATTTTGGAAAGGGCGTATTTGCACCATCTGATTTTAGTTAAGATTATCCCCAAAACGCGTTAATCTTTATTATACTTTTAGGTGCTTATAAACTCCGCATCGAGATGGAGACTTGGGAAGGCAAATCGTACTACGCAGAATATGACAGCTTCAGCGTCGGAGCCGAGAGCGACCTCTATAAGCTGAGCGTGAAAGGTTACCATGGCAACGCTGGGGACTCTCTGACATCTTACTGGGAGAACCACGATGGACAGCCCTTCAGCACGGTGGACAGAGACAACGACGATCGTTACTATGACAACTGCGCCAAGCATTATCGCGGTGCCTGGTGGTTCAAGAGCTGCTTCGAATCTCACCTGAATGGGGTGTACTACCAGAAAGGAAAGCACAACAATTACTTTGTCCGCAACGGAGTCCAGTGGAATACTATTCACCTCCACTCGTCCCTCAAATATGCCATCATGATGGTGAAACCCAACGAAAGCCCCAGCATGATCACCAATGAGGTCCAGTAAACAGTTCAGAATCAGAAGGCGAAAAGGTCTGCAAAATCATTAGACGCGACAATCATTCATTCCGTGGTATACCACAGGGGAATCCTTGTAACACACTGCCAAGTTTAAGGAGGCTCTCTGAACCAAAAAGCGGGCCGTTCGTTCTCCCGTTCTTGTTTGTAGTATAACAATAGGGACCTGTGGCACCGAATTCGTAAATGCTGCTGAGACACATTTGGCACATGTCTATTACTGCTGATGACACTTAATTTTTGTACACTGAAATGTTCTAGGAAAATTTTGCACTTATGCCCGCAAAAATGTATAAAAGATTAGTAGTCTTGGTGTCATTGATGGCAAGGGTATCTTGCGTTAAGCGGTAGTCCGCTGTCGCATTGATACCCGAGTCGGTGTAAGCGGTTCAGGAAAGATGCTGGTGATGGAAAAATGAATTAATTTCACCAAAGCGAATGGTTATCTCTACGAAAGGTTGTATGACAAAAGAAAAAAAAGAGATCTTTGTAAATAGTTCCATTACGAATTGTTTATTAATGGTCATTAATGTTAAATTTGTATATAATTTATTTTGATCTTTTCAGATAAGTATAATGCAAGTTATATTATGTGAAAAATGAAAACGCAAATATGAGATTTATATACGATGGAAGAGGTTGAAATGAAATTAGTCAACAAAAATAGGAGCTTCGAAAAAGTGAAAGACATACACCATCTTCACAATTGCGTTAATAGCCAGATCCAACATATCATAACGTAATTTGAAGACAATGGTCCACTGAAAGAAACGGTGCTTATAGTGGAGTTGTCCGAGTTGTACATATCCAAATGTAAATAATTCTAGGCCTAAATGTTCATTTCCTATATTGTGATAAAAAGTAAAGTAGCAATAATGTGTACCGAAGGTAGAAATCGATCTGTACTAAGATTTTGGTCTCATTTTAATAAATGTTTTGTTTAAAAGGTTTGTTCAGTTTTTTTCCTGAAGTTCAGTTATCTCTCTCTCTCTCTCTCTCTCTCTCTCAGCAAAAGAACGAACTCGATGGACCACATTTGTCAATCTTCAACAGAACAGACAACATTTATTTCAAAGCAAAAATTCAACACACATTCATTAACATTCGCCCTTCGATACCATGAAGCACATAAATTTCTATTCAACTCGGCAAAATGTCAAAAACTTCAAGAACCGTTTGAACACAGCTCAGCTTCCCCCGTGGCACTGCACTGGCACAGAAATAATTATGACAAATCGTAGTTGTACCAAAAAACAACATATTCATTTGAGTATTCTCGCTAAAGCTGAGGGGATGTAATTGGGCGTGGAAGGCGCTTGTGTAGGGCAAAGGTGCCACGTATGTGTTGAACGAAAGAAAAGCGAGCCTGCCAACACTGCCATGTGAAACCTTTTTTTTCTTCGCGAATTGCGGAGTTTAATCAAAGGATTCAAAGTACCACTTTTGTGGAAATATTGTCTTGTTTAACTGACGTTAAAATGATGCTTTATGGCTGTCTACATACCTCAAATTCAGGTGTGTGTGTTTGTGTGTGTGCTTGGAGATGTATTATTAACTATTGCGTAGATAACTTAAAACGCACGACCACCCAAGTTTTTTTTTAAATAATGTGATACGCCTGTTTTAGTGCACCGCCTTAAGGGTATGACACTAAAACTGATGAGGCTTTTTCTTACGTGCTATTGCAAGGTAAATACTACAATGGTCAAGTGTTCTTGCTGGAATGGTGAGAGGAAATTATTCACGCAATGTAACTCAGCAGATATATAGAACTATTCAAACTGCAAATCCGAATTCGTTTGATGAACTCTGCTTCTCTGGCTCAAGGGGTAGTTGTCGGAATGCTTTAATTTGCTAGCAAAAACGTGCACCGTCTTGAAATAATGCAATCTTTCCTCTATATCGGTCTTTTAACATGGATAAACATACGCTTGTTAAGTTGTTTACTCTATTCTAATGTGTGCATTTCTGCACCTAATTAAGTTTAAGCCGTTGCGTTAAAATCGCACCTGTGCTACTTGGTCGAAAACTAAAATTGCGGCAGATGTGCTAACTTGAACAATACCCAGCAATGTTACTGCTGAGATAGTTTCTACGAAATGTTGGAAAGATTTCGATCAACAATTCTGAAGAATTTACTTGCTAAATTGTAGTGTTCACACAGATACTTGTGCTTATGTCTGAATATGAAAAAGAGCCATCTTAGCTACCAAGTACATCATCACGTGTGAATAACGCGGTGAACAGAAAAAAAGCTTAATATGTTAATATATCTCAATTTTTTTTCTATTATCTTTATGTAACATTTCATCAAATAATACTGTAAATTTTATATAATGTAAAATTTTGCTACGACAGCATATGTAACATTCTTGTGATCCTCAGTACAAAAATCGTTGTCAAAAACATAATACAGGAATTAACCCTACTGGTGTTTCACCCATTTATTGGGCCTACTTCTTAGAAACATTGTTTTTTTCTACAGATTGTCATTATGTTCTAAGTGCATCGGTATGTATTACTTATATCAATTCTTTGCCCTTTGAATATATCTCCCCAAACAACTGAAATATGGTTATTTTTACTCGCCTTCAGCCACGCTCCAGATATGTGACTTTTGGATTACAAACGGGATATTGCAAATACGGCCAATTTTTCATGAATTCAGAAAATCGTGTTCGAGGTATTACAGTGACACCTGATTGGTGTCGGATATTGCCCTTTGAAACTGTAATGATGGAATGAATAGATAATAAGGCAGTCCGAAAAAAACAAATTTTCTTGGAAACTACAAAACGCTTAACTCTGATACTTTGTTTTAATCATGACTGTTAGAAAAGCTCTTAACCCAAAACAACTTTTATGCGTCAGAGGCAGTATAATGTTGTTGTATTTTAGTGAATTTCTCACTGGATTATAGTGAATGATTTTGGAGTTGGGTGCTTTTTATTCACCTCATTTATACTGAGAAAGAGAAAGAGAGTTTGTCAATAAACACACCTGTACTCATAGTACATGCGTGAATAGATATCGCTAATTATTGATTGGTGTGTTACTTCACCCGATATACAGAGCTCACAGCTTGCTGTGCACTTTCACGGTGGGGATCAATACCTCCGTATACATGAATAAAACATGGGTTGTGCACGAACACGTCATTTCACTCTGATAGTAATGGTAAGGCGTCAAACTTAGTGTTAATCAAGATGACATATCAGGGCAACATCATGGGGCGTACATGTAGATGTACATTGGAATTGTGGTAACAGCAATCAGAGCAATCGCCATCCTCCACCTTTCTTCTGATCTGTGATGTCCGGTGCGAATAAGTACCTCATCGCTGCCCAGATGGACTGACCGCGCCCTACATAGAAAATAGCAGCGTATATAAAGGTATTATATACAGTTCTAAAATCAATCAGGTTTTCCTCGATTTTGACAAAAGAGCGAAGGAAACGTTGCTTAGAAATATGGTTTCATCGAACAGTCGGCAGATAAAAATACTGAATGTGAATTAGCAGCTCTAGGGTAAAAGTGTTTCCACAATTTTATAAACTGATTCAATTTAAATGAATTCACCACCAGAGAAAGACATAAGAACAACCAAACAGCTACCTTAAATTGTCTTCATTACTCCCCATTGGCTTGATCAGTTTAGCCTAATGGTTCACCTACTACCGTTTTTCTGTCTCTGTAGAGCAAACTTAAGCAATTTAACAGATTTTCACAGGCTACAAAGAAAGCAACATCTTCACTGAATGTACTACTGGCCAAGAGATGCGCCTGGAAGCATGTTGTAATGGATTTTTGGCCTAGATTTCACTGAAGTCGCTCGTCGTGGGCGTGACATTGGTTTCTCATTTTCTCGAATCCAAGGAAAGGACGGGTTTGCATGATTTAGGAAACGTCATCAAGTTCGACTGAGGGAAATGAAAAATTCATACCCATAATCACCCTAGAAGATGTAAACGATGGAAATGAGATTGAATATTTTATAATTTCATTCACATGCCTCTCAAACTGCAGCAATATGTAATTCTAATGGTACTGAAATGCATTATCCATCGCCAAGGTTTAATAACGCCTGGATAAAACGCAAATATAGACAACCTGCATTTAATCGGTATTAGACAGAAAGAGATCAGAATGCCAAGGTGGCCTAGAAAAAGGATATTCCAGACAGTGCTGAAAGTGGCCATCTTCATCGTGTCCATCCAAATGATTCTGATGATAGTATTTTCGTCGAAGCGTCTTCCGGACCAACAGAGCGGTTCACAACGGAAAAATGGCGCTCCTCAACGAGTTTGGCCGGCAATGAAGAAGCGGATCCCTTTAAACTACAAGGAAGCAGTAAAACTGTACAACGCTGCATGGGCTCTCAGGAACAAAAGGCCCAAAGACTGTGTGAAGCCAGTGTTTTCCAAGCATGATCTTCCTAGAGTGGCGTTGGCTAGCTATCCCGGGTCCGGGAACACTTGGGTACGACACTTGGTACAGCAAGCAACCGGTGGGTGAAAATGTCTTCCATCTTAAGATATTTGGTTTTTAATAGGGCTAAAACGTGATTTAAAATATACACACACCATTAAATATGTTTAAATTGTTTAAGGTAGTTTTTTATTTAATATATTTTACTTTATAGATGTATGTCTGGTGCCGATATTTTTTCTCGTGATAATGAAAAGGCTTTTACAAATACATGGCACATAACACCCCACCGTACAAAGGTAAAAATGAGAATGAAAATATATTTTGAGTAATACACCATGCCCATTGTTCTGAACACAAAAAAGGAGTGCGACATTCACGCTTGTTTAAAATAGCGGCTGTCACATGCACCATAAACGCGTTTCACAAAATGAAAAGAATGCCAAGAATTTAGTGATTCAAAACCACCTTTAACCGAAACCACAAGCTGTTAAATATCCATTATCTTCATCGGGGTCACTCTCAATGACAAGAAAATTAGCAAGAAGGTATATCAAGTACCTTGATGTTTTGGTTAAGTTTTGTAAGCATTAAAAGTGAAGCATTACAATTTGTATACACATTGTCTCTCTTGTCTTCTCATCAGTCATAGACTTCCTCCTTACTTAATTGTCATTTGCCGTGTTGTAACCATAATAAGTACCTGATGAAAAAGATTTGAAGGGTTTCAGAAATTGGAACCAGAACTGTGCCGCAATAAGCTTTTAAGTCTGAATATTCAAACTGTTAAGGACCTATGTTTAAACGTTTAACTAAGGGAAAGACGCAAATGAGTATGAAATTTAAGTTAGCTTAATACAGTGAGCTAAATACAGTACATCTATATTACTTTTTCTCCCTATGCGCTCTGATAGGTCCTGGCAGTCACTGTAAGCCTGTTGAATATACCTTTCACCAGAATGATTACTGTGCATAATTTTTTAGGTATTGTGACGGGCAGTGAGTACTTGGACATGGGTCTCTCCTCTGCGGGAATGATAGGGGAAGGTTACAATGGAAGCAATGCCATTATGATAAAGACACACGAGTTTGGGGCCGACAAAAGGAAGGGTTTTGACAAGGCAGTTTTGATTATTAGAAATCCATACGACGCCATGATGTCCGAGTTTCATCGGCGTCAAGGCGGCCATCTTGGACATGCCAAATCCAAGCACTTCACGGACGGTACAAGTAAGCTTGTGTGGCGACATTTCAAAGTATTTACAGTCTAGAGTTTTCCTGACCCTTTTCTTGTACTAAAATGAATAATGGGTTATTATTATTCGTAAAGATTTATTCTTTCATTCATTTTCAAAAATAAAAAACATTGAGCATGAAAATCTCTGGAATTTTCAAAAATAATAACAATATTCCCCGTTATTGTTATAAATGTTATTTGTTTATTTGTATATGAAAAGAAACAATCAAAAAGTTTTGCGCGCTCGTTGTTACAGTTTTAAGCCTGCTTGGGTCATCAATTATCTTAGCCTCGTTTCAATAACTGGATGTTCGTTGAATATACGCCTGGCTTTTAAATATTCGATGAAGTTTACTAACCTTCTTCGATGACAATAAAGTTTGTTTTGTTTTGTTTTCAGCCTGGCCAGAATATATACGGTTCGAAGCCAAGCGATGGCTGATGTTTAACCTGGACTGGTTGCACCTCTTCGAAAAACCATTGATGGTGTTGGCTTATAGTGATCTCTTAAAAAACACCCATGACACAGTGGTGCGTTTGACAAAATTCCTAAACATATCTGTCACCGAGGAACGCATTCAGTGCGTCTTAGAAAACAGCCAGGGAAAATTCCAGAGATATGCCCGGAAAGTGATAGATTTCGACCCATATAATAAATCAATGAGAAGAAAAATAGACGCATATTTGAATATTACAAATATTGCCCTAAATGTTCGAAAAGCAGAACTAGACGCGAGACACTCATTTGATGGTGTTCAAACACTGTGAACATGAGAAGATTTTTTTGTTTTTGTTTTTGAATAAAGAAAGTTTTGCTATTGATTACAATCATACGGCTTGAATATAATATATTTAATCTTACAACACTTCAACAATGCAACTGCATTGATTGGAAAAATCAAACGACAAATGTTGGCATGACGCATATGACGAGATAGAATTGCATTTTGTTCTAAGTAAACGAATTTTAAACTTTGGCCTAAACAGGTTTGCACATGGTATTTTATGATAATACGAAAGGTGAAGCTGACATAAGGTATTAAGGGTATTAAGGAAAACGTATCCAAGCATAGCGTTTTAGTGGAGTATTCTGCGTCGTTTTTGACTCAAAGGCAAGTAGCATGGAAAATCTCTGAAAAATGACAGCAACGGTATTGTTCTTTTAAAATAGGTTCCACAATCACCTAAGGCAAAAGCTCATAAGTTAATGATAATCATGTAAAGTAATGTATTTTTAAATAGTTATTTGAATACTCTAACACGGATCCTCTATCCATATGCTGTAAACAGTTAGTTCCTAAAACTACAATTTTACATGTAAATTTATCTTGCTGTTCAAAAGGTTGGCTTTTTAAGAAGAAATCAGCCTATAGTAATGGCAATTTGACTTGTGAGATGCCGCTGTGCCCTCGACGTATTGTCATCAAGAAAATAGTTACGTATTAATTCAACTCATACACCATATAAAACAGAATGTTGTTTTTTAGTAGAAGGATTAAAAAATTGATTGTATTATAGATATTTAGCACGCCTGTTGAATGAATTCTCATTTATCATTTTTAATGATGTTGGCGCAGTTTTAAATCCTTCATTATAAGTCAGTAATAACAGAGATCGTCTTTCTTTTCCTTTTACATATTAAAAGTAGAGTCCACGCGTGCAAACCGATAACAGTGATTGCATTTTTCACAAGATCCAACTGTCAATTCCTTTCTCGGTTTATTGCTGCGGAAAAACATCTCAGCTATCACACTCTTACAGCTTTACGTGCCAACCGTCAAATCATTATAGGCATACTCATACATTCATTGTACATAAATACATACATGCACTCGTGCTCGACTATACATATGTACATAAGCACACGTGAAACATGCATGTATGGTCTCTTTTTGAGCAGTGCTTGACATACAAATGAAGACTTTTACGTGTGATTGATTGTTTGATGATTGAAAAGAGAGAGAGAGAGAGAGAGAGAGAGAGAGAGATAATTAAAGAGATTCACTGAATACAACCGGTGTATATTGTGTTTTATCGTTCGTGTGAAATTCCCTTTACAGTTTATGTTTTAGCAACTTTCTTTATGTATTAATTATTTAGAGCATTATTTTGTGTACTAACAACGGCCGAACTTTATTCATACATTAAATATCAGGTCAAAGTCAAACAACAGAAACAGTTTCTTTGGAAACAAAAAACATCAGTCTTACAATGTATTGATCTTCATATGGTCAGAAGATGAGTATTCAGTGTGCCCTAATGAGCACCCAAGGTAAACGTCAAAGATATCATATATTGTTTACAACACGATTTGTCATCGCGTAAAAGATTGATTAGTCTTCCCCATATAAGTTGTCTGTTTGCGTGAGTTTGGGCTAGACACAGCGTTTTGCCACAATAATGCCACTCAGTTCCCGAGTGACGGTGTCCTTGCCGGTACCAAGGCAGGCCTCCAGCTACGACCCTGTGGGGTTAAACAGAGGATCAGGTAGGCCGTTATAAACGGATTTATGTTTACATTGTCGGTACAAGTCCGACTTCAGTATTGGAATCTCTGTTCACTGTACAGTGCACGCTCTTTTTTTTAAGAATAGGTATAATTATATAAAAATTTATAACTAAGAGAAAATATTATTGAATGACTGTGTAATCGACCAGCTGATTATTTACATCATCCAATAAAACAAATATTAATCCTGGTCTTTGGCGTGAACAGTAATCACTTAAGTTGAATCTTTATTTTACATCAACCTGACGTATTTTCTATACTATCATTAAAATGTTTCCTTTAGAAAATATAATATATAGAAAATAAAAAAATAGATCAAGCATTATGGGTTATTGGATAGATAACAGTACATTAAAGAAGTTTGAAAATTATATATATATATATATATATATATATATATATATATATATATATATATATATATATATATATATATATATAATAGAAAAGAAAACATTTTTTAAATCAGACAGTATGTCCAATGTGGGAATTCATGTCTTACAGACGGACAAGCAGTTAAAAAATACTGGCAGCGTCTGAAGAAAAACAGAAATATAAAGACGAAAAAAGACTTCAAACAACAGGATTTAAGGTGAGCTATTCTACAGCATTTCAGTTGAGAGAGAGAGAAAAAGAGTTAGTGAGAGCTTGCATCCATTGTGCATAAAACATTGTCTGTTACGTATTATCACATAACAAACACCTGCTATTGATTATTGCCAGTAATGTACTGAAACAGACTAAGTGACACATTTTTCACAGACGTGCATCAAGTCCTCCGTTTGCTACAGACAGAAACAAAGAGACGGAATGCGCTGTCGCTGAAAGATTGCTTACTAATCCTTTATCTTCGCCGAGTGGCCTCTTCTCTAACACAGCTGAGAGAGAACTTCGTCAGAAGAGAGGAAGCTTCGATGTTTATCCAGAATTTAGATCGGAGCTCGCTACTCAAAACAGGAGTTCAAACAACTGAGTTTAATTTGTCAGCTGGGAAGATAATACAATACCTTCATCTGTATGGTGCCTAACTCCCAAGATCTTTATTGGTTATTGCCATTTGTTTAGCTAATAATAGGCCTATAAGCAAATACTTTGAGAAAACTATTCAAATTGCAAGTCAAGTCGATTTACCCAGGAAACTTGGTTAGTCACGGATTTTGTTGAATGTGATAATGAAATAGAATTATTTCCAACAGTGACACGAATCTCTTTGATTATGCATTAACATGACTACCGATGTCGTCTTTTCCTTTTTTTCTTAATGTATTTTCATTATATGTATGTTGACTTGTAAACCCGGCCTGCAACTGCACTGGAAAGATTATGATAAGTAAAAGCGGTGCGGTGAAACTCTACTGTCTGCCCCTTGCTAAATATGCTTCAATTGATAACTGTGTTATCATGTTATTTTAGGTCTAAACGTTCAACTAGTCACAAGTTATCATTTTTGATAAGTCTTTTGTTTGCAGTAAATAGAGTAAAACAACATACATTGGCACAATTTTTGGATTTTGATTTATTTATTTTACATGTTAGGCCAGACAAAATGGATATGTTGGATAACGAGGCGATTCTCCGTAAACAGGATCGTTAAACAAAATTTATATTTTAAGATCGATTGGTGTTTTTTATATTATTCTTATTTTAGGTGTTAAATGCGGTGTTTGCGATATTCATGGATTCTATTATGAATTTCTCCTACCAACCAAACTAATAAAACATGATTTCTGTAAAATTCGGCTCAGTGTCTCGCGTTAACCAACTTATCAATTATTGTTCAGTGAATGTGTTTGTAGAGCTTGCACAGCACAATCCTGGTGACACACTCATTGTGTCAAATCAAGGAGTGTTTTCATCTCCTAAGATGGCTGTTACGGTATCACAAGGACTACTTAGCATCTGAAACAAATAATTTAAAAAAGGCAAAGACTGTCACAGTAATGTGTTTGTTGGCTTCACGAATAACACACATACTAGCACGACACGCGCGCGCACACACCTATCTGAATAACAATTCTGAAACTTTACACATGTACCTTAGCACACAAGTAATGTGTTCAGTTTAAAAAAAATCTGAAAGTACTTATTTTTGTCCTAATTTTTGGCGTTCTTAAAGTGCACCAAAGTGGTAAAATTTATGGAGCCTTGTCTTAATTATATGGATCCTAAATTTAATTGAATTTAGGTACTAAAGCAAGAGCACATACGTTCGCTTCATTGACCGAAACGTTCTTATTATTTTGTCTATTTTTGCACGCACTGATCTCTGCAGACGGGTTTTATTTCATGTAATCATTCGTCCGATTCCTTTCGTGTTATCTGCTGTAAGATCGCATGCATCGTTTGATTACGGCGGCCACTTGCCTCTCGTACTGGTGAATAACATGACACCCCTGATTAACGATCAATCGACCGAGTAACGGAGGATCAATTTAACGTGGAGGATGTTAAACAATAGCACTGCGTCGATGTTAGTCTTGGTGTTGTTGCAGAATGTTAAATTGGTTTGCGTAAAACAAATAAATAAATGAGATCTGAAGTGATCTGAGAGCGTAGAGACCAGTCCATATTCAACTTATTTCCTGGTTGGTAAATGACCGCCCAATGCAGTGTTTTACATATTGTTATTTTTGTGTTTAGACAGCGTAATGTACCAGGTAGCTTTCACATGGGATCTAAGTGAATATCGTCTAGAAAAAGGCACCCGATTCGCTTGAGACAGAGTGGAATTATATAGGGAAATGAATCTGCTATCAATTTATGCTGTTTAATGTGAAATAATTATAAATGGGAAATAATCAAAGAGATAAAACTTCAGTACTTTCTAACCAGTGGAAGGCATTTAGAATTTCTCTTTGTACAGAAAAGGTGATGATGTGTTGGTAATTTTTTAATAAAAAAAATTATAAAACCATTAAAATACTGGCAGTGCACATGTGCGGACATTAAAATCAACTAATGTTCTAATTTGCTTTTATCTACTTGAGAAATAAAATCAGCATGGTGGCAATTATCCTATTTTAGGCTGTTAGGATTTCTTTCTTTTTTTTCAAGTGTGTGCGTGTTATATTGGCTTTGGGTGGCTAAAAAGTCTATTGATCAGCTCCATCCCCATAACGCTCTACAGAACTTTCTAAACTAACACGGATGTCCAACGGGTTGCAAACAGTGAGTCGGCCACCAGAGGCGTCAGACCAGGCTGGCATCTTTCCTGTGCTTTAATCAATGCATAGTACTCAGACTATGTCACACCTTCTCTTATTATGTTGGACGAAGTGACAAAAGATTCCTTGGTGGCATTGCTTTTGCCGTAAGTGGCAATCTTTTGCCTTCTCTCGTGTCTAACTCCTCTATCCTTTGCATAAGCGTGGCTAGGCTGAAGTAACTTTCACTGATTAGGGTTGCCCAAAGAGGGTGGAGTACCCCCCCTCCCAACCTCCACTTCACGTGGTTTGCTTATCTCCTTTCTTTTCTTTGGTTGCGTTTTTGCGCACACAGATTTACAAATGTAGCATATTCCTCTGCTAGTTATTATACCAAGTAGTGGTATTTAATGCTGCTACTGCCAACATTTAAATGGAACAGCAATATTATGTTACGGTCAGAAAAGATAACCAAGAGACCAAAGCGTTCCTCTCAAGGGATTTTTTTCTAAATTAATTAAACTGAACAATCAGCAAAAGTGAGTCACGGCAAGATGCAGTCACGTTGCTTGAAAAGTGCTTCAATTCCGCGCCGTTCCACGGTTCTAGGCTCTTATCACGGCCTGTCAACTTTAATCTAATTCAACTTAAGTGGATTATCGGTCTAATCAAGCGACGACTAGTGTCCTATCTGGTACCTATCAATAATTCATCTCGGCCAAACCTCTGTAGGGCAGTGGAATACGCACGTGGTGAGATGTAATTAATAGAATCCTCCGTGTTCCAAGACAACGTGTAAATTATAAATGCGCTTCAAGCGGACAGCTGATTACGGGTTATGTAGAGAAGAACTGTTCTTATGGCATCAAACATGCCATTTGATAGATGAGTACGTTTAATAGTGATGCTTTTTATTGCGACTTGAAAAATAAAGCAGTTTATTCAGCGTTTGTCACTTGATTAATTGAAACTTTACTTATTTTCACTTTTATGACACAGAGAATTATCATTATTGTACTCTCATGATGTTGTCATACATACTGATATATGTAATTGTTTATGTACAGAGCTATATACAATTACTTTTATGTGTGGTGTGCAGTGTACTGATTATCAAAAAATTTCAAAATGACAAGCGAAAGCACGCCTTGTGATAGTTGGTTTGGCACATAATGATACACGTCCTGAGTGACTGGACTTCTCACTTAAAAAGATTATGATTTGGAATGTAAAAAAGAGTGGCAAAGTATAATGTAATAATGAAAAAGCATCTTTCAAGTAGAGAAATTGTGCAGTGACAAATCAGGTCTTTTTTATAGTCTGTGTAAAATAGCAAAAGGCATTTTGCTATAACTCATAGAAGCACTGTTTTGTCGCAGACGAACGCTAGGTGAGCAAGTTCACTCATGATGGAAAGATATACAGTCCGCACTCATGAGTCTAAGAAACGACGTCGATGTCGTCTGGACTCGACGCAGTAAAGGCTGCTCTACTGCGCACGTGCACTTCCAAAGAGTCGTCTGAATCAAAACTTTTGTTCCGCCTCTCTGGATCAGCGCCATCTGGTGGAGTCCATTTTTGAAACAATGGGATTGAGAAACCGTCGCCACACCCTTTCGGTGTTGAACCACGTGAAGTGGATTCACCTGAAATTGAGAATCGAAACAGTTTGAATAAGTTACAATTTATTTTATTTAGAAATATACTTTGTGAACCGAATAAAATGTTTTTTCATGCTTATTTGATTTTTTAATGTTCTGTGAATTATTTAATTATTGACAAATTCGCCCATTTGATAGATGCACACATATTGTTTTGGCATATTGGCGTTTTTGGCATTTTGGTGAAAATAATCACGCATCTTTGAATAATTGTATATTATAGTATACTCATTTCAACATAAGGATTAGAATGAGAGAAAAAAAACTGGGGTCAAAATACGCTGCAAAATTGAATTTCAAAACTTTTCAAAACGAGATAAAATTTACATTTTAAAAATATTTATAAAGCGTTTTAACCTATCTAAAATAATCTGAAGTATAGAATATAAAAATGTAATGATTATTGTAGTACCCGCCATAATAATCTTAGGAGCTCCGAAAGTGTAGGATTCCAAACCAACTTCTAGAGCACCGAAAGGGTACTTACTCACCAGGGTGGACGTTCATGTGGAACTTGAGCTCATACGCTTGCGAAAATGTCTTCCCACATACTGGGCATGAACACGGTTTCTCCTTGGCGTGAGTTCTGCGAACGTGACTGTCATGGGCTGCGTGAGAGGCGAACGCCTTGCCACAATGTTTACACTAAAATGAGAGCATTTCCTCTTAAAATTACCATACGAAACCTTCAGATTTACTTCGACGTGTGATCTGTATAATGGTCTGTTTGCGCTACGTGAGGAACGTTCTCGTAATTAGCGGAATTAAATTCATCTTTCAAGGGGTTACGGTGTAATACTCAACTTAAATAATGTTGGCTAAATGATAAATATGTAACAGAAGTTCATACAGAAATTTTCAACACTCCAAGGTAAAAAAGAACGACAACATCCCCGAATACGTACAAATGGCAGCATAAATGAGGTGATAAAGCACATAATGCTCTGCCTTTCACCGTGAGAGGAGTTACCATAGAGTATTACCAAAGTATAATGGTATAATTATAAGGAACAACAGTTATCAAAGCCAGTCTGAAATGCCTCACATGTTGATTTTCCGTTGTCTAAGTTCGAGTTATGGCAGTGTACACAGCTCGAGCATTGATACTTAAACATGAAAACATGTTCATAACTCGGGGCACTAACGTGACGCAACAACTCGCATAAGAGCATACAAAACGACTATAATTGGAGAGAGATCGATGCGTTTCTACATTGTTTCGACAAACTTAATAACCTTTTGATACATGTACGTGTATCCCGTACGTGTGATATAGGAATGGCAGAGCTCAAGAAGCTTAAGAATAAATATTCATCGATACATTATTTGCATATTTTCATAAAAATAATGTTGAGATATACTTATTTATTAGTTTCATTGTATATTTGAAAGACTGTGAACATATTTTAAGTGAGCTTGCCCTATCGGTACTTGACTCGATGTGTTCGACGCATTCTTTTTTATTGTCGAGACCTACGTTATATGTTATGTATGATGATATATACAGAATACCCAAATCCAAGTAAAATATCTGACAAGTAGCTTTTTACAAATAAAGGTCAATTTAAAAATACTAACGGAAAAACACGAGTACTCTATCACTCCTTTCGGCTGGCGGGCATTAATTACACTATAACAGGAAAAGGACTTTCCAGACACTTTTCAAAAACAAGAGACATTCCATGAAAAGATCAAATATTGTTGTTGGTGAAAACTGGTCTTTTATACATTCCTGCTTACCTTGAATGGTTTCTCCCCCGAATGCTGTCTTATATGGGTCCGTAAAATACTGGAGGCAGTGAAAGCTTTGTTGCAATACACACATTTATACGGACGCTCTCCGCTGTGTACCTGGCAAGATAAGAAACCACAAATTTACAACATGAACCATTACAGCTGATCAAGCAGAGCAGACTGCAAAGAATTTCCATGTTCAAAATTGTTCTGGAATATCAATAAAGTTTTCATATTTTACAGCTTATTAAAACGCAAAACATTTATCAACAAAAAAATATAAATACAAAATAATTATAAGTGAAGACGTATAAAGAGAATCAAAGGCAATCCCAAATTTTGATTAGAATTGAAAGTAAGATGATAAGTCGTGTCGTGACTCTTACATTAATAAGTAATTAGCTTACGCTACACCAGATTTTATACCGTAATCGTTTTTTACCGTGTGTTTGATGTCAAGTATAATATCACAGCAACAAAGCGGTATTTAAAGGCATCAAACCAAATGTTTCGGGAATCCGGGGGTCAAAGCGAGTCAAAATAAACGTGGATACAAATTAGTTTCATCTCCTTGGAGACCTGTTTCGTTTTAGCGACTTTCTTTTTAACGACTAGAAACTGAAAACAATTCATTGTCTAATACCGATTGAGCTCTGAACTTCTACCCTGGAGACAGAGACTGATGGAAAGTTATATATTTTTACAGGTGAATTTGATCAAAAAGATTGCAAAGCCGCAAAGTCAGGTGGAATCCTATGGGTATTGTGCCTTCACAGGCAAGCTGTTCACTTCCAATTAGTGTACATGGCACGCATAGTGTAGCAGAACAAAAACATTAATGAGATACAACAGTTTCAAGGGGATATACCAGCTCTCAATCTTATCAAATTATCAAAATTAACCAACATTTTATGCCAGGAAAGCAATCACTGCATCTGGCACGGGATTTTATGATTATTATTTAGCAAGAATTGTCTGATTTTTTTCATTGCACAGAATCTGCGGTTATTAGTATAAGAAAGAATGGAACGTTGACAAATAATGATTGTAATGCTTTATAGTGTGGATAATTAGGTTAAAACAAATTGAGGTACCACTTATTTCAGCGAAGAAAATATGTTCTTACCCTCATGTGCTTGTTCAGACTGGAGGACTGACTAAAGCTCTTGCCGCATACGGTACACTTGTGTGGACGATGCTTCTCATGTACGTGTAAAATGTGAATGCGTAGACGATCCCGTTTTTCAAATGACCTACAAAATTATGTGACAACAATATTGTAACATTGAAATTCTAATAACGTAATTTTTTCAGATTCATTTTCCATCGTTCATTAATAAACAACTATTCTAGAATCACGCCTTGACATTACGCCAATATAAACAAAATTTATTTGGATTATATGTGTTGCTAATAGTAAAAATGGTTCTTTAAAATGTCCGTCTAGCCACTTAACCAGAGTCCAGTCTGAATGCTACTTAACAGCAACAGCAGATCCTAATGAAATAAAGACCATCTTCAAAGAATTATTTTCAGATCTTAAATGCGTTACAGTTCAGACCCAGTTCCCTGGGGCCAGTTTTCCCAGCCTGGCCATTAGTACCATTCCGGGACCTTAACGGCCTCGGGGCGTTGACGTCGACGGGAATAAGTATTGCCAACGTTAGACATATACAAAACCGAAGGTGAAAAGTACCATTCAAATTAGTTCTAATTTCATTTGGACTGCAAAAATATCGGCCTTTCACGGTCATGGCTAATGTAGATAAAAACCAATAGATAATCGACGTGATTTTAGTCCGATAATCTATCTGGGTTGTTCCAATGATAATATTGCCAAAAATAACATAATTTTGCGTCAGAAATGTAAAATCATAAGCACCATAGAACCCATTCCAATAGCTGCCTAAGTGCAGAATTTAGTTATGTTCCTGTGGAGGATAATACATCAAGCAGTCTTGAAAAAAGAAGAAGAAAAAAACGGTTCCTTCAAAAATATTTCCACATAAAACTTGGCATTTAACTTGATTTGTGCTCTGTTGCAAAGTAACATTCTATTGACTAACATTACGGCTATCAAGTCCCTGATGCATTTGAAATGCATAATGAATTAGTTCAGTCTGTTTCATATATTGATATAAGTATACTTTACCTGTTGCATAGATTACAAGGGAACTTTCTGTCTCCCATATCAACACATCGTGTATATTTGAGATGCTTGTCCCTGTAATACTTGTAAGCAAACACTTTTCCGCATCGTTCACAAGTGTAACCCTCGCAATCTTAAACAGAAAGAAAAATATTTTACCATTAAAGCGTAGTCTCCCGATAAAATTATGATTTCTGCGATAAGAATTAAATAAAGAAAAAATAAAAATAAAAATAAACAAATTGAAATATCTAGCAACAATGAAAAAAATTGACATCAAGTTGAATAAGCTTTTATACATTGCACTACATTCTTTCGATGGCACAAAAATCCTTCATAAAAAGTTATATTTTCTCTTAAAAATAGCCAAAAGACATACTTTCTAATTCTTCGCTGTGAGTCCCGTCGGCCATTTCTTTCAGAGCGACTGGTATCCCCATGAACTGCAAATAGCAGTCCCCGTACCAGACGAGCAGCTCAGTGCCTTGTGGGATGTCCTTACAAGCCTCATAAAATATCTCCTTATCATTTTGAATGGCAATAAGGTTCTGTTCTTGTGCATAGCGGGCACAATTCACATACGCCATCCAATTCCCCGCGCTGCCTCGACCATCTACGAAGTAGTTCAGTTTTCCTTCTTGAAAAATCTGGGAAAACATGAGACAAATTGAAAATGGAGATTACTCATTTTGAACAGCTGATCAAAAATAATATTACAAGCATGTTTTTTAAAAAATTTTTTACATATGAATGCACGATACTGTCATCTATAACTTTTTTGAATAACATGTGTTTGGGGCAAAATGCGTTTATTCTGTGAACAACTAGAATTCAGCTGACGAAATTTTGCGTTCGCCGGGTGTCAACACGTCAGTGCAGTGATTCCGACCGACGTTAAGGCATAGGTAATTTACTTCATTTTCGTCCCTTGACGTTGTCCCGAGCTGTAGGATAATTATCTTAAAAGAGAATGTACCTCCCACATAAAGCTGTTATCGTCATGAGACTTAATTTCACTGGTGTTGACGATTTTTCCTTGAAATGGCCCATAGCGGGTTCCCTTGGCAATGACTGTCTTTTGGCAGAACACGCCATAGTGCACCGTTCCCGCGAAACTGGTTTGAAATATGGCAATGCCTGTAAATGAAAATACATTTATAAAATTATTCACAGTGTTTCTATAATTTTCTTGTGATAATCTTTTATGATCTACACTTTCATTAAATGAATGAGTCGATACTAAAAAAAGTTATCTTTAATAATTTACTTTTCATGAATTGGTATAAACCCTTATATTGCATAAATAATATTAGATTTTTTGACGTAAATTTATTGTTTCTTCTGTAAGGTGAAGGTGGCAATTATGATTCTTGCAAAACGTTGAACACGCCAGCTGTACCCCTGTATATTGTTTACACAATACATCGAATTTATAGTAATGATCAATCATTTAATTTGCAGAAATTTATAACATGACTATAGGCAGTAAAGTAAAACAAATGCAATACCAGCGCGGCTGACAATTTTCGAGGCAATCTTATTATAAATTAATCTTATAATCTCGCCTTGTTAAGACCTGTCAGAGCCTGTCAAGTGACAACCTCTCAACCGCGACGAAAACCGAGTGAGCAGCGTAATGTCATCTATTTCCTTAATGACATTTACTTTTTCGCGTTATAATAAGATAGACACGCGCTATTTTTGTCAAGTTACAGTGGTTTGGAAAGGGACTCTTCTGTCGTCATCGATACCTTGAGCAAAATCAAAACAAGTACTATTCTGGTAAATTTCTTTTGTATTGCAGTGTGTATATATTTAAAAAAGTATTCTTCCACTCTTTCAATCGAAATGGATATTTGTCTGCTATAACTATTATCATTAGGACGGATACATAAAAGGAAGTTGCGGTATACATGCATATGTGAAAATTTGATGTAAGCTTCTAAATAGTATAAGAATATGTATACAGCCACTGAATTAGCTAAAAGCATTATACAGATGTTGTATGAAAAGACATTAAAGACGACGAAAAGTTGATTTCACTTTGAATTAAAGGAATTACAATTTTTCCATTTTTCTTATAGCTGTCTGTTTAATGATGATGGACCTCTTTTTCAGCGACTAAACACTAAAGCGTTAAAAAAACCGTCAATATTATTCATTCGCTTTTATAATTTTTTACATTTAATTGCTTCATGTCTTAAGTTTGCTGTCAGTACCTCTCCTTTATGCAAGGCGAATTATTGTCATGTAAAAACAGAGGGCCGTACATCCTTATTAACGTATTCGAAAACCATCTGTAATTCCCATTAAACTTTTTTCATGCTGTCATAGTTTGCGATAACTTCACATTTTATTAAGAAACAAGCAGGGGCAAACAGTGTACAAATGTACATGTTTCTAAAATAGAATGTGCTGAAAAACGATTCTTTTAAAACCACCATTGCTTTGCTGTTACCTAAACACCTATATTGTCAAGTAAGTTGTATACCACTAGCAGACTTTTAACAAGTTCCTCCGTAAAATTCATTGAACCATGCAACGAGTTGTTCAATTAGTCTTTAATTTCAGAATTAGTCCACGGGAGCGACCCACGGGGTTAGGGGTACGTCTTATTTTAGCTTTGTAGGAAGTCATGCGTACCGTCAGGTAGATCAAGCGTGCTCGGATCTATGGGGCTGCTTATCGACGGCGATTTCAGCGCCGTGGTACCATATCCTTGTCCACTCTGCGACGTCTGACCAGCGGACAAAATGCGGTCAATACCTGAAATAAAACAGAATAGAAAATGATTCTGGTTAAAAGAGGCGAGAAAAAAATAATAGGAAGCATAAACAGAATTCCACCAATTGCCGCTAATTGGCGGAGAATAATTAATTATGAATACGGATGTCGATTTTAGATCAAGAAGTCAGGACTGGAAAGAATGACTTTTTACTTTGCCACTGTATTAGTGGACAAAAGTCTTCACAGTCATTTGAGAAAAAATGCTTAATTAGAAAGGACCGATACGTATTTCAATATTGGGATATTAATCCAGTCTCTAAAAGGAATGTTTAGATAATGCACTTTGTTCTCTTGTCTTCATTCTGTGTATTAATTTACATGAAATGAAATTTGACGATACTCTATCGTGTACTCCCAAATACTAGTATATAACACGCTCTTTCTTTTGCCGATTTTTAAAAATGATTATTTTCATTTATTTTATTTTATTTTTTGCACATTCATGCAAATGTATCAAGCCCGAAACACAGCCGCAGAGAAATGCATTCATTAAGTAGGTTTTTCGTGGGAAAAACGAACCAGGCCTCCGCCACAACATAATGATTTCCTATTTCATTTATAGCGGAGGTCCCACTTCGAGCCAGAACATCATGAAAGTCACAAAACAAAAATTAATAAAGTTAAATTTCCAGACAAATCGAACTTCGTTTTGATGGCAATATCGAAACAATAACAAAGGATTAGCAATGCCGAAACATAGCTGCTTCATGCTACCAAGTCAGTGTGAAAAGGCCGTGACCGAAAACGATTTTGGATACACTTATAGCATAATAACAGGTATGCTGTCAATAGCGGTAGCTTAAAGTCTCTCTTTGTCAATACAGAAACGGTGTATTCTAATTCAATCAAACATACATAAATGATGTCGATTTTTCTCTGTGCTTGTATGGATTCACTTTGTTTGCATAGATTTAAACCCACTATCAAATATTTATCAAAATAGAGTCCTTTGTGCCTGTTTCTTTCGGTTCCCGATAATTAATCGTCTAATTTATGCTTCTAATTAATTACGAAGTTCTTCTGGAGTCCAAGGAAAACAGCCTAGCCGTGCTTAAAACGCCACTATGCAGAGCACTGTTCGTAGATACCTAATTTGACGTAACGGGAAGGTTTTAATCTGATTGCTATATGTTAAGGTATTCATTTCTAGATTGATCTCTACAGGTCATTATGGATAGCATAAATACTGGAACACAGGACGATAACACTGATTGTATAACAGGGTGTGTAAACCCTGGGAGGGGTAATTTGGTACACTTGGAAGATACTGAAAATGACCAAGGGCTGACCAGCAGTTGTTAAAGTCTTCGGCCGCCATGGATGTCGAGTAGTTTTCGTGACGCAAAAGAATTGACAAAACAAAGAGAGTTCGTTAAACAAAACGGACATCTTCGACTCTGCATAATGAATTCCTGCATTAATGGTTGAATTTTAGAACTATTTTAAAATACTTGTTATTAATGTTTTACAGAAAATATATAGCAACTAAAGAAAAAATAAAAATGATATAGTGGATGATTAGGAATATAGGAATATTGTTTGGATTGAACACTGTATATTTTAATCAGAAGTAATAGTTTATTTAATTGCCACATACGGAGGGAAAATCTTAACGATGATATCCGCAACATGCCTATAACCTCAGTTAAGGTGATAAGGCATTCTGATTGATGCGCATTGCTTCTTCGTTTGCGGGATGCCTTTACATTTTCCCTTTGTTTTCTATCTAAATATCTAATACCTGATGAAGTAGGGATTGAATTCTTAAGGACTTGGTAATATCGATTTAATTGACTTAATGCCTCACTGCAAGTTCTGTTACGGAGAAGACTTGATCGATTCACCTTTCTTCTTTTGTTACAACACTCCGATGTGTTCCTCCGCCAACGGTAAAGTAGACATTCAATAGCGGTTAATCGGACAATTAAAGAATAAAAAGGAAACAGTTACAATTCAATGAGCAGGTGTAAAATAATTCTTCTGTTTGCTCTAATGACATGGCTCTACAAATAAAAATATTATTTAACTCAACGGAAAATCGATGTTCGGTGCTGTTGAGGGGTGTTTATAGAGCGCATAGCGTATAGACCCAGAGAAAAGAACAGTAATTGAAAATTATTGGCATTGTATAGTTAGAAGCGATCTCATTGACTCGACTCCCTACGTTCTCGCATTTGCGTGCTTCTTATCCGCTCAGGTAGCATTTTTAGGGATGGTTAACTTTTAATTAATTAGTCCGCTCATCTGGCCAGCTATAGGATCAATAAGTCGCAATCTTTAAGTTTCTGATTTAGCAGACGCTGCTGACAGGCGAGAAAGAAATCATGAAGATAGTCATCGTCTCTCAATTGGGAATGACCATACGAACAGCGTCCCCAGTGCTCATCTCAACGAGGGGAAAATGACCGCCATCACTAATGTTCGTTATGAGGCCGATAACTGTACCTTTCTTAGGCATGCCGGGTTCGATTTTTTCTTCCATTTTTTTCACACGTTTGATGAAGAGACACGAACATACCCAATCATTTATGAAAATACATTTAGATATATTTACTATGACTTTTCCTCCCCACCAAAGAAGTGTCGTGTTTTTTCTTGTGGTTGACCCGACAATTACGAACTTTCCGGTTTTTTCATTCGATGCAAGGTATCGGGTCGTTGCACCAACAACAAAGAAATTGCTCTTTTAGTAAGGTCAACATTTCATTGACGGCAAAATCGCTGGAGACACAGAATGCTCAGCATAATGAACCGTTTTATTTCCTTTTGAATACCTGCAAAACACGGCGATAATTAACTGTTACTGTACCATTATATTGCCGTCCCCCTAACTCGCTCTGCTGGCCCAAAGGAACCCGTCGTATTCAAGCAAACCAGTGGAGTCACCGTATAGAATAACTTTAAGTACACTTCATATTCTATACCGACGTAACTTCAAAGGGTTTGATTCGTACTATTCCGAAATTACAGATCCACGTATGTTATCTTAGGTAACAAAAGCCAGTCAATTGTTTGTTTTTGTTGGAGGACTTATTCTCTCAACAATAATTCCTGCTCTCTAGTGAGACTAAATAAGCTCTTCTCTAAGAATGGGATGTTTGTCCTTGTAAGCATTTAAATGGGCTTAATTGTACCGCCTTTCCTTAAAATCTGGAATTGAAAAATTGTCATCGTAATAGGTATTTTCTTATTTTGTCTGACAACCACTAAATACCCTCGGTGAATTTAACTTGCAACTATTTCAATAATTCTATGGAAAACTTCGAGTAACAAAACCGTCCGCACCAAGCTGAAATATCGCAGACAGTAACCAAACCTAACACAGAACCTGTATCAGCTCGGTTAGAAACTAAATTGTGCATCATAGGCCACGAGGTTCTTGGGTGCGGTTGTTATTATTTGTTTTAAGGACAAATAATTTATTGTGAGAATAAAGTAACTTTTCTTCGATCAGCAGCTAAAATTGAAATCGTTCATCTTCAATATTTCGATGTCTGTCTAGAATATCTTTATCAGGGAATGAGACTTTACAGGTGAATAATTTTTGTGTTTTTATGACGAATATTTGATATTCCAACTTCATCTACACAGGAGCCACCACTTAAATCTTAGTATTAAAATCATTCCACCTTCTTTGCTTTTGCATTGCATAGGTAGACATTTCCATTTTTTCCCCAAGTTTGATAAGGGCCTTTCTTCAATTTTAATTCATTCTATAAATGATGCACTCCGTGTCTCTCATTTTAAAGTGCTATCCTACCGTGTTGCGGATATGAGATAATAGTTTATATAAATCCCCTCCGAGTTAGACAAGGGCTAAGGGAGATCCACAGGAAGTGAGAGGAAATGGGAAATATCCCAATTCCTTCTTCGTGTGCTATTCTGGAACTCCTCTTGAATCGCTCCGAGAAAAGGAGCGAAAAAAAAGGCAAAAGGTGATTTTTAAGAAGATCGCACTTGTACAAAAGACAGCTGATGCAGCTGACAAAGTGCCCCGTGAAGCGTGCACTCTCGAAGGAGAGGGATTCTCGGAGGAGCTGCCCTTACTAAGGTAAACCCATTTCCGCCCAGAGCGTAAAAAGATCCACTGAAATCTCGGGCTGATTGTCCATTCACGGGGCATTTAGCTCAGCACTGTTTGACAATTTGTGATGCATGAAATGTCATTGATGTGAACCTGAATGTACCATGTTTTATCATCCTACTGTTCTAAGTAAGTTTAGATAGCATTAGAAAGTGATAAACGAGTCCTTACAAAGGCGAAAGAAATGTATCTAGTCCGTTGTGTAAATGTCGCTTTGACGCAACCACTTTCTTTATGTGTTTGCAATGAGATATAGCCACTCAATGCCAAAACAAAGATTCGCTTGTGAACGTGAATACAGTCAACTGGGTCTTCCTTTACACTGAAAGATGTTTTTCTTTTTTTAGCTCCTGGTTTCAGACTCCACAGGTCCCCGGAGAAACCCGCTCGCGTCTGCGGTCGGACACTTTTTGTGGCCGTCTCTTCTCGGCTCTTCAGCGTCTAAGGACGTAGGTGCGCGTAGCTCTAAATTTAAACGCGTATGAAAGCAGTTTCTGGCTAATTGCTTCTCAGGTGGGCTTTCTGAACAAGCTTCTGAGCGGCTATTTACAATATAGGCGGTCCTAAGGGAAGCATGAGTAAACTCTAGATACTTAATAGCGACAGAAGGGCTACTGTCATTCACTCGCCCAAGAGCTATGATGATTTTTTCCATTTCTTTTTACTGCAAAATGGAAATGATCTTTAAACAACCCTGTAAGCACACCATCAAATGAAAGACACTGGAAAGTATCTATGAGAAAGTTTTTCCTTGAGAACTTTGAACAAGGCACTTTTTGCGCATTGAAAAATAAAGAGAAAAAAGCTCCATCCATTCTCTAACCTTTGAGATCTAACTAAGAACGCTACGCCTACTTATGTTAATTAAGCTAGTACCCTCTTGTGGCCAAACAGAGCGTTCTCTGGTGGCCAAAATATCGTCGAAACAAAGACACAAATTGCCGTCTCAGCAGAGAATTTCTTGGGTAATCTGCTGGCCCACATGTGCGGCGGTCCGTACTCTATGAATTGTTAAACGGTATCTGATCAGAAACCAAGCCAACTTGGAAACTGTTCAAAATTCAGATGAACCAGATATTGCAGGTTTTCTGGAGGGTTGTTTGTTTGTATACAGTTTGTGCATGAAACGGATTTACCATGCCGTTGCCCTTAAAAATGATTTGTAAATACATCACGCCAAAATTTGATTTCCAGTAAATATGAAAATACTTTTTTTAAAATCTTAGTATGATTTAAAATAAAATAGTTTGGTAGAATTTGTTTTTGTCTTCCTGTGATATTTTACTTGAATTATTCGCTTGAAATCAATAGATCGTGTACCAGTTCATATATAAATTCGTCGATTTCTGGAGTGTCATAAAAACGTTGTCTTTACCTCACCAAAGCGATGCATTATCATATTTTATTTGTCCGTACTCTAAATGTTGAACGTCAATTAATACATGTATATTAATTAAATATCTTGTTTACAGAAACGACACAAACAGTTTCAAACTCAATCACTCAAAAACATATTTCCACTGGCATAATCGTTGTAACACACCGCATCTAAGAAAATCAAAATTGTAAACCAATTAAAAACTGACTGGAGCTACAAAAAACGAAGACAAATTCAGGAATCTATCATTTTCAATCACACCACCAAGCAAACAGATAACGAAGCCGTTTTATAATAAAACAATATTAAGTTTCAAACAGAATCTATCTCAATATCGAATTTAATTCACTATAAAGACTCCTACCGTGACTTATATCTGATATCCGCAAGCCGGAGAGGGCGTGCCCGGGAAGGTGGTCGTTTATCTTGTTGCGAGCATAACCGTACAAAATCATGTCCAAGTCTTCTTGGGAAAACATTGCCCCGCCAAACGGAGCTGGATTGGACAGCGGGAACCGTGGCTCGTGCAACCCCTGGGGTATGGCCGGTAGCGGGTAGGGGGCTGCGGGTGTCGTTGGGGGATGGCCGGCCATGGCGAGGCCCGGGGGAGAGGTGATTGGGGAACTCAGGCTCATAGCTGGTGGTGGCATGAGAGGGGTCGGGAAGCGGAACCGATCCAATCCTACCGGGCTGAAATGAAATAACAATTTAAAAGAATAGAAGAATATAAGTTTTATAGGTGTAAGTGATTTTACATCTTTAATTTTCTCAGCAAAAATTAGGATTAGTTATGAGTCGAATACACTGAACCATTTAAACAAATTTCTAAGCGGACAACTGCAAGCATTACTTAAGTGGAGTGCAATGTTTGTCTGTGTGTACATAATTCGTGGATATATTTATTTTGAAATATCTCTATTCTTATTTACATATTATATCTCTGTTTTCTTATCCGTGCTTCATCTTAAATTTCGTTGTTCTCATATCAGATAAAATATTATAATAACTTTTAATGTAATATATATCCAAAATCCAAAAACGGAAGAAATTATATTTCACTTATAATAGATTAGATATCTAATACAAATTACAAAGCGCATAAGAGAAGTGTTATTCAATATACATTTCGTAACTTGATCTACAAAGTAGCATGATTCTGAACAATTTGTAGGAAAGAAGTATTAGAAGTATTAGTTATTCAATATTTATCTTTTAATCAAAGAATTTCCATCTATGCTGCAAAGCTATAGAGACTGTACATTAGACCAACAAACGGCATGGAAACAATCGCGCTTTCAAAAATGACTTCTCGCTAATTTTTTTTTAAAGTTAATTTTGGTTGTTATTCTCATCTGCGACCTTAACCATCATCAGTTATTTTTCATTCCAAATTAATATCAACTTTTACAAGTAATGAGAAATACTGTAATTACGTGACAAGCAAAATGCTGATTACTTTAAACACGCCTTACCTTGAAAAGGCAGGAATTAAGCCCGGTGGAAAAGGAGATGGAAAGTGGAACGGCCGCGGATTGTCCATGATACCAATAGAGCGCACGTGCGGTCAAGCCCTCCAACAGCTCACAACGTGCTTTGAGACGCGAGGACGCAGGTCAAGCATCAAATAAGGGCACGTGCCGAAAGCATCCCATCAAATGCCTACCTGACACTAAATTACCAATAATATACTCTAATTACAGTCCGAGCATCGAGCCTGCCTTTACTTCATTTGTTTTGCCGACAAAGTGCGCATGCCTCAGTCCGACTTCTGCCTCCTGATTCGTTCAGTGTTTGTTTACGTGTGCAATGTATTGGAATGGGCGATATAATGTAGCAAAATTCTCCACGAGGTGTGGCCAATGCGGTTTTTGGACTCGGGCTCAGACAGTTGGATTCAAACTGAACGACATCCAAGTAGATCATCATTGAAGTGCGTGAATAATGAAGATTAAGTCTTCGGTTGACGCTAACGCTATGTACCTAAAATTTCTCTCACTAAAGCTGTTAATCAAAGAAAAAAAAACGCCTTAAATTTAATCCATAGATATCCAAGAATAAGTTTTGATCTCTGAGCATGACATTTGGTGGAGAGACGGAATAAGATTTAAGAAAGGACAGGGAAATGCGAGAACCATGAGGGCCAATCGGTATCCCACGTTTGGAGATGTGCAATCGGCATAAGTCCACCAACTCATTGATCTTTTGTTGGCAATAAATTCCATAAACCATTCCTAACATACAGTAGATTATAAAGAAGAGAAATTATGTGGGTCGATTTCGGCGGCCTTAACAAAATATTTTCATAAATGTCCTGTTTGATCGGAATGCGAACAAAGCGAATTTACAGTGAGAAACAGTTTACTTGATAAATATATCATCTTCATAGTACTCTTTGTGGGAGTGAAATAGCACATAGAATAAACATGGACAATCGGCGATGTAGAAGTGAATTACCTATTTGGATACAACAGATAAAGAACAGGCACTGAAGACATTGTTTCGAAGAGAAAATGTCTTAACGTACGGTATTGTACATGTACGGTATTGTACGATCAGTAAAGTCGCGAGTAAGTACGATTCGCTGATACTAGGCCTCATGCACAGTGAAGCAAACCGCGCCCGAAGTATTTTGATTGTGAATTTAAGAAAACGTCTCAACTTTTCCGAAGTTTTTAGGCATTTACGCAAAATGTATGTTTTAAGGAATTTCTAATAATCCTCTTAAAGCAGACGAGAATCTTCGTTAAGCTGGGCGTTATTCTCAAAAATGGAATCCATTTCAATCGTTCTAACGTTTCGCATGCAAACAAATTTTGATTTTTCACGTATGGAAAGTGAGATAAAAATAATTATTTGTATGAATATTAATATAAATGTTCCTATTATATTTTCGTGCAATTCCAAGTGCATTGGGTTTCCAGACAGAGGCATGCGTGAGTTCTAATATGACAACACCTGTTAAACGCGATAATAAACGTGTTGAATAACACAACATACATCTCTTCTATTGCAAATGCATTATATATGAGGCAAAGCAGACTAATTCAAAGCACCTGTCTAACCCCTTACGGCTCCTGGATTTCTAAAAAAGGACTCCCAATGTCGCCTTTTGTATATTTGTGACCGTTGTTGGAAGTAATGATCAGTTTTCAACGAATTTGGGAGGGATAGCAATAAGCTTTTTTTTTCTTGTTGATTGTGGTGCGATATTATAATTAGTATGCTCGGTAACAAGTTATGATTTTTTTCATTCGTTTATCATCAGTGCGCAGAAGTTTTAAACTAATTCTGTAAAAACTGTCACCCAATAATTCACCCGACAAATCTTCATGGGTGTCTATATTACTTTCATCTAATTCTATTCTCAGTTTTAATCATAGATGGACCCAATCACACTTTTTTTCAGCGGAGAACAAAAATCATGAAACGAATAGATTACTTTGATGAGAACTTGGTCACGAAAAACATAAGCAGCGGAAGATAGCAAGGATGATTCTGAATTTGCGTTTCTAAGTTTCCTCTCCTCGTGCGTAAATGACAGATGGGACCGGTGGTACCTACTTACACAGCTCATCGATTCCGTGCCCTTGATGACCTCTGCACGCGACAGCGGCGACGAAAGACAAGGAAAATCTGGAGCGAGCGATGATGATAATTAAGCAGGTCAGCACGCGGGACATGCCGGTTGCGGGGGGTTAATTAGCAGCGCTCGGTGCCCTTAACGACTAAATCAGCGTCCGGTGTAAGGAGGCCATGGCCCTGTACCCAGTGTCTACGACCTTGACACCCATCTTTCCTTGTCACTAGGAAGAGATTCTGGGTAACGGCCTGAGCAAGATGCCGCATAGTCAATAATGGACCCCCCCCACGGCAATACCCGTGACATATCTGTTATACCTGTGTATTATCTAGACCTAACACTTTTCGTGCGAAACGTGTCTGGTTCAGCTTCAAAAATCCGTATGGCACTTACTCATCAAAGGCACGTTGTCAATTACACTTTTTCTAGGAATAATTGTACTAAAATGATCGAGGGTTGTGTACTCCAACAAAGCCACTTCGCCGAGTTTTCCCTAATATGCATTTGGTGTTTCAATATTTCGCACGACAAAAGATACTAAAACTATAAAATTTCACTCCTTCCCAGACCCCTCTTTAGACTTCAACTCCGCTGACTGGGGCAGTGAAAAATTTCAATGAAATATCAGATTTTTAATAGACAAACTTTAAACAAAGGTGATAGCCCACCAGTCTTCTGTAATAAATTGATGAATAAATAAGTCTATAACATCTTTTTTGATTATCCTGAATGCGCTGTATCATAAACCTGTTAGGACGGGTTTATTTATATGCATAACGGTGAGAAACACGTTTTACCGGGGTCTGCCTTTACTCTGTTAAGATAACTGCGTAGGGACACTTAAAATCTCCTTTATTCTTGATCAATATTTTATTACTATTTTAAAATAAATCTTCATGGATTGCATATAATCTAATATTTTTTAACATTAAGAAGGCTGGTATATCTCTTTTTAATGAATCCTTAGAGCTGAATTTTTGAAAAGGAAATAAGTGCACGCTACATGCTACCTTGATGAATCTTAACCCTGTGAGATTTCGTACAATAAATAATACAAAATCATAAAATCTATTCAGTGTTAAAAGCCACTGGGCTGCTTTTGTATGTTTATCTGACTGATATAAATGAACATTCGTGCTCGGGAAGCGAGTGTGCTTTCTTCATCTGATGAATGGAAGTCGCTTTCTCCCCCCCCTCCCCCGACCGAAAGAACACCCAGAGTAGCCGAGGGCTCGTCAGCCCAAAGTGACAAATACACAAGCATAGCTGTTCGTGTCGGTCTGATCTTTCCTAGGGGTCGACATGTTTTGTGTTAGTCCCAGTGGAGCAGAACGAAAGAACGCTACAAGAGGTTAATATCTTAAGAAGCCCAAGTTGGAAAAAGACCATGCTAGAGCTAAGTGAGGTTAATGCTATTTTCACGTCTCGAACGTCCCCCTAATTCGGTTTGTAAAGGAAAGCTGTTGGCTTCCGAGCATCTTTTGTACTTCTTATGACGTTTCCGTATGTTTGCGAGCCTTTTTATTGACCCAGGCTTAAAAAACAATAAATGATGCATGGGAATGGTCTTGCTTTGGGTAGCTAATGTGCGTAGGGCCGCTCATTATGGAATACAAGGTTCCAGAAATGGGTAGTGGAAGGGACACTAAAAGCCATGTTGTTAAAGTGATTCTTTAATTTCGCATTTTAGTCAATTGTTTTGTTCTTTTCCTTTAGCTTTTCATCCTGAGATAACAATTTGATGAAGTGACGCTCATTATTTGAACTTGTTGTTTTGCTGTGTTTACAGATGGGATTTTAACAGATGCACAGTCTGGCTGCTGTAGGTTGAGAGAAATCGGAAGGCCTTTTCCTTGCCGCAGTGAATTTTCTTTTTTTTTTTTTTTTTTTGAAAATTGGCAAGTGTTTTCTTTACGGCAACGTTTCTCTGTTTCTCCCGCCATGTGCGATGTATTACAATTTCCTTTCAAAGAAATAAATGATACACTTACCTTAATAATCACTAAGAGCATTCAACACTTGATCTACCAGTTTCCACGTGTTTGCATGTGTTAAGTTCATCAGGCACCTTCCGGCAGAAGTACACTTCTATTCAAACGTACGCTAACCACAAACTTGTCACATATTGGGCCTAAGGATTTGGGCGACAATGATGGCATCGTCCTTAGAACTTACACATCGTGTTGTATTTTACCGTATCGACTTCCAGAATTTTGACAAAGCATATAGAGCTGAAAGATAATTAGAAGGAGGAATCTGCGCCAGGAGAGATAGAAAGACCGCACAATTAGATCTTCTTCCCCTTCATTAGACCAAGCTAGCCAAACTAATTTCAATTTGCGGCCCTGGGTTTCAGTGTGAAATTCAATTTTGGAGTTTGAGTCGGTGGCTGACACTTTTTCCTAAATTGCTTTCGATTTTGAATGTCTCTTCCACAGTCGCTGCCAAAAGAAAGCGGACCTGGGTGTGATTGGCCTCGGAAACGTCCTCGTCTCTAGCTCGAAAGCTATGTCCCAACTTGTTGTGTCTCGTTTGATAATTTGTTGGAATCATTGATAGAAAAGAAACTTGAGTATCAACAAAAAATTTTCAGAAAACCTCATTCCGGAAGTAAATCGCAATTGCAACAAATTAAAAAAAATTTATTCCGGAAGTAAATCGAAACAAACACATAGAGAAAATATGAGGTAATGATATTCTAACAGAAAAAAGATAGAACCAGTTACGCTGTAACCGATTATATTTATTGTGTGGGGTTAAAAAACTATTGTTACAGATCCAAATTATCACTCCTATTTTCTAGTGGGCAACTATTACAATATGCCATGGAATTTATACGTTTGGCAATTGGATAACTCAATGTAACGATTTATTCCATTTATTATTGTGAGGGTCCTCAATCCTAATACTATTCTCGGCTACGGTGTCAATCTGATAACAGAATTAGACGACCCTCCGTCTGGTCGCTAATGAACAACTATCACCAGGCAAATTGGATAGGAAAGAGACCTTATCGGATATTCTGCGCCATCGAAATTGTCTGGGAAAACGGTAGCGCAGCGTCTAAAACATGCGAGCGAAAATACCTCGAAGTTTTCCAAGTTAAAAAGCCATAGTTATAACTTATATGTACAGCCCCTTTGTTCACATTTGTGTGCTTAACATTTGGAGATGTTTCATATGTTTTTGACATATCACTAATATGCAATGTGACGGTAATTTTGCTTTTGTCCTTTGAAACAAATTTAACAAGTGCGTCAGCTGGTACACGTACATAACAGATATCTTAGTATGAATTACAAAACATGAAATGGGATGGCTCATTGGAATTTTTATTCATTTTTTTTCTTAAGCATTAATCATAATACTATTATTATTATTATTATAAAAGTTTGGAAATATTCAAGACAGCCCTCTATACCTCCTATCGGCAAAAATAGGTAGTACCTTTCTTGGTCAACATCAAAGGTTTTAAGTACCACGAAGAATTCATTATTGACAGAGAAAAAATGTGGGGAAAATATGCATATTTTTCTTTTATTTTTTTAACAAAAAGCCAAAATTATTTTTCTTAACAGTCACAAACGGTTTTGTGTCTTTACCTACCGCAGAGCTAATCACCAAGTGGCGTTGGAGACTGCGAGTGTCCTAACCTCTCACAATCATACAATGCAGCGACTACCAATGAACGCACAGCCGCACCTAACATTTCCATTAATCCCTTGCTAATTCGCCATTGTTTTCACGAACTCTTTAACCTGCACCAAGTTTGTCTTCCTGTAAGCGGGGGAACAGAGAGAGATTACGCAGCACGGCGTGGTGTTATAAAAGACAGTACAGATAACATTGACAGAAGAACTGAGCGGTGAAATGCGTAATCATTCTGTCGTGAGGGTTTCTGAAGGCATCGCTGCCCTCTGTTATATTTGTCAGAATGGAATGCTAATCAACTCCGCTTTCATTTACATTGTAGCTGCGATGTAATTGGATTTCTTTTCTATCTGTCAATGAAAAGAATAATTTTAAGTGCACGTAATTGCAGAGGAGATAAAAACAGTTTGACATCAAATCATAGAAAAGAGCAGTGTCCGTTATTTGGATTGCCCTCAAAAGCTGATTGATCACGAACAGTTTCGCAATGACATCCTGCAAAAAAAGCCATGTACTTTGTACAACGCCTTATGCATGACTAAAAGAAAAGGGCACTGAGATCGTCGCTTCTACGAAATAATAAGAATTATTAACCTAAAATCTATTTTTACTACCCATACGTTTAAAAGTATGCCTGAGTGCATGGCCAAGATTCAATAGACGTTTCCTTAATCTTAAGTGCTAATAGTAAAGGAATCCCACTGAAAGCAATAAAAGAAATAAGAAGGATAATTGCTAAAACAATGTAAAAATCAGTGCCAGGGTTGATTTTGAAGGCGATGCACGGAAGACACGTTTAAATGTTTCAAGGTCGGATATGTATATATATACCTACATATGTACGTTAAGCTGCTGTCGGAAGTCACTTAGGGATAAAACGTGACGACTCTCAATAGTCTAATTTTATGAACCTCTTATTTCCGCACGAAGTATCAAAATTACTTTACTCATCGCAGAATTCATCGATTGGGCGTAAAAGACAAGTAACATTTTATGGAACTGGCATTAGATCAGCTGGCCAACGGACCAAGTGCCCATTGTTATTCTACCAAGTGTTCTTATACACCTAAATTATGCTGTAACAACTGACTGCTGGTCGCGATTTCGTTTACATTGTACGACTACTGAGAAAACAATAAACCGTCTCTGAATCGCTACCGTTAACATTGATTTTCGAGACCTTATTTACCGCCCTTCAATACCGCCTTAATTTCACACCAATGACCAGGAAGCGCTAAGCGAGCAGATGGATCTATTAATTTAAATCAAATTGAATCGCCAAATAACACTTGCCTTAATATACAGAAAATTATTCTGCTTTCATCACAATTATTTGCACTGATTGGCCATTGAAGCCGCGGGGCTCGTAGGGGTGAAAGCTTCGGTGCTCACATTAAATGCGAACCTCAGAAACTCTCGCGGGAGCCTTCGAGGCTCTAGCATTTAATTTCCGCTCTGGTTTCGCGGGGACTATGTATCCGGAGGGTCAGTTTCAAAGAATTCACGGAACTTACATTGCGCATAGCTCAAAGGTTTAATATCTTCATTACATCTAATACGACAGTGAACAATTGAATATGCTCGAATCACTTTTCTATGTAAATAAATTCTCCGTCTTTAAACAATTGCACATCTTGGTGAACTCATCGTGTACCGGTTACTCAAGTGTTTTCAGTACATTCATTAGATGACCACGATAATGAAATAAAGAAAATATCGGGAGGACGTCATTAATGTTAACAACAAGGCACCTAATTGCGGTTTGTCTCGTGTTCAATTGTCCTCTGAAGTCGTTTTAGTTTTATAAATGGACAAAACAATAAATAGCAATCATATTACATTGCACAGGCTTGTACTGAAAGGCGTACGTGAAGACATTGATAATGCCTCAATGTGTCTATTCAGAATATTTCTGCACTTCGTCACTCCTTTCTAAAATCTTTTATGCTTTCCTTCGTTGCGCCTCTTTAAATATGTAGGCCCACTGTGGGGATCTCTAAATATTAGTATCTTATTCACCTATATGCTGTAAACAGCAGTTTTTTAATTTTTTCCTGGAGATTCAAGACTGAAAATTATTTTCACACAACAGTCCAAATAAGACCAACTACTCAGCATATAACCCATGCCGTATTTATTAACAAAAAATAGTCAGACGTCAACAATTAATGCGATCCCTGAATTACAGGTAAACTACATGTTTAAAAAAATAACATTCACTTAAATGACAGCTATGTAATGAGGCAATGGCAACTGTTTTAAAACAAGTTCCATGAAGTTGTAATATAAGCCAGGTTTATCGTATCAGACGAATGTTCTGTATCAAAAACACAATCATATTCTGGGTGTGAAAACGCATTCACAGGTGTCACCTCATTGATATACACGTACAGCAGGTCATCAGGGCAGTAATGAGATGAATCAGCTTCTGCTTTCAAATTCTCTTGTATAACTATTCCAGAGTTTTAATAGACGCTATTAGACAATGAAAGATAGAACAATAACGATGCGTAAGGTTAAGATCAATGACGATTCATTATAACCATAGTGATAAAGTGTTATGTGTTGCTTTTAACAAAAAAGAAACTTTTCTTTAATTAAATTAGTTTGACATCAGTTTTAAGAACACTACGATGAAAAAGAAAGAAAAGAAAAAGGCACTTATAATATATATATTTTTTTCAATTTGCTTATAAATACTGCATATCATTAAAGAGTAATTAAAGAGAGTGCTTGATTATATGACTCGGGGGGCGGGTGTGGTCTCAATCTTCACCTGATCTATCATTGACTTAATCAAGTATGAGGAATGAGGCACGGGTTTCCAGCTGTTTTATAGTAATCTACGCCTGCTCTAATCCCTGTCAAGCGTTTACCTGTAGTTCAAACTACAGCCTCCCGAACCTCTTGAACAGCGTGAGCCTTCCCATGAAAAGAGGCTCAAATATACACGGGTATCACAGCACATGCCCTCTCTGACGTCACAAGATAAACTCACACAAGCCTTAAATGGCGTTTGAGTGGGCCGAAGAGCAGTATACAGGTACAGTGATTTAGTGCATGCGCAAGGAGAGTAAAATGTGTCCCGTGCGCAGTTTTTGAGTCTGGCACTGCAGCTGGGGGAGAGAGAAGCGCTCAATTATGCTGATCCTCCTATAATACAGAAACTTAGAGCTCTGGTATGTATATCTGCAGAATATTATTCAAAAATATTAATTGTGGTATGAACCCTGTATGACAGATATGTGATATCGTCATAATAGAGAACAGTTTAATATTAAGATTTTCTCTCCGAGAGACGGCAACAAAATGAAGCTTTATATCTGTTGAATCACGGAAGGATGTTTTTTTCGAGGGTGTAATATTATAGTGTAAAGTACATATAATCCCAACAGACAAGAGAATGTGTTTTTTTCTTTCGTGAAACCCCGTTAAGTTAATATCAGATCTCTTATCTCTTATTTATCTTCATTTTATAAATAATTCAATACAAAAGCTCAGGTGTAGCATTTCACATCTATTCTCATACGAACTTTTTTATCAAATGATTTCGGGAATTGCCGCTACAGATATTCAACTTTACACATCATATTTAGTTCATCGGATTGAAAGCGGCAAGCGAACTGGAATGAAAGGGAAGGTAATCTCAGTGTGGTAATATATTTGCTATGGCAGAACTTTACTAATATACCCTTTATATGCTATCCAAACAAGACCGTATAACGTCCATTAAACTATATTTACTCAAGGTGCGTGTGTGTTTTGAGAAGCTTAAAGCTCAACTAATTATTGAATGCCCTTGACCCCATATACATTCCAACGGTGAAAGTTTGAAGTTTGTGAAAATGCAGTAGTCTTCCAAACGCCACTATTCAAGTATGGTTGTGTCCATCAGCGGTGTTGCTTCTCCGCAAGCCTGACTTCAAAACTGGAAAGTCTTGTAGAGGTGAGGTTTCATGGTAGGCTTACCTTATATTTCAGAAGGGTGGAGAGATGTTAACTTAGGAACAATTGAGACTTTTTATAACTGCCACTCCCACTTTTTAAAAGCTGCTTAATCGCAGTTCAGTTCTGTTATTACATATATAAACCATATGTATATGTACTTAAAAGTTACCACAATTGAATTCACGTGGGTATTCCGGAGTACTTGCCCGTACATAAAACATGTTTTCCAGTTACAAGGCAGACGGTGAACTCTGGAAACCGAAATCTATGCAGCATTTCCTTATGTAGGGGGCCTATGTCTGCGCACCTGTCTGGCGATTGGACCTTAACTGTGACTATAACAAAAAGATAACAGACTGAACATAAACATCCCCCCTATACCTATTTAGAAAAAAGACACCCAAAATATATTTTGGGAATGATTTCTGGAAAGGAAGAATTGTCGCTGGAATTAGTTTCTTCTAATGTACATGTAGTTAGCAACACAAATGCACAGAGAGAGAGAGAGAGGGGGGGTATATAGTGTAAAGGCAAAGGATATATCTCCTCAATACAGCATCGATTTCTAGTCATTATTTTACTAAAATACACGATAGTTTACGACCAATTTAGCTGTTTTGTAACAAACGAGGTGCACTTTTTGGGATATCATTTCTAGTGAATAATTTGATATCGGTACCTATTGGGCAAAATTTCTGGAATGAGCTTTTATAGAAAGACACGGATTGTATGCCAAGCAGTCGATCACACAATGGATTTTGGAATGCATATTTAAGAAAGCAAAGTTTATTTTAGTCAGTGAGGGCATCCTATTGCGAGAGGTGCTCAAGAGCGGGGATAGACAAGCAGGTAGGATTAAGATGAGAAAAAAATACTTCGCTGGCATATTGCTAGGCTATGGGAGAGTATGCATTAGTCGATTTGGCCACATAATAAAACCACTTTGAGATGGACCAAGTAACATCATTAAACCCACACTTATTGAAGTAATTCTGTAACTTATGAAAATGATTTCGAAATATTTCCCGGACTGGTAAAAACAAAATTGAACGTCTGTCCTATATTTGATGTCAAGAAGAATCACGCAGGGAGGGTATAGGTTTTGATTGACTTAAGAAAACAAAACTTTGGAGAGGTTGAAGGAGGTGTAAATACTGTAAGGCAGCAATATGGGTAATTTGCAGGGTTGTATGTACTGGGTAAGCAGTAATTGGATGGCCCAGACGAACACCTCTCTCCGAACGCAACAGATTGAGAACAGTGGGAAATTAAGCAAGCGCACGCGATGTCTGACATTTGCCTACAAATTTGTTGCAAATGCTGTTTCCTTCATGTTTATGTTTCGTCTGAAATTGAGCACTATTCTATGTCCTCGCGAAGAGTGAGAAATACTCACAGGTTTTAGGATAGGAACTTAATGGGCCCCATATGTAACGTTAAATTTTTGAAATAATATTCCTTCTGACTTAACGCATGCGGAATCACTCGCGAGCTCGTTTTTGCAAACGCCCACAGAGGACTTTTGGTTTTTCACTCTATATTAATTTAAATTAGGTGAGACGGATTGCATTGTAACATCAAAGAAATAAATATATCCTCAGGTAGAAAATACAATCATTGCCAACTCTGAGTGCGACAAGAAGGTGAGATAAGAATGTGTGAGATTTTCACATGAATCACTACAGTTGCATTGGTAATGTCGACTTCGACCGTTGAACTGCTGAATCAGCCTTCTGCCGTATTAACTAAACAAAGCAGTTACTGTTACCGAAAGTATATTAGCAAACAGTTGGAACTTAACACAATAGGGTATATATACTGATACTGACTTAGATAACTCGTATTTCATCGTTTTGGATCACCAATTTTAAGAGCAGCCACACTTTTATCAGAATTTTTAAGGATTGACTAAAAACAAAATAATACTTTTAAGTAAAAACTTAAACTTGTTCTCATTAATTCGTTGAATTTTTTAACAGAAATAATAATAAATAGAACTAACTTTCTGCCTACTTATAATATGTTCTATTAAGTTATTATCTATTTCTCCGATATGTAACATTAGTTGATAACAAAATTATGAAAAAACGGCACACGGGGAAAATCTAAGGTACGCCTACTTTGATTTCAACTCTTCACTTCGACGTCTTAACTATTTATACACTAAATTGTCTTGATATTTTAGCCAGGTTGATAATGAGTAAGACCTCTCCCCGTAAGACTACTTTAAAAATAGTTCCACCTGAATGCGCTGACACCTGACTGGCAACCACCCCGGCTTATATATTTTCTTGGGATGAGTTAAAGTCAACAGGGCTGCCCCATGGTGAGAATAAATGAAAAATTTCAAAACTAATTAGGTATCAAATATCCGGCAAACATGAGCATGAAACTTATGCTGGTATGTCAATAGTTTATTCCTCTTTTATGTAAATGGTTATATATATGAGTTGATCTACTCACAAGGAAAATTATCACCCAGTAAAAAAGGTGTTGTTCATTTTGACAGAAAAATCATCAACGTTGATTAACTTGATCTGGCGTCAAATAAGTATAAGTTAGAGTTAAGTTTGATTATGGGATGAAAATGAAAAGGGTTCAGACAAAGCGGAGACTAAAACTTAGGGAATGGTTGGAATTCACTGCGTAGGGCATTGGCAATGCAGTTAAGATACCATGATCGATTTGATTCAAATCAGTGATATTAGCCCAGTGAAAAATGCCGATGCAACATTCCAAATGATACAGAACACCTTTCGTCACCATCTTCAATTAACCTTGTAACTCTTGTGGCGCCAGCGATAAGGCAAAATCATTTAGGAGGTCTTGGCCTCTATACCCTACCTGCCCAGGTAAAGTTCTGTTCTCAGAGTTCATCAAACGAATGTTGTTTTTGTGAGTTTAACATCTTTTAGTTGAACACAAGCAAAACACGGAACGTACAAAAGCATGGTTGGTATTTTCCACGAAAGTTTAAATTTTGATAGCCCTTACGTGTCGTGCAGTCCTTTTAAGATGAAATATCGCCGTGCTTCGTCTTCAATGTTACCCTTAGGTTCTTGGCATTTAGGATTTGTTTTTGTTCTTCTGAAATTGGGCCTGATTGGATGAAACTTGTCAGTTAGAATAAAATACTTTTTTGCCTAAAAGGTCATTAATCGAGTGGAAATTTACAGGTAGGATAAACTTCTCTATCAGACGCTGTGGAAGATGATAGTTTCTCCTGACATTTTCAGAGCTATTAATACCATCCCTGAATTAAGGGTGTCTGGCCGGTGAGTTAGGTATTCGTTGGCAGGAATGACCCATACTTGACCAGTTTTGCATGTTCAGCCGTCCGTGTACATGTATTCCAAATTTAAAGTCTGACTGATTCAATACAAGAAGATAAGATGTTCCACTTCCAGGAATTAATAAAAAAATGTTTTCAAAAATTAATTAGTTGTCTTCAAAGAAGAGTCTTTATTCCATGCACTTACAAATTCTTTCTGATAAAGAAAATTACACATTCTCGCTAATGTATACCATGTTTCGCAAAATGGGTTATCTTAGCGAACAGGTGAACACGCATGCAGATACAGGTTGCGCACTTTATCATTAAAGGGGTACAAAACATATATTAGCACACTTACATTTGTGTACATGGTTTATGCCAGCGTGTATAACGCAACATTTCCTGGCCCAGCGACAGGTACTCATTCAAACGAATCTACATTACCATTTTTTTAGGATCGACAGTTTACATAGCCCTTGCAATTCATTTTTTCTACTAGTATTATCTATTCTCTATTTTCGTTATTCCTTGTTTTTTATTTGTCGAACATTATCATTATTTTTTTGAGTGAGTGATTTTAGGTGCATGGATACTATAGGATGTTTACTCCATGTTCTTGGATTCCTGCAATTTTTTTCGGATGAAAAGTAAACAAGATTAAGTGTGCACATCTTTATCTGATGTCTTTACAAAAAGAGCACACAAACAATGAAATGAGTTGTAAGCAAAAACCTAACAAGAACAACATGTGGTGGGCGTATGATATATTGGTTTGACCTTGCTAGAGGTAATGATATACCTGCATGATTATTAATATGGTTTTTGCTATGCACTTTTTATGCACAGGTGGCCGGTTGTGAAATCCTTATTTGCTGGCTCTGGTGGAAGACCGTATCACTGACACTGATGTTCATTTGCCTATTTGTCACATGCAGATAGTGATTTGCGAGCTTTTATCTCATCAAAAGACGCGGAAAATAATGGTTGGGCATGTCTGTTTTCCACATTCTAAGAAAGATGAATGGTTGAATGAAAAATTAATTTCAATAGAAGCAGAGTGAATTTTGATACGTGTATTGATAGCATAACATGTTTTGCTGTTATAAACCTCCTTCCCCTTTCAATTCCTCAGGTGAAAGGTATTTGCACAGATGCCTTACAGCCATGATCTATTTTTCCGTCCCAAATTCATGCCAGGCAAGGGGCAATGTTACATGCACGATGGCAGATTGTCTAAACTTCAGTAATATAAACAAGGAATACCAGATTCCAGCAGAATTCAAAACCAGCTACTCTGAAACGATTTTAGCAGAGAATCTGAGAAATGTTGAATTTGTCTGAAAGCTATCTATGTGTTTGGCTTCTGACTTTATGACAAATGTATAGAAATCCACACGTATCCACACAGGTAAATCTAAAAATATCAACGACCTTTCTGGAACCGTGTGTATCTGTGACGTCATAGTGGAGGAGTTAATTATGCTGGTGATTCACGTCAGTGATTGGTCATCGTTAGATATGTGGCTCAGTATCTATATAGTTTCAGTCTCAACCTGCAGGGGTAAACATTTTCTCGGGTTCTCAGGTAGAACACAGCATTTTCAGCAGGTACGGTTTTGTTGAATGAGGGAAGTACGGAAAGAATGGAAATTAGGTTTTACAAAGAATTTAAAAGGACAAAAATCAAAATGAGATTTTGTCTGTTGGTAGTAAATTGTGACATGTGCTTGAAATTAAGACTTTTATTTCAGGTACAAGGTTATAATGGTCGGTCTTTTGACGCCCTTTAACGTTCTATCTTTTATCATAATGGTCGGTCTTTTGACGCCCTTTAACGTTCTATCTTTTTCATTTCAGAGTCGTCAAAAAGGACGGCCATAACCCCATCCTAAGAGGCCCTACTTCGGAGGTCAGAAAATACATATTTTTCGCGCACAGAAGGTATGAATTTTGATCAGTAGTCTGGATATCGAAAAGTTTTCATTTTGTTTGTTAAACAGCTAAACTTTTTCACAACTTCTGCTACATAGGATTCAACCAAAAAAATCCCTCTGTGCCGGATCATTACCGGCATTTCCGTGGTGGTGAAACATCTGCTTCATTAAAAAGTTGGCACGTGAACATAAGGCCAAGAATACAGCGCAAGTGAAAAGTAATGCGTAGATTGTGGGTTCTCTTTGACGGCCGTTTAGAATTGAATGGTTTTTAAGCCCAAAATATCTTTTTTATGGCAAAAACGTAAGTAAAATACATAGGAACAGGAACTTATAATAAAAAATGTTATGATTGCTTGAATGATCAGATGAGGCGTGTTGTCATCGTAACATGCGTGTTCATGATACAAGCCTTTTCTCTGCAAATTAGAATTGCGTGTAGACAGGGAGGTAACCAGGACGGTACACCTGCATGGACCAAGATAAATACCTGTCGGAAAAGTTCATCAGAGTTCAGTAATTCGATCTCACAAAGGAAATTCCTGGAGTAAAAACAACTTGGTTAAGTTTAAAGCATTTGCTTGAGGTATTTTGGTTGGCAGCCAGTATTGCTAAGAAATCTCTGAAGATGAATGAGTCATATTGCCAAATCCACCTTTGCCTCCTAGAAACTAATTCAAACAGGAGCACGGGCTTATTTATTTAGAAACTGTGGTTTTAAACTGACTTTTCATCTCTTAGTACGGTTATGTTACAATCTGAAGCAGACGCAGAACTAACAAAAATGAAGCTTTTAGAGGTGTGTATCTCAGAGGTCAGTTGTGATTCACTCCCAACTGTGTAATGTAGGTAAATATGTTCATAAGACACCAGATGCCTGAAGCAATAAGCATCCGAAATGCTATTTATAGGTGAGAAATTGCACCGCTTAATGATACTCGGAAATAACGTGTTATTTTTATACAGGGTGCCGTCTGAGAGAACTTTTTTATGTTTTTGTAAACGCAACCCGATGTTCTAGCAATTTGCAACAGCGTACTTCGGGAGTAAAAAATACCTTTTATTGAATATTTTTTACCAATAAGTCATACTAATTTCAATTTTAGTTTGTTTTGTTGTCTTCTTAAGAGTTATAAGAGTCTTTATACGTTATCCATGATGCTCTCTGACATTCATGGGATTTGACAATTGTTTTCATAAATTTTAGGGAAGGAACCCGACTGTGGACTGTCAACTGTCTGGCAACCGCGGATAGCCTACCTAAAACAACGTAACGAGCTCTAAGCTGTCACGGAAGTTAAACATAAGGATAACTCGTCAAGCTGGCGTTATTAGATCGAAGAGCGGCCAAGTAAGCCCTCAAAGACACCCAGCGCATGCATTTGAAGCCAATACGTCATTAAAACCATCTGATCACGTGCCTTTCCCGTGGTTCCTTGTTCAGTTCTGACAGATTGTTTCTGTTGGGATCTTTTTTCTGTTGGACCCTTACCAAACAATACAGTGAGGTAATAGGATTATATGAAATTCGATGTCCTATTCTAAGACCTGTCTATGACCTACTGTATACTTCAGCCTTCCATCACTATCATCGCCATCACATGCTCCACTGGATTAAAACATGACTGAAACTTCACCGTACCGAGACAGGTAGGTTTCGGTGGAGTACAACGCAAATCCCTTTAGAACTGCTGTGAACATATACAAACTGTCACATCATCTTACCTTTCTAACCCTTTTCTGTGACACTGAAACCTTTTCTAGAATCCTAGATATCTAGAACTGTTACCTAAATAATATAAATATATATATATCCCTTTCGTAGTAACACGCTGTTACGTATATGTATGCCATATAGTTGTACATCTTGCGTGTGGGTCTAATGGATGGCGATGGTACTGCTGGCGTTACCTTCGACATCCAGGTACATGTACCTTCTTTATCTAGCACAGTGTAAGTAGTCTAAAGGTAACACGTCGGTTTGAGTGCTTCGTGTACATGTACACTTTGCTAAGCTGGCTGAGGCATGGATGGCATGCAAGGCCCAGCAGGACGTGGTCAAAAGAGTTTTTACTGGCTATTTTTTCCATAACACTCAAATAAAGCGTGTTGCATGCGCACATTGGCGATGACTTGCACTTTTCTGCTCTTATTTAGGTACAAATCCAAGCAACTGCTCCTATTCCCGTATTCATTCTGAGTGGGTCCTTTAGTATCTGCGTGGTCTAATGCATGTGCTGGGCTGTCGACTCTTTTAATTGTAGTATTATATGACAAAAGCAAATGCCTCAAACGTTTTAAGTACATGCACAAGATTTCAATTTTTATGCACAAAGTTTGTTTGAGTTGATAGTGGACATTGTGTACGAGATATTTTAACTGCATGAATAACCATAAATCATAACATGACAATAATATCAGGTAATATTTTTGGCTTAAATAAAAGTAAATAATGAAAACATGAACTGAAACTTTTCATATATTTTACATGCACGAATAAAAAACTCGTATACACAGACAAATGATTTGAAAAATTAACTTGATTACCTAAGTGGGTATCACTACAGTTCCTTAAGGTGGTAAATCATATATATATATATATATAACCAAGCATGTTATTATCATTTTCAGACTGGGCCTTGGGAGCAACGATTCAGATCGGCCTAGTCCCGATCGCAGGTCGTACCGCTCCCGCAGGTACACAGTAGGCATCTCCCCCAGTGACATCGAAAAGTCGGACAGCCCAGAGCCCACAAAGGAATACACCCCCATCCTGATGGCGAACTCTGCAGGAAAACTAGCTCAGGAAATCAACGAGGAGTTTCTGACGTGTAAAATATGTCTAGAAACATACAAAGAACCAAAAAGTCTCAACTGCTTGCACACATTTTGCGAGTCATGTATCGAGAACCATGCCATGTCAGAAAGTTCGTACAAGAAGTACAGCGAGTACAGGGATTTTACATGCCCTCTGTGTCGTAAAAGGACCCATCTTCCGACAGGTGGGGTAAAAGCGCTTCCAGACAACTTCCTGGTTGCTAGCCTGACAGAAGTCATCACACGCCAAAAGCCTACAAAGTTTCCTTTTTGCGATATCTGTAAACTAGTGGCCAAGAAACATAGGGAAGCGAGCTCAAAGTGTTTAGACTGTGCCAAATTGTTGTGTAAGCAGTGTGTTGAGGTTCACAGAGAAACCAAGGTCACTAAAAACCACAGTATTTTCGACGTGGAAATCGAAAAGGATGTGGAGTGCAAAGATCACCCTGAAGAAGTGGTGCGTTTCTACTGTGAGCCTTGCGAGACGTGCGTCTGTGTGCTGTGCACCTTTAATGAGCACAAGGATCACGACATCTCCAACTTTAGCGATGCCGTCATGACGTACAAAGACTCCATTCAGAAACTTCTGAACGGGTGCAAGGACAAGCTGGACAAACACGAACAGCAACTGGACACCCTCGCAAAAGCAGACAAGTCTCTGAAGCAGGCGGAACAGAAGATCAGAGATGTCTCCATCCAGTTCATTTCAGAAATCAGAACCCGAGAGAAACAGCTTATAGAGGAGCTGCACAACCTATACGGGCCAGCCCTTATGGAGTTCATCCATCGCAAGGCAGACATGCAAATCACACTGGAAGGTCTCAAGAGCACGTGTAATCTCACCGAGCTCATTCTCAAAGGTAAGGATATTGAGCTTCTGCTGCTGAAAAATCAAGTACAGGAAAAGTTGCGAAATTTATCTGATCTTGACCTCAAGCCGTTGCCACCAACTGTAGGAAAGCAGGTGCAGTTCGTGCCAGGAGCCCTAGATATGGGATACATACAAGATATGGATCGCCCCTTGTCCATGTCGAAAATCAGAGCCAGGAGAGCCTTCTCCTCAAGTTCAAGCACCGAGTATCGAGACATGCAGGAACAGCCAGAAGTCCGCACCACAGACACGCAGACAGATTCTTCCATCACATCGGCTTCCAACTGCGAGAAGACAACCATGACCGACAAACCGAACACCAACGACAAAAACTGTGCCACCGTGCCGCCGACCGTCATCACCGTGGGACTTCAAACGGATGTTCCTTCACCAGAAAATACTTCAGCTAACGTCGTTGACGTGACGGTCAATCTGATCCCCGACACCGAGGAGTCATCTCTCGTTCAAGAGTCTCGGGAAGAACGGGAACGGCGCAGACGCCAGGCTAGACGCATGCGCGAAGAGAACGGCGAACAGGAAGACGAGGAAGACAGTCGTGTAACCAGACGACAGAGAAGACGGCGTATGAATCGGGCCAGCAATGAAGGCGACAGTTTTGAGAGCAACCGCAAGTCACGAGAGTTCACATCTCCCCCTCCACCTTTCAGGCGTGTGGAGCGTCAGAGCCAGGTCTATCATGGTGACAGCTTAGAAGACAACTCCAGCCCATGACAGGAGGCGCCACCGTCTCCGACGGACGCTACTGGTGCGTCTGAGAAGAAAAAGAATAGAGAAAAATGTACGGTTTCTTGACTGCCATCACGATAGCATCTAACTCTGACGCCGCACATGTTTGATAGCAGTGTCTTCGAGGCACCAAGAGTCGCTGTTGATGTAGACCGACCCGATCTCAACCGATCCGATGCAATTTCCTCCTTCTAGTTTCAAACATATCAAAATCAAATAGATCAGAGAAAAGAACAGACCCCGCGTCGTCTTTAGTTTACCAAGTGAAACGAAGGCAAGTTATGAGTGAAACGTACCCGAAAGCGCATACTAGAGGGACCTTACGATCCAAAGAAAAAAGCACCAGCTGCAGTGTCAGTGACGGTGATTCAACTGACCCCACATACTTTTACCTAGCGAACCACGCTAGCTCTCTTCATTTGAAGAGATTTTATATTTGTTTGTGTATCTAAAACCAAGTTAGAAGGAGAAGGCGTAACCTAAAATACCTCACAGATATGATGATATACAGAATGCTATTATATGTATATATTAAGTCACAGAATATGATATTTAGTAGAATGTTAATTAAGGACCTAGTGGCTATGTGAGATATTTTGGGATATGCTTTATATAGTATTAAGAAAATTGTATTCGGTATACTATGAACAGAAAATTATATATAGATTTATGTGTATACGTCAGAAAAGGCGTAGTTTATATATTTACACGTAATTGTGCCTATGGTACAGTATTGAGCAATGATATTATCTTATTTCAGATTCGTTCAATTAAATTCAAGTAAATGCCAACGAACCAAACAGGTGCTTTTTACAACGAGTGCGTATTAGTAACTGTATAATAATAATTGTATGTGACCAATAATCCAATTAGTAATGACAAGTAAATTCTTTATAATTAGTTGGTACACCCAAGCTTGATTACTACACCTAGAAATGTCTCGCTTTGGTAACATTTTCATGCAGCTATATTTGGTTTCACGGTGCAAATAAAGATATATAAAGGTAGACGTAAAATTAGTATTGATATTTGCAATTGAGAATCAAATAAACAAATAGATGAATTATCTATCAGTTGTCTTTCATTGTTTTGCAGATTGGAAATAATATGATTAATACATCATTATGAAAAGGGCCTTGCCAACACTTGTCCATGTTTTTTAAATTATAAAGATGCCAGTAGACTGTTCAAGTAGCTGGATTATGTCTTTCTCTAGATTTAAGGAGAGACGACTTATATCTGATAAAAGTTGATATGTGTAGTAGTGTTATTCATAATGATAATATTTAAAACTGTTCAATTTCTACACAATTAGTTGAGAGCTTTCGTCCCAACACTTGTGTTACGTAAAGAACTGAACTGTGTGAATGATGCATTGAAAAGATGTCACTATCCAGACTAGGCAATTAGTAAAGTCTCCAACAGTTTCCTAGAACCCACAGACCCAGATTGTCCTTAGAATAAGACCTCTCACGAACATCCAGAGGTCAAAGGGAGGGGCTCGATAGTTGTTCCTAATGTGAGGGGTAGGTCTGAACAACTGAGGCGCATATTCAAAAAAGCACAAAGTCAACGTCAGCTTTAAACCACATCAGACGCTGAAGGATCCGGAAATGCTTTGGCACCCTAAGGATGAAACTGACAAAAAGGACATCAGCGGGCCCATTTACAAAATTCCATGCAAAGGACATGCCGGCAATGGGTGCAACCAAACATACATTGGTGAGACTGAGGTCTTTAAAGGCTAGAGTTAATGAGCACCGAAGACCTAGTTGTTCCAACACATCTGAGGTTTCTCGACACATCAGTTTTGAGGCACCTGATCACACCATCAGTTGGGACAATGTGGAGGTCTTAGACCTCGACCCATTATGGTTCAATCGAGGGGTGAAGGAAACCATATACCGGTACATTCGGGCCCAGAGACCTTCACTAAACAAGGACGGGTGAGGCACAACCTGTCTCTCACCTGGGACAGTGTTATATTGAACAGTTCTTACTAAACTGCTCACTATACACTGTCCTGCAACTTCAGTGTGACTGATGAAGTCCCAAGTGTTGGGACGAAAGCTCTCAGGTACGCTTCCAGCTTATTGTGTAGAAATTGTTTTAATTTATCATTTAACATGAAGACGACATACTTGTTTCACTTTCCCTTTAAGGTTGGTATCACTTTACCAGAGATTATGACGCGGATTTGTTTAATTGTTTAACGCTTGAGAAATATGAAATGGGTTAGAGAATCTGAATATATAAGTTCTGGTTCCTCGTGGATTCAGTGTCAACCCAGCTTTTCAAAGAGACCAGATTTTGAAAAGAGTTTGTATTTTTCCTGATCCTTGTTTCTGAATTGCATTTTAAAACCCACGCTCAGTGGTATAGCGCTCAATAACCACACCCATCGCATCAATCTCATCTATCGCATTCGTGACCCTAGTTTGGTAACTTGCACACTTTGGTACAGGACAGGGCTAACCAAACAACCAAAGGTTTAGGGGCAGTTGGGTGAAGGTGTCGCACTTAGGTGATTCTTTCACGCCTTTTAAGAGAACAATTGAGTAATTGACCGAACATATAAAAAGAATACCTCGTGCGGTTTCAGAGAGAGCACAAAAAAACGCCAGTAAAATGCAGCCGCATGACCGACACCTTTCGATTCTCCAAAGGTTATCAATAGTAGTTTTTAAATACTTTCTTCGCAGATCAATGTATTCGCTCTTGTAAAGCATTTTGTGGGTGTATGTCAACGATCTGATCAATTCACTTGAGAGTACATGGAAGACGACGTGTATTTCGCAATGCATTGCGAAACATAAAGCTACATGGCAAATACCTGTCCCTCAATTGACGTATAGAACATGGCCTCAAAACAGACTGAAAATACAACCAATGACACCATTTGCTTGACCTAGTGCGGGCAATAAGGCTTCACCTGATTGTGATTCGTATACATTTGCTCAATTCAAATATCTATCGTATCGTATCGAATGATGCATACCTTATGTACTTTATCAAAGTTGCTGACTTTGATCAAAAGAAGGACTTCATTTGTGCAGAAAAAAAAGTCACATATCGTTAGTCAAAGTTCTTCAAACATGAAACAAGGACTTTCTTAGTGTGATGTAACAGGTGACGCAGCTATAAAAGGCCATAAGAAAACACGACTTTACAATGAAATTGTTATAAAATCAATAGCCCCTATCGAAATTCCAATTTAACTCTGCACACTTCAGTAACTAAACAAGTGGTCTTCCAATACATCGATAAGCAAGCGTCGGTTTTGCTTTGATCGGAGTCGTTTAAAATGTCGAAATTATCGAACACACCAGTTGCATGATACGTTATGCTCTCTGTGTAAACGTCGTATAAACAAAATACCAAATAGGGAGATTGGAAAGCGACTTTACAAGGAGGACTAGTCGTTCACGCTTTTCTTAGTCGCCACAGAGATACATCCACCGTTGGGCAAAATGGCACAAAAACCTGTTAAGCCATCTGATTCGCTGGAAAGGCCTAGCCTTGAAGCACTCCAAAAGGTCAATGAGGACTTCATAGAAGCTGTGGTGATGGAAAAGGACCAAAAATGCACACGAATCCTTAGGGACAATGTATTATGGGCTAAAGAAATATGTGAGATGGAGAATAAGTTTGGGCTGCGACCGCTCCACGCCGCTGCGGCTAAAGGAATTACGTCGATAGTAGAGGTAAGTATGGCTAGCTCTGGTAATAATTGCAGATTGCAAAAAACATCTGCTTCACTTTATCTCATCCATCACCTTGTGTTTCAGAGAGGTAAAAGTGATTCCTCGACCAAGCACACATTCTAATGCCCTTTTCAACCATTGGAAAAGGCGCACATGTGCGTGTACATATGTGCTGCAGAGTTTCAAATACATTATGAAACTTTTGCTAATACAAATGCCATATGTTTGTTTGTTGCTGTTCTATATTTTATTATATGGCATACAAACAAGGTACAAAGCTGTTGCAATGGATGACCGAGAGGCAAACAAACGATATTTTTGTTTTACATTTCTTATCACAGTGGTCTGAATTGACCTTGAAATGCAACAGTGCTTAGGTTGATAGGTTTTGGAGAGCACTTCAAAGATCAGGCATTAAACTCGAAATGGTCAGGTGGGAATCAATTCAGAAAGATCATGCGTTTTACCTGAATGTTAATTTCTCTATTAAGAGTGCGTATGTGATAGACTATTGTTCATTAAAGATCCCCCGCCGTCACCAGCAAATGCAATAATTGATTTTTCTTTCTTTTGTTCAAATAACTGCTGCTCCCTTTACAACTGTATGCGAAAACTGAACAGAAGCGTCGACACCTTTTACTTGCGTATTATATACCTTTTCGACGCACAAAGCTGGGAGTGGTTATGCTAGGCAGGAGGATCCCAAAGCAGAAGTCACGTTTCACTGTCACATTTTACCAGTTTCAGAGCAAAGTATAAAAACTGATGACTTATGATCTTACAAGTGTTGTAGAATGTTACAGGATGAACACAAAGGCTTTATCAGAATGGTTTCTTTGCAGGCAATAGTCAACACAGGGGCAGACGTGAACCTGAGGTTAACGAAAAATGTAAAGAAACGCCTTGGAGAACGCGTGGATGTGTTTCCAGCCGGTTGTTCTGCACTGCACCAAGCCTGCAAGTTCGGCCATCTTGACTCGGCCAAGCTTCTCGTCTCCAAAGGAGCAGATGTTAATATTGTAGACGAGGAGAACAAGTCACCGATTCATGAGGCTGCTTGGCAAGTAGGTTAAATGTTACAGGCAGACAGCTTGATTAAGGCACTCTCGCACCTAGCGTATAGCACGAACGTATGAGAAAAATTGCCAATTTGCAGACAAACGCAATGGGTTCGTTGGAGTTACGCCGTATACGCCTCGAGTACGCCGGTTGTAAAACAATTGCATACGCTGCTTATATCTTTTATCATTTTAATACGCTGATTTCATACGCTTAAAGTTGTGCGCATAATCGATGTCACATACGATACTATACGTATCTGTTTACGCTAGGTGTGACAGAGCCTCTAGCAGATGACTGTTTTGTTTCACAATAGTTTTTCAAACACTTTCGATTGTTTCGATCCGTTATGTTGTACCTATTCTCAAGTATCTTTAACATTTATCCACACGAAAAATAGGGCCTACTGACAGTTGATGAACTTGCGCACCAAAGAGCGCACATTTTTTAAAACATCATGAGGACACGTCAATGTTAACAAACCAAATCCCAAACAAAATCAAATAAATATAGTTATGAAAAATAGTTATACATATAGGCCTATTTTCAAAGAAATCCTCATCAATATAAGATTCGTTGCAGGGTCACGCCAATGTGGTGCAGCTTTTGGTAGACAACGGGGCTAATGTCAACCTCCAGGACAAATACCTGCAGAGTCCTCTCCACAAGGCCTCAGAGAATGGGCGTACCGACTGCAGCCGCATTCTGCTGGACAGCGGAGCCGACATAGATGCAGTCAACAATTTCGGTCGTAGCTCCATGCAGGAGTGTGCCCAGTCGTACTTAGACACGACCCCAGTGTTTACTATGCTAGTGGAGAGGGGGGCCAAGGTGGAGCATCGAGATCAAAAAGGTTAGTTAATCCCATGAATTTGGTTAGTGAACTTTTCTGCGAAATAAGCAGTTTTTAGCGCCTTAACTAGTTTTGCTTTTACAGAATAAAAATTATCCGGACAATTTTATAAATTGACTCTTATATTCAATCGGTAAAGGGGGCAATTTCATTTTCTTTTAATGAAAGAATTTTTTATATAATTGTATTTCAGGTACTACTGCACTCCACTTTGTTGCCAGACACGGGCAAAAACAGCGAGCAGAAGTTTTACTTAAACACGGAGCAGACGTCAACGTCAGGAAAAACAGCGGAAAGACTCCCATGCACGAGGCAGCACGAAGCGGTCACTCCAGCATGATTAGATACCTCCATAACAATGGTGGAGACGTTAATATCCAGGACCATCCTGGATGGTCGCCGCTCCATCTAGCGGCGCAAGAAGGAAATACGCAGGCTGCAGAAGTCCTCATCGAGTTGGGGGCAAATGTTAACGCCGTAGACGCCAGCGGATACACCCCACTTCATTTAGCAGTTCAGAAGAATAAAGTTGGCACTACGAAATTGCTCGTGGGTAAAGGCGCAGACCTGACTATTAAGGACAAAGAAGAAAATGTCCCTAAATATTATGCCAAATCAGACGATTTGCTTAAAATTCTGAACAAGTAATTTAATCAGTTTAGCCCACGGTTTTGATCATTTGATATACCATTTAAAAGTGACGTAAAGCTTTCAGGGAAAAGCAAAAGGAATGTAGGTTTTAATATTTTTTCTTAGATATGAAGGCAGCAATTTTCATCCAATTCGGATATTCTCTTTACTTTATGAAGCGAACAGCTACAAAAATGAATGCCTTTAGATTAGAAAGAAGCCGGCAAAACAGGACAGGGACCATTACGAGTCATTATCATGGAGAGAACAAAACGCAGTATTTGTTCATGTTCTTCATTATAGACTTAATGTGTAGTGGCACAAACTGAATAGCGGAAAACAGTTGGTCAGCATTTTACAATCGAGGACAGGTTTCTTTAATTTTTAAAATTCAGACGTTTCCGTAGAGCCTTCGTGCTAACCCATTTCAAAATAGGCTACAGCACAGTAGTATAAAAATAGTGTAAAGGGCCAATAAATAAAACAACTTTTTATACCAACATCACGCTTTGCGTTACTATGAGTTGTTAGAATTTTGAGAGCTCACAAGAAAAATATCTTACTGCTCCCAAATTGGACAACACACAGGTCACAATAACTTGGACAATTTTAATTGTTAAATTTCAAGTCTTAAAATAATTCTTAAAATAATTATCAGGAAAAACAAAACAAAAACCAAATAATTTGTCAACATGTAGTTATTCATCCTCCTCTATGGTTTTATATATGCCACGTGATGCCTGGTCATTATTTAATCCTAGCTTCTCAAACCCCCCCTCTTAGCAAAACCCGAGGACCGCCTGTGTGTTAACCATGCCTGCAGCAAATGCTGTGTAAAAAAATTCAGTACCCTGAGACGGGTAGAAAATCTGAATCTGGACAGTATCTCAGCAGACGCTTAATATCCAATTGCTTTTACATTCATAAACATCATAATCATGATTTAAATGATGCTGCAAATGAATTTGTCTAAGTATAAAGAGACTTCTTAAAGAAACATTTTTCAGAGTTCAAAGAACAGGTCAAAACAATTCAAAATCACGGTAATTATGAAGTTTTTATGAGTGAACTGGTAGTTTGATTTGAAAAACTAAACTTAATTTAACATCTAATTCATCCTTGATTTGAAGATCAACTTTTTTGGCAGTTAAATAAAAAGCAAGATGAAATAAAGGAAAATGTATAATTTATTTTTATTTTATGCTCTTTCACCAGTGTCAGAGACGAATGAAGTTCAGTTAAACATGCATATTTTGCACCCTTAATTACATTCACTAAGATCCGTGACAACTGATGTCAACTTCAAGTACTTAATTTTTGCCTTACAGCTCCCTCCATGCCCGCAATGTTATAACTGCCAGCAGTCTGTGAGATACCATAGTGTGTCCGATTGCATTACATCATACATTTTCAAAAATAATGATACGTAATGCTGTTGCTTCAAAACCAAGCAGAATTTATTTTTTCTTTCGTTTTTGTAGCAAAAAATGTTTTAAAAAGCCATAGTACTTTTGACTCTTTGTTTTACATGGAGGCTTTTTTCTTAGAAACAGATCTGATTACTTATGTTCGTTTCCACTGTTGACTCTTGAACAGTAGTAAACAATGTCATCTCCATGTCCAAACGTACACCCAATAGCTTGAGGTTTTGGGGATCTAAAGTCTTCAGAAGAAAAGCCATATTCTGTTTAAATGTCCGTCAGGATCATACCCTAAAAGAAGAAAAATGCTGCAATCGGTCCTTTTTGTTAATGCTATTTGAATCAAATGATCTATTTTGTATGAAAATGTCCTTGTTCCTGCCATATGCGAAATACTGTAAAATGGCTGATCCATTTAAATCATTTATCACTTTCCCATTCAAATGTCTTTTACAAAGATTTACTTCTTAAAAATATTTAAAAATATTTGTCTGATTAAACAGAAACCACTTATAGTGTCACTCACTTTTTAACAATTTGTACCACATCCTCATCTTGCAAAATGTGATCTTTGCCTACTTTTTGAGGCTGGTATTTTACCGAGGTGCCCCACACTATGGCACTAGAATAATGTAAAAGTGCAATTAAGATGTGGATAAAAAGGGTAAAGAGTAACAAACATCACAGGACCACATTAATCAAAAGTAATAGATAATTTCCATTTATCTTAATACTTCCATTCCCAAATATAAAAAGCACCCCTTCTTCCTTACTGGAACATATATCATTTACATTTAATCCTTTATAGCTTTTGCTTCTTTCTGAAACATTAAACATTCAAGTTTATAAGTACTCACTATTTAAATTCTTTGATGATAGTCCTGTGTAATTTATTACAGAAATCTTCTATAGAGGTGTTGCCAGACCTTAGGACGACAGGAGACCTGTAATCTGGAAGCTGACCTTTCGGTTTGGTGTAACTGTAAAAAATAATGTTTAGGACTAAGTCTAGTGAAAATTAAGACTTCCAAACATCAGATATTCCGTATCAGAGACCAAAGATTAACAAAAAATTTTAAATAAATAGTGATCTTGGAGGAGTTGCAGTAAAATAAGGAACCACAAAATTCACTATTAACCTATCGTATGAATTTCTCAGATTTTATACCGTACTCACAAAGTTAAAAGAAAGATGATGTTGCGTTACTGCTCACATAAATGAATAGTTGTCCATCAGGGACTAGCAAAGGTCACTCATGACAAGGGAACTACACTGTCTTTGTTGAAATGTCTTGATTTCAGTAAGGAATTAATTGTCTAAATATATCATCTCAATTGAACACATAATAATAAAATTAATATCTACTGATCCACAATTCTTAAACAATTCCCATACCTTTGAAATGCTACAAATACTCACATCCTAACTAAATTGAGGTATTCCCACATTTTTTCCAGAAGGTCATCAAAATTCCACTTGTGGTGAGCTGATATAGGCACAGTATGGGGGACTTTATGGATTATATCAAGCTCCTGAAAAATATGCATCACTGCTAAGGAAGACTCTGAGATAATTGTAACAAATGAACACTGAAATCAACAATTTCCCACTTAATGTCTTACAACAGAAATATCATCATTCGATCTTATTCAAATGTGCAAAACATTTTAAGATAAAGATTTTTATTTGCTCAAAAATGACATTTCATGTTAAAAATAGGGTTTTAATCTATTTATTAAGTTCCTAAATTGTGTTAAAAAGTGAATGTCTTAGTTCAACCAGTTGTATACCAAGAAAATGAGAAAATTGAATCTTATACTGGATCTTACTTGAATTACAAAGTACATTTCAAGTAAGATCCAGTATAACGTTCAATTTTCTCATTATCTTTGTGTTAAAAAAGCTTCCCATCTTTAGCAAAAAGAAACATATGGGTTCAGAAAGCTTACCTCTATGGAAATCTGGTCTATCTTGTTGAGGACATAAATGCAAGGTATGTAAACCCTGTTGCCTTCCACAACATCTATCAAGTCTTCTGGCGTGGCATCGTACCTCAATGTTATATCTGCATTGTGTATTTTATACTCTGCCAGAATCGTCTTCACAACATCCGCGTCTAACTCAGACTGGGGAACCTAGCAGCAGATAATGTCTTTTAATGTGAATATCTATTCATCACCTATTCAGTTTATATTGCATCTGTTAAAGCAAAATGTATGTAAATAGAAACACCGTGTTGACAGACGAGATATGAAAAATTTCCATTAAAAAATTATTAATAAAGGCTAAAGATTGATCTTTTTATCAAAATCATTGTTTTAACTACTGGTTGCTTCTGTACGTATAACTTAGGGGAAATTTAAGTAAAATTGACACAATCAAAGCTTGTGAACCTACAGATACCAAACAATTTTTATAAATAAATCAATTTTTTATAAAAATAATATGATCGTGCTAATTTTGAAAAGAACCTGCCCCTTTAACAGTGCACACCCCCCTCCCCCCAAGAAAATTTGAAGTAAAACCCAATTATGCCAAAATATTGCCAAAATAATGCTAAAAACTACTGTAAAAAAAAAAATCTGATCATGGGTTTTGAAACGAACTTGGCCTTTTTTACCAAACAGACCACTTGGGGAATTTAAGGCAACACAATAATGTTTTAGCAGTCAAAGAGTGAACAACATGTTTCAGACACCAAAGGCAATGGCAATGGCAAGGGTAGTGTCTATATATAAAATGGCATTATAGACACAGATACAACCATTAAAAAAAGATGGCTGAAACCTTCACCATTCATATTCTATATTTCATTCTTCTAAGTGACTTACCATTTGCTGTAAATTTATTCCACCTTTTTCCTTTTTCCTAAACACAATATTTGGAGGAGTTTTGTTAAGTCTTATCCCAAAACCTTCTAGTTCATGTTCTATCAGTCTTTTATGTTGTAGTGGCTTGAGGACATCAAGAACAATAAAAATTAAACCGCAAGTTCTTGCAACTGAAAAAAAAATTACACACACACAAGTAAAAATTACAGCAAAAATATACATTTCTAAAAATACATTCACAACATATGTTTTCTTCACATTATGAATTTCTTCTCTGGCTAAATAAAGAGAGACATGTATTGAATTACCTGCAATTACTTGCTTTCCTCTTCCTTTACCATCCTTAGCACCCTCAATAATACCTGGGAGATCTAAAAGCTAAAATGAAAAGTACCACTCTAAATTATAAACATCATCATTTATTCTATTGATAGTATATATGTCTCATGTTTGACAACAAGAACTTGCTTAACCAAGCTACTGACAAATAGAGCAACTTCTTAACATCTATCTATGAAGACATACTTCAACTTGTTAACTCATGAATATCAGTTTGAGGAATTAGGATGTGGAGAACTGAGTTGAGATACAAACATCTAACAAGGTTTTACCTGGATCTTAGCACCTTTATACCTGATGACCCCAGGCACAGTAGTAAGAGTGGTGAATTCATAAGCAGCCACCTCAGAATAAACTCCAGCCAGATTAGTCAATAAAGTGGACTTGCCAACAGATGGGAAACCTAAAGATAAAAAAAGAGCACCATTACAACTTTTCAAACAAAGCTGTGATTCAGCTTTTCCCTTGAATATATAGTATGAAGCTCATTAAATACAGACCAGAATCATTTCAATGCCCAAGTTGAAAAATAAAGTTGGGAGCAACAGGCTACAAATGCATTCTGTAAAATAAATTATTGGTTTAACATGTCCTATTTATATCACAACAGAGATCAATTGCTATAAAAATGTTCTTCCCCACAGGCTTTGATTTACAGCTTATCAAAAACAACAAATCTTAGACAGAAAACAATTTAAATAAACTAGTATCATCAATGGTTATAAACCCCCATTTATATATTAACCTCACTATCTTTATAAACTATGCAATAACCATCTTAAAGAGTACATTTGATTTGACATACATACTCATATTACCTAGTCATTAACCTATTCTTACCCACAAATCCTATCCTGGCATCTCCAGTTTTTGCTACATCAAATCCTTCTCCAGCACCTCCACCTCCTCCCTTTGGTTCTATCAGTTCTCTCCTCAACTTTGCTAATCTAGCTTTAAGTAAGCCAAGATGCCCCATAGTTGCTTTATTTCTTTGGGTTCGGGCCATCTAGTCAAAAATTCAAAATGCATTTTATTTGAATTAAATTTCATCGAGGAAGGTGTGCATGCTCTCTGGTGGTCATTTTACATTTATATACATCTATAGCCTTCAAATGTTCACAAAAATAGTAAATATCAGAAACCATAATAAGAAGAGCTATTACATAAATCACCGTGCTTAAATAGTAAATATAATATAGAGTATATCAGAAACTACAGCATATAGGAGTGCTTACACATGTTCAAAACTTTGTACATGTACTATCTACAGTATGGTCATTCTACATAACTTACAACCTTCGACTCATATTAAACGTATGATTAATATAATGGTAATGCACATTATGCAGAACTTTGCATTAACATCTGCCAAAGAATCGAACATAAAGAGTTATAGAGGCCGGCGGAATTCTAAAGCATTTGACATGTGTTACCTTTCCTGAGGTACATGTATGTGTATTTGGGAGGTGGGGTGGGGTGGGGGGTGGGGGGGGGGGGTCTGGTTTAAAATCTAGGTAGCATACAGGAACGTGACATGCGGTAGCAGGTTATAAGTTACGTGCACATATACACATCAACCAAATCAGCGTATCCCGCCGGCATCGATAATTTCTGTTTTAAGTGTAAAGAGAAATATACTGTAATGGTTGAAAATACCAACAACATCGCCAATGAAGACTTTAACAATAAAACAAGAAATACATCTGCCGTTAATACTAATGTGTACACCATACCTCTGCTTCGATCTCCGCTATCTTTTGAAGCGCACTCATTGTTGTAATGGCTTTGAAACAGTAGCAAATGAAGCATACAGATGGCAAGTGCAGCACGTTGATGGCGGAACACTTGAATGACCCCCGGAAGTGTTAGTATTACTTCCTGTTCATAAAGAGTTACTGTCAAGACATTCGGCATGTGGAAAATGTATAGCGTGCAGAATTATTCACTTCAAAAGTTTAATAGCTCACTATCATTTAACTAACTAACATCAATCAAATATATTCTAGACTGAAGTATAACCAATTAAGCTTTTATTTTTTGGCAGGTCGAAGGTCAAAGTCAAATGCGCAGGTGTGCATCCGGGACTTTGTGCCCAGGCGACATTTTCCAAAAAGCTTGCAGTGTTTCGGAGGCGTTTGAAAAACCTGAATTAATAACAGTATGCTTCATAGTACATCGTTATAATTGCTACAGATACTACATAGAAAAGCTACCGAAACGGGGAGAAACAATACGTGTTGAGTGACAGTCTGACTTAAGCAAAACTGGTCCACGAAATTGTAGTATCTTCTCCGCAAAAGCAGCAACGTGGAGGTACATTGTTTTGATTTTGGGATCTTTGACTTTTACCTTTATTTAATGAAATGGACAGTTGGGCTAGTAATTTTGAGTTCCGATATGGTGAATAAGGTATTGGTTACTAATTAGTGCATGTTTGCATAGTTAATTTTGCTTCCTTTTGAAAGCAGTTATAGCTTAGTTTGGGATGTTCGAGAGTATTATTTCCACATCTTCTAACAGTCATACACGGAAATGTGTCAACCATAGACTGTGTGTCATTTGTCATATCCTGAAGTTATGTAAAGAAACCTTTGTTTTTGGAAAAACTCATTTACCCGTATATGTAAGTATGGTGCAGGTGTCTGCAGTATTTTGTTGGGACGAGTAGGAGATGGTAGAATGACACTGTAGCAGAGTACAGCTAGCAGTTGGTTATCACGTAATTATATGCAGTCACACTGTGCAGTTTGAGTTATGATAGCCATAATTATTAAAATGGCAAATGGTGAATACAGATGCCTACTTTTAAAAGCCCTTTCTGCCATTTTGTAAAACGTGCAATTTGACAACTTGTTGTAAAATTATACCAGGATTACCCAACTTGATACTTCTTTCCATTGGAGATGTTTTCACTGCCAGTGAGAAGATGGGATCTGGTCATGTATTACACAAAAGGGCAGTCCTTTTCAACGTTTTCTGTAAAAATTTGTAGAGGATGATGGTGTTTTTGTCAAATTAAGTTGTATTAATTTAATGTATGATCTCTTCAAATAATTGTCTTTTATGCTGCCTCTTCTTTCTATATAATAGCCAATTATTTTTTTATCTTATTAGAAAGGAATGGACAAGAAATCCGAGATAGATGTCGCTCTGAGTGATTTAGAAGGTAACAAAGAAAATGAAAACCAATCGAAATCGGAACATAGTTCCAAAGAGGGATCACCTACTGTTAATTTGCCAGAACATCAATATTCTCGGGTGAGTTGTTAAAAAATTAACTTAATATGAACCTTGAATAAGCTTGATTAAATGTTCTCATTAGTTATTACTTACACTGAACCCTAATATAGATTATACATATTTTATTCCAGTCATGTAACAAAGTCAGTTGGACATGAAAAGTACATACACCAAAGGGCACGTGTTTTAGTAAAACTGAATTGCTGACGATCTCAGAATATTTGTAGGTAACAGGTTTCTCTTTGTAGGATGTTCTACTGAAAATTGCTGATAGCAGTGCAGCAAACATCAGGCCAACCTGTCTCAACAAAGAATATGATGGGTAAGTCTTCGTTTTATTAAGTTATCATAATATTATTTTTAAAATTTTAAACTTGTTTTGTTAGTGTAATTATGTACTAAATAATGCCTAATATATGCGATAACAGGCCTGTAATTAGTGCATCAGACTAGGGGGTAGTAGTGCATTATTTGTCATACATACAAAGGGAGGTTGTACATTTCCCACCCAAACCCATAATTTTGAATAGAATAAGCTGATATCAATGCTGTCTCTAGGACTGATATGTCTCACGGAAGGTACAGTAAGAGATCCTTAGTAAGTGTTCTATGTTATTGTAGGCCAGAGGGATACTGGGATCCAGAAAAGTGGTTCAAGTCATTTGGAGGTTCCCGAGGCAACTCTCCATTGACATTGGGAGATAGAAGGAAACGTCCAGCTGATATTGACCGTGATTCACTGAAGAGACCTGCTGGTAAGAACCTTTTTGTTATTCTTGGAACTCCTATCCAAGTATCTGACAAGAGCTGTAGTAAATTTCTCCTTAATCTGTTATCAGTGTATTCAAATTTCATTGATAAAAATGGCCATTTCAAAATATTATTATATTTTTAAAGAAACCTTTCTTCTAGTGCCATGTTTTGTTTAAAATATATGTGGCTTCACTAGTTGAATGAAAAGTTGAAAACCGATTCTTCACTTCACAGTTATGTCACTTGCAATGTAAACCTGTCTTAATTTTTTTTTTTTTTTTTTTTACAACCTGCATGCTGGAGGGTTCAGAGTAACATAGAAAGTAAAATTAACAATGTTAATACCACTTAATTGTTCTAGATCCCAAGGAAAGAGTAAAGCAAGAAGACAGTGGTATTGTATTGAGTCCTCAGAGGCGTAGCTTCCTAACAGGATGCCATGTGACTCAGACATCGTCACCATCTCCATCTGTGCCTCAAAGACAACTTAGTGTGGACTACAGAGACAGGGAGAGAGACAGGGATTTGGATCGGGACAGAGAAAGGTACTTCTTTAAAACTGAGATAAAGAAATGCACCTAGAAATGTGCTTTGTAATCATCAAGTGGCATATTTTTCATTTTTTTTTTTTTTACTTTAGATTTAAGTTAATGGTATGAATTCGTTAGGAATGAATCCCCCATTTTCATTTGATTTTGTTATGCGAGTATGTGGTCAGGAATTATAAATTTAAGTGTATTTGGGTGTCTTTTCTAAAATTTTCTCTCTATTTAGACCTAGAAATGACCAGAGGCGAATAGGAAGTGGTCGCATCCAACTTGACCGAGAGCGGGACAGAGAATATGACCATGACAGGGATAGAAGAGAATTCAGGTTCAGTAGAGATATTCGAGATAGCCGGGACATTCGTGACAGTAGGGATCTTCGAGATGGTAGGAACCTGAGAGACAGTAGAGATAGCAGAGATTCCCGTTTCGACAGAGATCGTGATCGAGATGACAGAAGATTTGAACGCTTCAGGAGAGATAGTGGAAGTTATGATGATCCAGACAGGAGATACAGTAAGTATAAGATAGGCTATTCTTTTGCTTTAGGTATCTCTTGTCTTTAACTGGATGGGATGTTTCCGTAAAGATAATTAAAGTAAAGCGAAATACATGTGAAACCTATTAATAACCTATATATATTATTGATAATTTGTATAACTGTCATGTTATTGTCACAGATCGTGCAAGAAGTTTCCGTTACAACGAACAGCCTGAGCAACCGGAGTGGTTCACAGAGGGTCCTATCAGTCAGTCTGACACAATTGAACTCCATGGGTTTGATAGGACTTCTGATGATGATGATGAAAAGGCACCAGATGAAGAAGAGAAGAATGTTGATGGACCAAAAAATTTGAGTAAGTGATATTTTAAATCAATTTTGGGGGTTTGCAAAGCAGTTTTTAATGTTAAATGAACCTGGATCAATGTATGTCATCTTTGGTACGTATCCTTGTATAGCCAAAAATCTGTGATGTGTATTTTCTATTGAAAGGAGTAGATATGTTGTTCTTGTATTTTTGTCTACCACCAATTACTGAAAAAGTCTAAATTTCAGTATTGTTTTACAGCACATGACACACCGTTATTTGCAAAGAATGTTTATTTTCTGAATTGTCTTGCAAGTTACATCATATTGTTTATTATTCATCCACATTTTAACAGCAACCGTGAATGTCCAGGACAGGAATGGTAGCTTAGAGACCCAGGAATCTAGTTCACCCGAACCATCTCCTCAGTCTGAACCAGAGAAGGCCGTCCCATCTGCCACAGAGAACGCTGTGCCAGAGTTTGATATCAACGAGTTCTTCAAGTCTAATCTAGAAGTGCAGGTATGTAAAAATGTTGTTTCCAACACTAGTTTCATGTACATTTTGGAACAATCCATTTGCCATTATGACCTGTCAAAAATTGATTGTAATCTTTTGAAATTTGAAAAATGGTTCTTACTGGAGTTGGAACTTAGTAATTAGTTTCATGATAACATGTTTAGTAGGATTGCTCTATTTTCAATTGTCTTTCATCACTTTTCTTCGAAAAGATCAACTTGAACAACTTAAATTCTCTCTTTTTTGTAGGAGTCCACCAGTCCAAAACCAGATCAAGTTCTCCAGGTTTCCGGCAGCCGCTTTTCCCAGTGGTTCCAGTCCAAGGCTCAAGGTGGTGGAAACAGCAATAGCAACAGCAGGCGATCATCCCTTGATGGGGATTTCAGTTTCTTAAATGGTTTGTTTGATTGCTGATCTTTAATGAGTAGGAAATTTATATTTGCAAACTCTAGTTTCTGAGTTCTTCCCTTCATGCTATTTTAGGTGCCAAATGTGCACAGATAAAAAAAGATTGTACGGTTAAAATGGCTTGGATTTTTTAAAAATAAAAATGGAGTTAGCATGAATTTGAAGCAGATTATAACCCCCTAGATGTATGATTCTTGTGTGGCTCTGTAGTGAGAACTTTGGGGAACTTTCTCTCCCAGATCTCATCAGTGGTCAGAAGAGCCCACCCACAGTTTCTCCCGCCCCTCCCTTGGATGGTGTACCATTCCATGCCCCTTCACATGGGCCAGAGGAGACCAAACAACCCAACATCCTAGAGATGCTGCACCATGCTGCCAAGAGAGGAGGACTGCAAGGTAAAGCCTGGGTCTCTTTACAGGGTTATGAGAGAATAAAAAATGATGGGTGTTTGTAAGAGAGAAATTGGAAAAATATGATTAAGCTTTCTAATTGTTTTATGTATGTCACTTTAGCATTGGCACAAATTTGTAATCTGTGTATAGCTATTCACTTTAAGTTTTGGAAATTTTGTTTGCATCTATGCTAGACAATGTTTTTCACATGTTGTGTTGTTGCATAGTTGTTCATAAGGTGATAAATGTCCATGTTGACCAAAATTTCAGCAGAATCACATGGAAATAACAGTACCACAGAAGCAGAAACCAACTTGAAAGCTCTTTTAATGGGTGATAATAAAACGGAGGCTCTAAGTCCTAGCTTTGTTCATCCTAGTGTACAGAGTAAGTTCCCCCTGGCAGTGCCTTCCCCATGCTTTCGTAGTGTAGATCGCTTTGAGCTGGGCTTGCATATTAGTCTCTCTGACTAATCTATATATAGTTGCTTCAGTATTTGCTTGGGTGGTGGTGAATAAATTCCTTTGTTTGTGCCACCCATGCTAGTTTACGCGTTGTCCATTTTTTTTGGAATATAAGTATTTTTTCTACATTTAGAATTTTATTTACTGGCTGATTTAGTTAAAAAACACTGTGTATGGATTTATTCATTTGAATCACTTTTTGAAACCGATTTTCTTCCCATGTGTTAAGCAAGTGAAAGATGTAAAATTTTATGCAATACTTTTTGTTTTCTCACAAGGCTGGTTTCCAATATATGTGGTTTCTAATCTTTAGAACTTCTATATCCACTCTGACCTTACTATTAGAAGTTTCTGCTAAGTCCTGAATTTTTGAAGGTGTCTTGCTAACCATTAACGTAGTTGTGACAGACATAATTAAGGGTGATGTAAATGTCAGTTGCCTTTATACCTTCCTGTTTGTACTAACAATGAGCATTTTGTCTGTTTTATGTATCAGGGCAGTATAATACCCATAGTTCCAATAATTACTTTTATTACTTTCTGTAAATCTTGACAAAGAATTTACAAACCTTAATCTTATATTCTCCTTATCATAAGTTTACTGATGGATGCCATCACATGGATAACATCACACGTTATGCACATATTAACTGTAATGGACGTCCATCTGCAGAGCAGTTTGAGATGTACTAAGGATAGATGCTGTACTATTTGAATAGTATTTTTTATTTTTGGTGAATGCATACATGTCATTGGTCTGGTTGTTTTGTGCTTGAGCATGTGAATGTAATAAAGGATGTCTGAATGGTATTGAAAAACGGATAGCAGTATTTTTTAAGTCTTCAAAGAAAGTGGTCATGTATCTTTAAAGGGTTCTGCAAACCCCTCTCATTTCTTGTTTATGCATTTCAGGTTTACCCAAGGAAAAAGTGATGACAGCAGAGGAACTTGAAGCTGGATTGAAGAAGATGGTACTTGGCGGTGGTAATGCTCCAGGACAGATGCCAGGAGAGAACCAGCACCACATCCCCCTGCAGCACAATCAGAAACAACCCCACCATCACAACCAGCAACAACAGCATCAGCAAACCCACCATCATAACCAGCAACAACAGCAGCAACAACACCATCACAACCAGCAGCAACAGCAGCCACCACCAGAGAGTTTCTCACCACAACTACAATTCATTGCTTCTCAGTTGGCCAAAGCTCAGCCAACCCCCACTCCGCCACAAAGGGGCACCCCAGGGCACCCTGGCATGTCCAGTGAGAACATGCTACCCCCTATGGATACACGCACACCTAAGAACCAAACAGGTTCTCCCAATAACAACGACATGACAGCCTTTAACAAGTTGGTAGGGCTTATGAAGGCTAATGGGGCATTGAGTGAAACACCAAAGATGCCAACAAACGTAAGTTTGGAATTTTGTTTTTAATGTATCTCTAATTCACTTTACATTTGTCTTACTAAATCATAGAACAAAAAAAAAAAAAAAAAAAAAAAAAAAACTCTAGAACAGTTGTGTGTATTATTTATTGTGGTACATGTTTATCTTGTTCTTCAACAGGCTGTTATGACAGAACCACACAACCTTCCACCTGCAGCCCAACAACTCATTGACCATGCTCAGAAAGAAGCTCAACAAAATGCAATTATACAGGTAAAATGTTAAGGGTTTCTTTTCATTTATTGTGAAAGACATTCATTGGAAAGTTGAGTGAGATGTGTACAGGGATTGTGTGAAATATGAAACCCTCTCATGTGATGCCTCTTAAAGCTGTAGCTCTGACAGATGGTATCACCTAGGAAAAAGGTGTTTTTGACTTAGTCTGCATAACCAAGACATCTACCTACCTTTGACACAGAGAACATGCTAACAGTGCTTTAACATCTAAATCTTCTACTAATTAAAGCAATATTTTCTCTTGAAGAACCATATCCTGTGTATTTTGAAATGAAGTGATTCAAGCAATATCTTGGTGATAGAGGTCAAGCAAATTATATAGATCACTTTTGTTTCTATATAATGAAAGAATTCTAATCCTGATCAACAGTTCCATGTTGAAATCCTCCCCATGTACAAATCCTTTCAAAATGTTTGTAATCCTAGATTAATTTCTGAACCAAACAACTCGCATTCTGTCATTTAAGGACTTGATGAAGGCACAGCAGCAGCACCAGCAGCTGCAAGACTTGCAACAGCAGCAATTACAGCAGCACCATCAGAACCAGATGAGGAACCTGCAACAACAGCAAGCCACTCCACTTCACTACTCCTCCCTTCAACAGAAGGTCCAACAGGCAAAACAACAACATGATGCCATATGGAACTTCATTCAGAAAAACCCTACCATTATAACCAAAGGGGCTTCTCCCCAGCCAGGGGCTCCACCACAGCCTCAGCAGCCCCGTGGGGCATCTCCACCTCAACTGGTGCAGCAGCTGGCTCAGCAAGCAGCACTGCAACAGCAGCAGCGCCAGTCGACTCCTAAGGCACCATCCCCAGTCAGTAAGTACCAGAATTGTCCTCTTTCAAGCACAACTTAAATTTACCACTTAAGCATATCTAACCAGAGAAGTAAATGTCTTCTTACAGCTACATAACAATATTTACTGCTTGAATATTAAGACAAATTGGGTAAGTTGGGCAGCAATGTATATGAAGGAAATATGTCAAACATACGTCATAAATGAACTCTTTGGACAAAAGGATTATTTTCAAAGTTTTTTGCCTTGTTTATTTCCAGTGTTTGGTTCTCAGCCTCCAATGCACCTTAGAGCCCCATCTCCAATACATCCAGCACAGTTCCAGCAGCAGGTGCTCAGTCAGAATCTAACTGTACAGGTGAGCTGATGTGGTGCCAACCTGCTGGGATATTCTTTTGAAAAATATCATCTAAACAGGAATGTTGATACACAGATAATTTTAGCGTGTAGAACTGAAAGTAGATTCTGAAGATTTTTAATGAAATTAGAATAGTTGTGTGTGTGAGAGAGAGGGAGAGAATGAGCCAGAGACCTGTCTTAAATCAATAAATTGAAGTATTGGGACCTTATTGAACTCTTCCAGACCATTTCAGCCATGGATTTTGTATATATGTCATAATTGTGTTACATGTGTTACATTACCCTTTTTAGGGCACAACCCCAACTGCTTCTTTGGCCCGTGTGCCATCACCACAAGAGCTGGCAGCTCACACTCAAGCCATAATGCAAAATGCACTGCTCAAAAAACAATTGGAGGATCAAAGAGAGAGATTTCTAAAGAAACAGCATACTGAAGGGTAAATAAAGCTTTGTCCCTAGAGATTCACATGACTATCATATTTAGTTAAAATTATGTTTTCTGTATATCCTGTGTAATAATCTATATTGTTATTGAATGTAATTGTTTTGATTTGGTTGCAGGGGTAAATCTCCTATTGGTGCACCTGGTATGGCTGGCTCCCCTATGATACCACAGAATCAGAAGGTAAAAACAAATTTGTACATGTGTTTAAATGCAGTTACAAATATTGTGGTTTCAGTCATATTTGCATGTGTCATACTTCAAATAAATATTGATTTTTATATTGGAAATTATAACTTCTGTAACTGAATAAGTTATCAGGACATTACCCATTGTATTTCTTCCAGGCCAAATTTTAATTATGAGATCTTTTAGCAATCCAGCAATGTGTGTAACATGTGCTCAAATGTTTATGGGAGAAACATCAGTTTTGTACTAAAAACAGCCTCTTAAATTTAAGCCACCAGTCTCTGCTGCATTTACACCCACCTCTGTGATCAGAAAACTGGTGCAAGATAAAGCAGAAGAGAAAGAGAAACAAGGCAAAGATGGTGGTCAGCCTGGTAATGAACAGAGCCCAGCACCTACCATGATGCTTCCATCTTCCCAGGCAGAATCCAGTGTTCAGACTCCAAGAGCACCTGTCCCCATAGCTAACCTGATGGCAGCGGCAGCTATGGAACAAAACAAACAGCCGCCACGCCCTCTAGTGGGACAAGGAATGATGAACATGCTGCATCAAGGACAGATGCAACAGGCACCAGGTCGACCCATTGTTAAAGGTACATTGACAATTTGCTATCTTATATGTTATCAGCAAAGTGTGAAAGTTTTTTTTGTTTTGGTGTCAAAAAGTAAAAAAAAAAACAGTGAAAGTTTATTAAATTAGTGTTGAACTCTGTGTTGCACTGTGTTATAATTGAATTCTGATAGTCACGATTAAACTTTTGGATCACCGAGTGGGGATGGCTCTTAATTACTAATATATATCTAAACGAGAGAATACGAAAACAAATTTAAACACATTTGTTTTTACTTTGATGTTCCAGGCAACCCAACTAGTCCAAGCAGTCCAGGTAGACAGCAGCAGCTCTCTGGTCAGCACATTCTAAACATGATTAACAGGGGAAACCAACAGGGCCAGCAAAGTCAAGATATCAACAGACTCATTGAACAGCATTTCCAACAACAACAACAACAGCAGCAACAGCAGCAGCAGCAACAACAACAATCACCGCAGCAGCAGCAAGTTAGCCCCAACTCAGCAGGTGTTCCTCGCTCTATGCCAAGTGGTGTATCTCCTGGTAATGCTATCCCTGTGCCAATAACAGGAAGGTCTCCTGCAGTAAACCAAAGAACAGCTGCCCAGGCTCAGGCACAGGCTGTGGCAGCACAGCAGGCACAGCAAATTTTGGTGCAGAGAATGCAGCAGGCTGGGCTGAATCAGGCAGCAGCAAGAGGTTTGTAGATTTGTCAATTTCATATTTCTCTGAGAAATTTCAATAGTCTTTTAATACATCCAGGTCTTTACAAAGTGAATTATATGTATTTGCAAGTTGAAAAAAACTTTTTTTGACATTAATAATAATTGACATTAAATAAATGAAATGTTTTGCCCATATTGCTTAAATCATTATTATTTTTTTTTTCTCATTAAATGAAAGCATGATGGGTAATTGATGTAATATGCGTGTCTTTCTAATACTTCAGGTTTGCAGCAACAGTTGGCCCAGTTGAACATGACTCAGATTAGTCAGCTGGCAGCCTTGCAGCAGGTCCAACAGAGGGCAGTACTGGAGAGCCTGATCCAGGCACAGACATCCAGGGCAGCAGCAGCAGCTGCAGGCTATCAGCAAGGCAAAGTGGCCTCCCCCAGGCCTGGCTTCTCTAACAGTGTTCCCATGTCTGCCAACCCGGCTGTGGTCAGTGCTGCTGTCAACGCAGCTGTAGGGAGAAACAACTCCCCTCAGCCACAGATTCCCACACCTATGATTCCACAACAGAATAGACCAGGTGAGGTGGATTATTATGCTTGAAGAGAGCACTTGAAATCTAGTGAAAAGTTTTTGGCTCTTCCAATTTTTTTCTTCTGTTCAGTTAATGCACAGCTAAACACTTGGTTGAACTAAAAGAACTGGCAGATGTGGAGCATCTCTGCTTTTCACTGTTTTGGATAATGAGTACTGCATCAATGAATTATATTTTTCAAATAAAGCCATCACAAAATACAAATGGTCTTCATATTCATATGTTTGGAATCCTGCTTTGTTTCAGATGTTGTCAATGGCCCAATGTCTCCCGGTCGAGCCATCCATGGCAGCAACCACCCCTTCCCACAGCACAACTCAAACATGCTGAACATGCAACAGCACCAACAACAGCAGCAACAGCAGAGACCAGGGGGAGATATAGGTGTGAACTTGGCCAAGTTGTTTGGCAGCACTGACAGCCCTGGGCAGCTCCCCAAGATGCCACCACTCCCACAGCAGGGCCAGAGAGTGATGACTGTGGATGAGCTGGAGAGAAGGCAGCAGACTGTAACACATTGAGAAGATAATGGGATGATACGTTATGTATTGGTGTCATTGTATGAAACTGCCCCAAGATTAGACGTTTCATTGTAAGTCACATTTTGAAATTGGTTGTGTGGCTGATAAAAAGAATTTTGTAGGTTGTGTCCAAAAACAGTGGGCATGTCAGACAAACCAGGAGAGATCAAAAGGAAATGGCTGCTTCTTGATAAATGAACATCCATACTGAAACTAATACTGCCTGTGTGTCATGCTTAATGTTGAATTTTTTAAAAATGAATCGTCAACTAATTTTGGAGAGGAAAATGTAGATGTTGCAGAGAAAATGAGACCATTCATGCCTGCTAACTGAAAGGAATCAAGAATACTTTGCTGCTCTAAACATGTTTAAATCTTAGGCATTATCTAAGCAGGATCATGTTTATTTATTTATTTTTTGGAATTAACAAAAAAGAAGGAATCGAGTCTTACAATAAGTTTTGCGGTATTCCTTAAACAGTACTATGAAGAATCTGAAGTGACTGTTATGTGAAGGTTACTTGGAGAAACAATTAGGAAGTTTCACTTATCAGCCTGTCATAGTGTTGTTATTTGTGCTGGGAGTTGCATGGGTGTCGAGTAAAGCAGGCCAATTCTGAAAGTTTCAGAATGTTAGCTTACTCACTGGCTTACCAGATGCATCAGTATTAGCATAAGCATAGAACTCAAATGAAATATTTTTTGAAGACAGATTATTTATTTTTTGAATTTAGAGTAAAAGCTGGAAAATTAAGTGAGAAAGAGTGCATAGGAAATCTGCAGATGAGGAAAAATTAGCCTGGATACTTTGTAGTGTTGTAAATATGTATATTGTACTGCTTAGTATATAAAGTTGCAACTGTTGTGGTTTGGTTAGTATGTTCAGGAGATGTAATAACATGTCAAATCTTAAAATCTAGTCATGTTGTGTAGTGTAATCCATTATTGATACTGGTGATTCAGTGTTTATGACTGTTGAGCAAGCTGTATATAATGCATTTTGTATTTGGCTGTAAGATGGTAGAATTGTTGTGGTACACAAGTTTCCGGACTAGTTATTGTACAGAAGTGAGGTACATGATCTAAATACATAGCATATATGTTACTGAATGAGTGAAAAGTAAGCTGTCTAATAACATGTGTGATCAGAATCAATATATGGAATGAGTATGTGAGACTAAGATGTGTGTGTGTGAGTAGTAAAAAAACACTTCCATGTCAAACTGTCATGTAAATGTCTCTTTAATGTCTTGTCCTTCTGTATTATTTTGTGTATTTAAATTACTCATAGCAAACAGGAGAGGCTAATTTTTGTTTTGCAATTTGATTTGATTTGTTCAGGTGTACATTTTTTAGAGAGTTGAATGGGCATGAAAACTGTGTAGTGCATAAAGATATAGGACAGTAGGATATTTAGTGTGTCTGCTGTATATTGCTTCTGTTAGATTCTCGATGGATGATATGTGCCAATTTAGGTCCGAAAGTAACAGTTAGATGGATGGTGTGGATTGAATGGTGTAAAAAAAATAGTGTTCTTTACTACATGTCCTGTGTTTTTGTTTGTTTTGTCATTTGTGTGTTGTCTTGTTTTATTTGCATATACATAATACTGCTTAATACCTATTTACACTGAAGATGTACACACTGTTTAGTATCTGTGAAAACCTGTCATCATATGGTAAAGTTCTGCAATAGACTTAAAGAACTTAGTATGTTTTGTGCAATTGCTAATTCCGTCTTTCTGTGTTGCTATTTTGTACTGTATATAGTTACAAACAACAGGTTTTGCTAAATCACAAAACCCTTAATTTGTCTGTGTAAGATTGAAAGGTGATTGTATCACCAAGTTGTGTGAAACTGATGTAAAAGCTATTGTAATTTCTGTCCATTACAAAAGTAAGTGTGTAAGTGTTATGGTTGAGGCATTGTTATTCTGATTCTATGTATGTCTTTATTTGCCAGGTTCTAGTTTTGCCTTTGTAAACCTCTAATATTTAATTACTAAATGTGGCATTTCTGCACTGCCTTCAAACTTTAACTATGTGTGTGTGAAATTGTGGTTAATCTTGAAAAACTACAAGTGTCTATTAAGTTAGGGTTTAATGTTTGTGGCAGTCACTTTTTTGTACATATTTCACTTCTCACCTTAGCAATTTTTTCCTGATTTTTTTTCTTTTATGTATATATATTTTTTTCTGTTAATTTTACTTCAAGTGGATAACTGGAAGTAAGTTGTGAGAAAGTTTGATATTATCTAAAAAGGAACTACCCAGTGCATAAGTCTGGTTGTTGTAAGGTTACACATCCAGTCAAAGATGGTTACATTCAAAACGAGATATGCCAAGAAAAAAATCGAAAAATGGGGCAGTCTGCTTTGGATCTGCACTAATGAAAATGTTACTCAAATCTGTAGAAGGGAGGAAAGTACTATGTGTGTGTTCACTAGTCTGCTCTCAAACATGCTACTATGTCAGCAGTCCACTCCTTGGTTTTTAAGCAAGTGAATGTGGTAAAACGGCAGCAAATGTTAAATCACAAGGGTCTGAAACACTGTAAACTGAGTAAATTTTTGCAGTGATGATAGCATCTGATAAAAAATTGCTGCAATCAAAGAATTATATATGCCAGGATACATGAAATGTACATTCTCTGAGAGAGTAAGAAAGGTTACAGATAAAGTGAAGAAATTTAAAAAAAAATTTATTCAATAGATCTAACACTCCAAGCAATTTTTTCAAAGTTGGTAACAGATGCTGAAGAGAAAGTAATGAATTTTAAAAAAAACTGTTCAAAAGGTGGAGGGACACTCCAAGCAATCAGTTTGGTACCAAAATGTTTTCACAGATTACAGGCATCTGATAAGCAAAAAGATACATTTTACCAATCTATTTTCAGCAAACGTGTTCATTCACCACAAGCTCTAGTCTTGTAAGACTGGCTTTGAGTCCGTTCTCCACCATGAGGTTGATAAGTGTTATTATTACATGGTTCAACTTTGTGATCAAATAAAAAAATAATAAAATAACTATGTGTTTGTTTTTAACTTCTTTTTAATGTTTATCTTCAGATGTGATTGTAACTTGCAGAATTTTGGGTACACCAGCATTGTGCAAACTTCACAAAAACTTAAAAAATTTACACTAGCACACAACCTTTGGTGCCATAAAGCAATTTCTTATACCCAATGGATGGAAACTTGAAGTAGTATCAATACACTATCAACTTCATCTTACATTCATTGCACTATTAATTGGATGGGAGAGCAGAAGATATTCCAGTTTTTATCCACTTCATGTGGGCACAACTGGTGATGAATCATAGCCATAAGGCTAACTGTAGATTTCTGTTCTTGAAGATAGCCTTGTTTGCACAGGTCACTACATTATAAATGGGGCACAAGTGTCTGGTAAAAAACTGATACCACATTCAGCACTATTCCCAGTTAGCATTCGAACTGCGTGCGCACGCATGTCTATTTCAATTGGTCCTTGGCTTTAGTAAAAGGCATTGTTCAAATACTTATCAACTGGTAATACAATTATCTACTTTGGTATAGCAAATTATCTGCTTTGGTATAGCAAGATTAGTGTTAATATAAATCTCTTCACATTCATCTCTAAGGGCTGAAGGTATTGACAGGGCTGACCACACTAGTGCACAGTGAATTTGGACTTGGGCTCGGCGTGCGAACATTGCGGAACTTTTGCTTCATAATTGTTACAAAAGCCCTGTGAAGGGAGTCTCTACTAGGTGTGCAATTCAAGTCTGCTCCACTGTCATTGGACACCTGCTTAAGGTTGTTCAGAGGTGTTCCTCCTGGGGATCTGGAACATTTTAAAATGTCCTTCCCATTAATTTCATATCTATAATAATGTATTCGAGTTAATCTGTTACCGTTAATTTACTTCCCACAACAGATTAACTTTATGTAATTTTGCCTCTTGCAAATATCAGTACTTTAGTAATATTATTGAGGTAAAGGCTTACTTCACTCCAGTTGCCCTCAGTCTTTTCATAGGATTTGATCCCACAGACAACAGCTCACTATGTATGCTGCTCAGTGAGGTGGTAGAACTGAAAATATAAACTCACATTTCAAGACAACTACAAAACAAAAAATTCTACCCACACATCATGACACCTGAAACATGTCTACCAGCACAAAACACTGCAATGACAAATACATATTACAACTTTTCCAAATATTTTCATTCGTATAACATAACATACTGCAGACAATCAAATCAGTTGAAAAGTATATACTTTACCCTGCAAGCCTGCTGCTCTCTTTAAGATTCGTTACTGTTGACTTTAGAGGAGTCTAAAAAAAAATTTTGACGGGCTTTAAACAGTTTCTATATGTACACCTCTATGAAAAACGTACTTCTTTTAGAAATGTTCTGATTGAATTTCAAGAAGTGAAGGAAATGTGTGTGTGTGTGTGTGAGCATGTGTTTTGATCAGCTTTAAGTGTTGCACATGCTACAATTAGTCCATCCTACCTGAATGTTCAATCTATCCGTCAGTGGTGTGAGTGGCCGGCGTGGAGTTGGTTGCTGAATCAAAAACATGGGGTTCTGTGAAGGGGGAGGGGGTGGTGGTGGTGGGGGTATAGAAGCAGGGGGTGGTGGAGGAGGAACACAGGGAGGGGGAGGGAAGCTCTTTTTCCCTGTTGGGGTATTTTCATCATTTAAAGATGCACGCTTGGACTTTCTAGCTGCAATACGTTTGGAAAATCGTCTCCCTTTGGCCTCTGCATAAACAGAAAAATGGACAGATATTTCTTTCTGGTTTTGGCCACTAATCTAACACCTCTATCCTTAGCATTCAAATTTTTTTTATAATTTGTCACAAAATTAAAATAATAATCAATTTGTAAATAAAATGCAACATAGACAATTAAATTACATATTAAAATTTAACTATGATGAAACTAACCTTGTGCATATTCAAAAGCTTTCTCCATGCCACATGTTAACTCATTCAGCTTCTGTTTACTCTCTTCCTCAGTGATCATATTTTCTACATAATTCTCACCTTGAACTGCCATAAAAAGTTTACACTGAATAATAAAACAGAAAATCTTTGTTAATATTTACATCATCCATCAATCCATAAAGATGCTAGCTTAAAAAGTGTAATCTTTTGCGTTACACCATACAATAATGAGATGCACAGATGCAATACATATTGCTAAACTAAAAGGTTTAGTATAAAGAATTTCTTTTAATGTGACCATGTAAAATTTAACAGCTTATCCAGTTTACTGATGAACATGAGTTCCCTATATGAGGTAAATTACCCAGGACTGGATAGATCAGTTTGAACTTACCTTCAAATAAGAAAATACACCAGAATTTTCTATCTCTTCTTGTTTTTTCTTTTTCAAAATTTTATGATAAGTAACTGGATCAGATTTTAAATGCTGTATAAGCTCCTGAAACAGATGTAGAATCAGTTAGTCTAGAAGTCATACAGAATTTGTTTGACATTAAATTTTGCTCGTACATGTACATCTACTTTGTAACAAAAGACTTCATTACTTACACAGCCAGCTATAAACTTAAATAGAATATGTAACAAGCAACCAGGATAGTCTAGGATACTTTAAAGTTACATATGTGGTGAATGTGGATTCCCTATAACACATACTAGTTTCTATTAGTTTCTCATGCAACTCAAATTAAATCGATGAGCCAAAGGCTTTACCAAATTAATCACTCAATCAGCCATAAAAGAGCTTTACATCTGCAAGGTGTCATTTGGTCAGTTTTTGTGGCAAAAATCCACCTTTAAGGTGTAATGCTCTGGATTATTATACATACCCGAAGGGCTTTCTCTGTCTCTGTTGCAGTTTGTTCCTCATATTCATCCTCTGTCATCTGACTGCAGTATGCACTGCGTAGAGGAGAAGGTTGGTCAAATTCATCCAAGTTTCCAAAACCTTCATGCTGTACAGGGCTGGTGACTGCCATTTCTATGAATTTCCATTAATTATGCTAAAGACATTAAAATATGAAATCCAATATACTTTCTGTTTCTATTCTTGCACTTTTACAGCATCACAATTCTACTATTTTCTTCTTTACTATTGCACAAGTAATAACTGAAATAGCTTGATTATTAGGCAAACTATTATAACGGTTATCTGGCTAACAGAAACCTATCTTAACCAACACTACTCTTATTCAAAACAATGAGACTGCAATAAAAGTGTTACACCTTCTCCCCCCTCCTTAAAGAAAAGAAAAAGGAAAATGCCTTTCCTTGCTTTTTTCAGCATCACCCAGTACAGTATACATGTACAGTATGCACTTGCAAAATTTTTAAAGAGCTCAAAAGGTTTAAAATTAACAAAAACTTATTTTAATCTCATATCAGTAGGGCAGACTATATTTATTTAATTAAAATTCCGATTATTTAATTTCAGTTTCCTAAAATGACGTTCGAATTTTCTCCCCTGACATTGACAATGCTACAAAGAAAGTCTGATTTCTTTGATTTGACATAGGCAGTCAAATAACTATCTTCCTCTTCATCAATGACAATGATCAACCTCATAGTCATAAATAAATCCATTGTACAGACAAACTTTTTTAAACTAAGTTTTTAACAGTACCTTTTTTCAAATTTACCAGTCAAGGTATTACGGCTAGCATTTTTTACTTCTATTAAGACCAGGTGATGTAAAGTCTTAAAAACAAAGTCCATTCAAGATAAGAACTATTCAGGTAAGTTGTTGACTACTGACCTAACAATGTTTACCTTTAAGTAAGCATCTGACTCTTCTGGTTTCATTTGAAACTACCGCAATCTCGTTATACGATAAATCTCGTGACTTGGAAGTAACATCCGGGCAAGTCAGAGTTGGGTCTTACAGAAGTTAGACCCACTTTCTCTTAGGCGCTTTCCAGCAGCTTTTTCGCGCGTCCAAAGTGGGCGACAGGGGGTAAATCCTCTGCTAAGCATTCTCGGTGCTTTTTTTGCATCTGTATTTTGTACTTTCATAGCTGTTATTTTGCTACAGAAGGCGAAATATTGCTTATATTTTGTTTGTTTTGGTCGAGATGGAGTTCTAAACATGGTCGCCATTCAGAATTTTGTCGGTCCTTGCTCATGCAACGGAACGGCCTTCGGGTCTTACTCAGATATTGAAGTAGATGCAAGAGAGTGTAGAAGAAACAGAAGATATGGACAGGAAAACCAACAACCGGGCTTCTTCTGTCCCACCTAAAGGAAATGGGTCGGATTCGGGCAACCGGAAGTCAGGTCGGTTCCCATGATCTTAGCTTTAACCATTTTCTCTACTTTATGCTTTAACGGTATAGAGAGATAAGAGTCTTGATAGGTGAAGTCTTGATCAGCTGGTCTAGTGCAGTGCAACCTTTTAAGCAAAATGTACTTGACAGGGTTTTAACAGGATGTCATAATTTATATGTAGGCTGTATGATTGTGTCCCTTAATTATTGTCTTTAACTTAGAAAAGAGAAAACCCTATAATTCTCCATAATAACTTAATTTGATTTGTTATAGTCATTCTGACTTCGGTAAGAAATGTTAACTTTCCAGTTTTGCAATTTTTAAAGTTTTTTATTAATTGTATTTTCATATATTGATCAAATTCCATGGAGGTCATGGTCATTAATAAAATGAGGATTTCATGTGATTGAGCAACAGATTTGGATGACTGATATCCTTGATTATACTTTTCCCTTTCTGTTTAACAATTTAAGTGAAAGATTATTATAGAGAAAAGGGGAAATTAACATCTGTTATTATTTGGATATTGTTGGCTTGCAGTTGACATTAGTTTTCTTGCTTAGAAAGGGGAATACCTTATTATGACTGGAAAACTGGAAAATGGCTTTGAGATGAGCTGTGGGTTTAACTAAATACGGACTAGACATGTATGAACCATGTGAATTGAAATTGGGTGAAGGCTTACTTTCACTTATTGACAGGTTTCTACACCTTGCTGCAAATTTTCATATGCAGCTACCTAGAATCTGGGTTTCGTGTCTTTATTTTCAGTGTACATAGCAAATCATGTAAATTGTTGTCTTTTTGCTTTCAGTAACTTTGCAAATATGCAACTGAATTCAAAACAGATTTTTTTTTTCATTCTAGATAATGGAAGACAGACTAGAAAACGAGACAATGGAAATAACAGACCAAAACAAGAGCCTGGATTTCAGAGAAAACAGCCTGTGCCGCAGAAGTCAAAAGCATTTTCTGATAAAAGACCTCAATCTAGAGGCAACAAACATAACAGACAGAGGGATGAGGTGAGTGTTTTAGAAGACCGTAAATGAAATATTATGACCACCTCCACTACAACCAAACAAAAAAGTTAAGGAAAAATAGAACTTGAACCACAGATACTCAGTTATAATTGTTAATTTAGTAACTTGATTTGGTCTTAAACATACTTAAGTTTTACATTTATGTGATAATGGGAGGTGAACATGCCTGAAATATTATTTATTTATATATCATTATATAAGTAATATTATTATGACTTGTTACTGTTAAATGGCACTAGGTGTCAATGTTTTGGATGTGTTGCTGCTAATTTAAGGACAAAATGAAATGTGTCAAACTTTCAGGTAGCAAAGGAGGACAGGGCTGGACCTGAGTTGGGTTCGGCTCTGAGGCCCTTTGGCAAAAAGACCAACCTCAACCATTTACTGAATTTTACTTTTGCCCCACGTGAGCAAGACTATTCAGCAAGAACAAGGACTAATGCAGGTCGTAGGAAGGTTAGATACAACAAGGAGCAGTTCTTACAGGCGAAGTAAGTTGACCCATTTTGGACCACTCTAGCATACATTTCATATATTTGTAATTGGTGGACAGCGTAACCAAGTGGAACATTGGAGTCATTACAGCAGTAGACTTTACTTTCATGCATGAGCTGGACAAGTCTGGCAGTTTTGTTAAGCCATCACTTATGGGAATGTAGCATGTTTATATTTCTTCAGATTTGTTTGCATATATTTAAGATAAAATGGTTTTTTATTGCCTAATTGCATGATGATGGGGAACTTCTGTAAATTTATTATTTTTAGTTGCCAGTTCATTGTGTCAACTGATGGCGATTACACTTTGAATGCAGTAGATCCAGACAGTTTGGTGGGCTGGGAACATATTGAACAAGTAGTGAGTATTATATACTAGGAATGAAAATGAGGGAAAAATTAATATTCAATTTACGTTAATGTAAACACATTCATACAGTTTGTTATTTCCCCCATTTTGCAGTTGGATTTCTGCACAGTTAATTTTTGTCTAAGTACTATAGAAAAATTGTATCACATTTTTAATATATATATATATATATATATATATATATGTACGAATGCAAAGGAAACTGGTTTTACACATTCAAGTGAAATGAGTAATATCACAATTTTGCTTTTCTTTGATTTTCAGTTAAGCAGTTTGCTGATTTTTATGCTTTCCATAATTTACAACATTATAAAGTGCTTTTTTTTTTTACCCCTTATTTTCAGAGAATTTTCAGTTTTGAGGTACCTTCCTGTCCCATTTGTTTATATCCCCCTGTAGCAGCCAAGATAACCCGCTGCGGCCATATTTACTGCTGGACCTGCATGCTGCACTATCTGTCCTTGACAGACAAAACCTGGAACAAGTGCCCTATTTGTTATGAGGCAGTGCATAAAGAAGACTTAAAAAGGTGAACGCTTTGATGGACATGTTGTAGACTTGTGAATTATGTTTGTAACATCACATGAATTCTTAAAACTATACATAGTGGGATTTCTTAGGTGGTGCCTTAACCCAATCCTTGTGGAAACTTAAATTATATGTAGCTCCTCTGCTTTTTTCCATAATATACACACCCAAACCTTGCCACATGTTTTTTCCATTACAAATTTTTTATTCAACATTTTGTTGCCCCAAAAATAGTTTTATTCAATTCTTGTTTCCCTGCTATATTGCTCTTGAAATTTAATTGGGTTTACCTGCATTTTTTAGTGTGTCAGCTATGTCAGTCCACCAGTACAGCCCTGGTGACCAGATAACAATGAGACTGATGAAAAAGGAGAGGGGAACTACGTTTGCAATGCCAAAATCACAGTGGGAACCCAGAGAGGGAAGACCCTACAGAGTTGATGGTAAGTTACGTTCAGGGATTGGCAGTACCCTCCACCAGGGCGACTGATAGATTTTTTTTACAGATATTCACAGATATGTCTCTAGATAGATAGATGGTCATTTTGGTTCTAAGTCACCCTGTTGAGAAATCTCAAGGCTGATTACATGGCTGATAATTGTTTGCATAACTGCTCAGGCACTGCCACTTAGCAGGTCCAGTCTAAGTCTGCTTGACAGCAATCAAGACAGTTAATTGCTCTGACTTTAATCACTTGCTCTTCTGTGAAAAGCCTTAGACTGGAAGCTCAGCTCATGCAGAGCGAGTACAAAGCCCTTGGCGCGCGCGCAGAGATAATTGTTTCCACATGGTATTTCTCAACAGGGTGACTTGGAACCAAAATGACCATCTATCTATCTAGAGACATATCTGTGAAAAATCTGCAAGTCGCCCTGGTAGAGGGTAGATTGGCAGCATCATAAGATTAGTAATATAATAATCCAGTAAAGTTTATGTGTGTCATGGCTTTTTACTAATACCTGATATATAATATATATATTTATATGTATATGCATTTATGAACAAGCAATTTTTATCAGATGTCATTATAGAGTATCCCACACTGTACTTTGAATACACAATATAAGCAGTTAACTATGTATTTTCAGATAAGGTTGATACACATTTTGCTAAACTGCTCCTGGCATCAGGCAGTTTTGTGAAAGACTTGATAAATGAAGAAAAACTGGCACTGGAAGAAAAAATGGGACAGGAAACAGATGTAAGTTGTAGTATAGGTCTGCTCAGATTTAGTTAATGTTATTATTCATACTTGTTGGATTTTGTACATTCTTTCTCGTTCAGTACAGAGCTCATAGTTAAAGTAGGTAATCCACTTAATGTAGAGTGAAGACATAATCACAAGAAGTTATTTTTATATTTTAAAAAATATTTTTACATACATTATGATGTTAACATTGTAAATTTTTCAGACTTTGGAAGAATCCTTTATCGAAGGGGCATTGGAGATATTAAAGAGTAAACAAGGGGTTAAGACTGAGGTTGAAGCTGTGACAACAAGACTCCAGTTGTCAGACTTGACTGTAGAGGATAAAGAGGAGGAGGTAGTGCCCATTGTCAAAGTAGTGAGTGAGGTCAGTATGAAGTCATTTAACTGATTTTTTTTTTTTTTTTTTTTTGTGATCTTCTGTGTGTTTACTGTTTTTTAAAATTTGTTCATCAAAAAGTAGTTACATACTACCACATTACTGTAAATTTGTCTAAAGAAATTTGTTTGGTATAGGATGTTTGATTCAGTTTTCAATACAAATATGTGTCTGTTATATTAAGAATGATAGTTTTTTACAAGTGCCACAGACCAGACTAGTCACTTGATGTTTGTTTATCTTGTAGAATGTTGTTGAGTATGTGTCGGCATTTGATGATGTGGAAGAAGAGAAAAAACCAATAGAGGCTGCTGCCACTGCCATGGACACAAACACCTCAGACAGCTCTGAAATGAATGGCTCAAGTCAACATATGGAACACATGGAGGAAGACAAAAGTGCTGACCACAGTGCAAGCATTGGTGAAGTTAGAGTGGACAGTGGGCAGCCTATGGTAGACAGTTGTCTGGTTGAGAATCCAGTTGACCAGGAATTAACAGTGGAAGAGGCTGCCGAGGAACTGGCCCTGCCACCAGCACCTAAACAGTCTGCACAGAAGTTTTTTTACTTCTATCAAGGTAGGGGGATTTTTTAAAAGTGCAGTTTCTCTTTAATTCATGAACCTAGACTGGTTTTACCAAAAAGTCTTTTATCAACAATTTTTTTTTTTTACTGAAAAGAAGTTTGAATTTTATATCTTGGGCATCATCATAGTGATTACTATTTGAAGTCAAACATAACTTTCATTGTATCCAATGATATCTAATGCATGTTTTAATTTGTGGACAAATTTTGTTTTGACTCCATGAAACACTTCAATACAATTATTTCAACCTATTTATCTGTGTTCACCAGCTTCTGATGGCCAGAATATCTACATGAATTCCTTGAACATCCAAATGCTGGTCCAGGAGTATGGTAGTCTGGAGAACTGTCCTGAAACCATCACAGCTTCCATTGTGGACATGGAGGGAATCTTCATGACAGAGGTATGAACATTATGAACACAGACTTCCAAAAAATTTTTTTTGAACAAGGCATATTGTGAACTATGGGAGCATGATAGTCATAAGTGATGGGTAATTAATTCAGAGATATGGTTGTGTAATCTTTAAAGCAGTAAATGCTTGTAAGATAGAGTGCTACATTGAAGTTTTTTATGCCTGTCTTTTATAAAAGGCAGGAGGAATTATTATAGGCAGGTTTCATTACCTTCAATATTATTCATTTTTTGTCTAGAAAAGGACAGGTGAAATTTTGTGGTCATATTGATACCATTTGACTTTTATTGCAGGAGTTGCGTAAACGTCTGCGATACCTGAGCCACATGCCTCTTACCTGTGAATTCAGTGTGGCAGAGCTTGCGCTGAAATCGCCAATAGTTTCCAAAGAGACTATTAAGAAATTTGCAGGTAAAATCTTTGAAGCCTTTCAATCATTGAATTCAAACTTTTGTAAGACATGCTAATATTTAGAAATAGGCTACTTCAATATTACAAAGGAAATGATGATATATGTTCCATTATTCTTAATGATGACATTTGTTTTCACACAAAATGGTGAATGATGTAAAAGGTCATCTGATTCGGTGCACTTTTAACATATATATAGGAATAAGACTGTTAACTTATATTTTAAACTGATAAACATATTTTATTTAAATGTTGCACTGCTTTGTTTTTGGCTCACAGGTCAGATAGATCACCGTAGAAGAATGCGACAGAGGAAAGCTAGGGAGGAGCACAAGAGAGCGAAAAAGATCCAAGCAGAAGAAAACAAAAAATATGGAATTTGTAAGTGGAAGCTTTTCTTTTATGCATCATTAGTAAATTTGGCTTTCTTTTCATCCAAAAGGGTACTATTTTTGTGATCTTTTTTTTTGGTATTTTTCTGGAACTGTGAACCTGTTTTAAGGCAAATGTGTCAGAAGTAAGCTTACTCTGTTTTAGACCCAGAACTGAGAGTACCACTGGAAAGTAGGTCCCAGTTCCCAGAGTACAGCAACAGTGAAGCTCTGACTGATAGCCCTGGACTGAGGTCCTCATCTCCTTTGACCACTGCTTCCACCTCCTCTTCAGCAAACACACCCTTTGGAAGTCCTCTGTCAAGTAAGTTGTTATTGCCAATGTACCCACAGGCATGCATTCAGGCGTACATGTACACAATTGCACCTACACTGGATACCACTTTACTGCACATGCTTGGAGTTCTTACAATTTCTTATTGATTGAAGGACTTCATCGCTGCAAGTCAATTTTGTACCCCAGTTAATTGAGCAAGATAAAGAATATAGTGTATACTTCATTTCAACTAATTTTGTTGACTACTTTTATAAAAAATAAACCTTTAATATAAAATTATGTAAATTCATTTTCATTTCAGCACTGAAGCCACTTGCAGCAGAATTTCAGCCAGGTTCTCCAATCAGTGATGATGGTCAGTCAAGTACTCCTTCCTTTGCACAGGTACATTTTCACTCTGATAACTACCTTAGTGTGGTGCATATTCAGTTAATTGTTCAATAGTTACACAAAGTAGGATTCAAAATGCATTCAAAGATTGGATTGCTGCCTGTTGAACATGTCTAAGGACAGTTTAAACTATTAAAACAGAAAATGACAGGTAAATGGCCTACATCAGTATCACACAAGTAATGATATTAACGCCCCCTGTCCAACCCCAGCAGTCAGCCTTTGTGACACAGCTTGAAAAGAACGCAATTTTTGGAAGTCGAGTCGATGGAAATGAATGGCAAAAATGAAAAGCCTTAATGTGGGATTTGTTCTTTGGCTTTTTCCAAAACTGTTACAGAGTTATGGTGAGTGTCAGGAAAGGAAGATTAAAGGTTGGTAAATCCAGGGAAAATGCTGTTTACGCTGGAATAATTCGTTGAATGTGAATTTTGGCACCAAAATCCTCTTTTGTGTACATTTAATTTACTTTTGTTATTAAAGTAAACATGAAAGAATGCATGGAAAGAATATCATTAAAACATTTGATGCAAAAAGTAAAAAAGAAATAAGAATGTTGATAGAATGGTTGCTAATATAATGGGCTGAGGATAAATGCCATCCGTCCTGTTTGGTGTTACATATATATTAATTTACTGGTGTGGTAGTTGTTCCCATTTTTTTTCTTCCTGTAATTCCTACTAATTTTAGATTGTACATTAAAATATTTAAAGATTACAAATTGTACACATGTAGAGATGAAAGTTGAATGATGATGACGAAGATGATGATGATGATTGTGCCCTAATTCAATTTCAGATGCTAAAGGCTGGCAAGGCCAAGCCCAGTCCAGTAGCAGCCTGGCCAGTGCAGACGTCCAGCACCCCCTCCAGACCCCCCGGCCACAGCCCTGGGTCAGATGAGAACAGTGACAGTGAGGACAGGGTGCCAGTGCCAGTGTTCCAGACGTCATTTGGGGATGCCATTCAAGCTGCTCTGGATAAACTAGATAGCCCAGGCACTGTGGAAGTAGCTGTGAATAATGGTAAGTGCAATTCTGAGAAAAGTTCTCTTGGCTTGTTTTATAAGTATTGCTCTGTAGAAATGTAATGAAAATTAACCCCTCCCTCCCCAATACTGTCTGTACCAGTAAGGCAGATTTAGTGATGAATGAAATTGATTTATCCTTCTGTTTTTGGTAATGTTTGATCCCAGCAACATTTTGCATTTCTCAACCAGTTCAATAAAAAAATGTACACTTTCCCCAATTTATGTGTATGTATTTAACTGTTTGTTGTTCAGATCAAGTATTTCAAAAGTAGACTAGCTTATTAGATGTGATTTGTTATTATCTGAAGAATTTTATGGTGAGCATGTGATTTGTAAAATTTAACAATTTACCCATTTTTACAGGTATTCCAAAGGAAGCTCCAACTACTGGGAAAAAGAAGAAGAAAGGAAAAACTTTGCTCTTCTCCACTTCAATGGCACGGTCAAAGTAGATGGGACACAGGCTGAGAATTATACCATGTTTGATTGTAATTGAATTAACAGCACAGACAGCAATGCTGTAAATATATTTACCAAAATGCCAATTATCCAAGATAGCCCAAAGTCCTGGAAATTAGCATACAAGTAAGAGGAGGTTGGATCATTAGTAATGACAGACTAGTGAGGGCAGTGCAGCAACAAATAAAAGCTGACAAAATTTTATCTTCTGATATCTTTCTGGGTTCTTTCTTGTAAGTTCTGTGGAATTAAGTCTGTTGCACATAGTCACCATGTTCTGTGTGATACTTTTTTTTATTGTTTTCTAAGACATTCAGTGTGCATAGAGGTTCACCCTTATTGCTGAGAGGTTGTTTTACCTCACCCCACATGATTCTTGCACATACTTTAGACTCGCATGACCTCACACAGTACTTACAGGCTCCTTTAAGGCTTTCTTGGAGGATTCCCATTGGAAAAACTAATAGCTTGGATTTGTATGCCCAAGTTCATCCTGCACAGTTTATGCAGCTGCTTCAATATGCATACGGGGATTGTAAGTTGATGCGTTGATAGACGTTAAAAACATTGTAGGCTTTTGTCATCTTGAAGTTACTTTTGTCTTTGAGTGTTGGCTTCACATGATGTTTACTTTTTGTCTTATGATGGTAAAATGTAATGTTATCAAGAAGAGGGGAGGGGTAGATTTTTACTCTCCCCCCCCCTTTCCTGAACCAAGGCATGCTGTAGGTTTTAGCAGTATGACAGGAAAAAGACCATTACTGGTCACGTTTGTATATTTTAGTTGTGCAATTATTTTCCAGGACTCATGGGCAATTTTTTTTCCAGAATTGAAAATTGAATTATTTGCTTGTGACATATCAAATGGATTTATAACCCACCCAAAAATGGTGGAAATAATTTTGAATATTAATGTTACGTGAAATGAGACGTTGCACGATTTCGTTTTCCACAGTGATGAACGCAGGATCTATATATATGTGAAAAATAATCATTTATTATCCATTGTATTTCTTATCCATTGTATTTGCAATACAATTAATCATAGACGTTAAGAAACTGTTCCTCTAACCTGACATTATGCAGGTTCTTGAATTTGTGTACTGAGCTTGTTGAAAACAAAATTGTTGCTTTTTTCTTGTAGTCGGGCATGATTACATCATGATAACAAAATGGGTGAGTTTTGTTTTAGGCTGTGGTACAGGGATTTATATCTGATCAATAAACTTTACACAGTTATAACTGCAGCGTTTTCAGTAACTCGTTCCTTCTCAACACCCGAACCATGTTGGTCCTGTGGCTCTTGGATAGCCTGGCAGTAAATTTCGTCTACGGTTGTCAAACTTGTAGAAACTGAAAGACGAGCGAATATAATGTTATAAAGATTGTGTTTGTGAGAAAATGACTGTGATTACTGCAGTAATACACTTTCTTTCTCGTTATGTAATACGTATTAAGGTGGCAAATTAATCTGAAGGACTTTTTACAACTGAGCTTTCTTCCTACCTTGGAAGGGGGGGGGGCGTTAACCATTTATCCAATAATGGAAGATTATACAATAAACTACTTACCTGTTTCCTTTAAAGAAATAAGAAAATCTGTTGGCGTCTGTCACAATGGTTGCGTCCAAATCACCCGGGATGTTCCTCCAGTACCTCGTAATCGGCGCGGGATATCCCCGAGCAATCCTCATGCTATCTCTCCCTTCTAGAAGCTGGTAGTACTGGTTCCCCTACAAACAATAAGAAATTTTTAAACATTAGAAAAGAGCGGGAGTTTTTAGATCAAAATGTGGAGAAGTATCTTTAAATTGGGCTTCTTGCTTCACAATGAGTACTATATAGGTAAATGAAAAAATTGGGTTACTGAAGGATAACTGTTTTCTTTACCACCCCCCCCCCCTTCTGTATTTCATACGACACAGCTAGGAAAGTGCGCTTTGTTGGAATACTTCAATACCTCAAGTATATAAAATGAATTTTGGAGCGAAATGCCTGCTGTTATTGACAAATATCAAAATCGTACATGGAATGCAACCTGAGGTACATGTGCTGCCACGGCTTGTTCAAATCGACTTCGAACTGATGATGATCGGAACCAAGCCATAGTCCTATTTTGGCCACGAAAGATTTTATTCAAGCTAATGCACTGTATAAAGGAACATATTTTTAATGAATCAGTTTTAATCATATATCCCCAGAAATCGCCGCTGAATAAATAAACGTTTTCATCATGCATGCGTATTTTGTATTACCCTCTTTGAAGTGGTTATCGGACGCATACTTTTTCAGATGCATTTCAAGTCACAGGTGAAGGAAAATGTTATTTCTAATTCTCGCCAAGAATTTCATTGGTTATCTGGTGTTTTTATTATGCTTGAATAATGACATACGCCAATCGTACTTACATTAAAAATGAACAAATTCCCGTTTCTCCAAGTCAAGGCTCCCTGTATGCTTGAGGGGAACCTCGGATCACTGATTGTTGTCCTAGAAATAAGTGTGTTGCCTCTGTACTTGAACAGTTTTTTACCTGGAATTAAAACCTTGAGTTTTAATTGTTTGTATCATTAGAACAGGGATCAGTTCTCTCTTTCTCTCTCTCTCACTCACACACTCACACACACACGCACGCACGCACGCACGCACACACACACACACACACACACACACACATCATGGATATTTTTATTCGAGCCAATATTCCCTCTCATTCTAAGTAAGTATAAAAAAAGTGCACCTTTGAATAAATAACTGAAGCCAGTTCTATCGGAATGGGTGGCAGCATCAATATTACTTGGTGCGCTCGGGAAGTCGGCAGTGATCGCCCTCGGGTAGCCGCGTGCCACTGTTCCCTGTGCTGTTAAACGGTACACCTGACTCCCACTAAATACGTAGTAGTTTGAATTTGATACTGAAAATACGAAATAAAATCTTTGAAAATTTTTCAGTTTAAAAGAGACTTTGTGATTCAAAACTTTAAAAAGATCTATGAAAAGATATTTGTGCTGCATTTATACCTAAAAGTACCTACTACATTCTTTTGAATATGCATATTTTTTAGTCAGGTCGATTAATGCATAATGTATACTATTGATTCTAAAACCTCACACTTAGAAACTGACATTGTGCACTACAAGGTCCTTTCTTAACTGACTGGTCTGAACAGAGAAACTGTGCAGTATAATTCAAGTTAGACTGATAACCATGCAAAGCGTTTACGTGTTTGTTCAAGTGGGGCATATCTTCTCTTTAAATGCGAAAAACCTTAAACTTGCTGAAAGCACCGCAGCAAGACTTGTACTTAAATAAATAAATAATAGCATGTCAAGAAATAGAAATGTCGAGCAGACTATGACGAAACAATAAAAAAAATGGAGTATTGGACTATATTATAGTTCTTACCTTCCATCATGCCGTCGATCCTGAAATTATTGGAGCACTGTGATCTGTTGCCGTTTCCTGTGGTTGGCCCTCTGGTGGGCCGTGGAGTGGGACGTGGGGTGGGCCTCACAGTAGGTTGGGGAGTAGGTGGCCGAGTATTACGCCCTAGAAATAAAAGATTTCTTATTTGACAATGGCTATTGATAAATAGTTATGCAGTCGTAAAGCGTTTAAGATTGTGGTCGATTTCCCACTTCTAAAAGACACAATATCTCACGAAATATGCATTAACAATATTTCTTAAGCAAATGCTACAATTGAATGATTTCCGTGTCTGTCATGCACTAGTATCTCAGAATAGCAAGTAGTTTGGCAAAAAACTTTTAGACAAAGAATTTTATCCTGCTTAAATTCTTTTGAAACTGCCTGACAGTAATGTACAGCTTTAACCAAACAGGTTCAAAGACTTTAAGCCTGAAACTTGAATGTGACTTAAGCAAGATCACACATGCATACCATATATGCGTTGGATTCTCTGAATGTCGTCCCTGCGCAGCGCAAAGTTGCGTTCGTAACCCCCGTAGAAGGGTGCAAGGACAGCTCCACGTACTCGGGAATGCGGCAGGCCGAGGAGATGGCCTATCTCGTGAGTGGCCACAATCTCCAAATCGATCCCGCCTCTCGGCTTGTTATTGGCCGTCCAGCGCTCGCTTTCATCAAAACGAGTGTTGCCATTCTCTGGGAAGAATGCATATGCCAGAACACCTCCTTGAATAAAATAATCGGGGGTTGACTTGCAATAAAAAGGAATAACAGCCGTTCATAGTACATATCAGATAATGAAAAACTGAATTATATTTACTCTTAACATTTAGATGGTGTCTTTCCATGTTAAAAATGCAACTTGTCAGTTTATCAAAACTAACAGTCTTCATCATATGAAGTGTCAATAACTATTTACCCCTTCTTCCAAAGGACCTCCCAGAGCTCATAAACCGAATACGGATGTCGGATCTGCCCGGTGCCCCAATCTGCAGTTCTCTGAATGTAAGTGGAGTCACGTCACTCCAGTGTTTGAAGGCCTTCCTAAAAGCGTCTCTGTCAAAGAAATGGAAAAGAAAAAACTGTAAAATAATAATTTATCAGAGATCGAAATATTCAAAACCAACTTGACGAGATTCATGAAATAATGCGGTGAAAAGAAAATTAATATGTATGAGCGATAGCTGTTCACAGATAAAATTTTGTTCATCGAATTTGTCTCTTTAATTCATTTCATTGATGGAAAATATTATTATTATTATTATTATTATTATTATTATTATTATTATTATTTAGCGCTTTTTTCAGGGTTTGTAAGATTTAATACAAAGACAACTATCTTATCCAATCATACTAGGCATTTTAAGCAAATCAGCAACTGAAAAATAATAGTGACGATAGAATTACACGTACCTTTGGATGTTAGGAGCCATATCAGGTGTAAAGTTTTCCAGTCTCCAAGTAAGGTCTCGTTTCCTCCATCCGCCGTTTCTGGTTTGTCTTTTAGTTATCCTAACACCATACTGTGACGCCCCCATCTCGCTGTCAGGCCCCATATCAGCCATTCCACACCGAGGCATCTTCATCATGAGGCGTGTGCGAAAGTCCATGCGGCCGGTCACACGGATGTGAGCCATTCGTTGGAAGTTCCTTAATTTTCAAATTCTTGTGTTCAGAATTACGTTTTATATGACGACGTAAATTGAAAGACACCCTCGCAACTTAAGTTTTGAGCATCGTAACGATCTTCAGGTTTTAGATATAACGTTTTGATATATGAATTAAATCCCAGTATCTAACTGGATGTATATTTTTATGGAGGTCAAAATTTGAGCATAAAATACGACATTGATCAATTTGCATTTACATTTTTGAAATATAATTATTGAAACCCGGTATTATGTAATTTACTTACTCGATTGCTGTCCGCATTTTTTCAGTGCTCATTTCTCCTTCTCCTGACATATACCCAAACTGATCGAGATATGACTTTAAAAAGAAAAAAAGTATACAATTAAAGACTTACGGCAATACGCAACTGCTTTTTTCAAACAAGCTGGTAAAATTTAATAAAAATAAGGCCAAAACATCCGTGATTTAAATCACTTTTATAATCTAAGTAGCATCTGAAATGAAATGTTGTTTTTTATTTCAAAGTCAGTTGCCATTCTATGGAAGGTCCGGACTTACCATGTCATCATCATTCATATTCACTTGTCGCATCATATTTCGAGTACGAATCTTATCCAGTAAGCTCTGTCCCTGTATTGTTACAAATAGAACAGTGAAGGTAAAGCAGGACAACGTTAGAGCAAACCCCTTCATTTTTCTCCTTGCTTCGAACGTACAATCAAGACTGCTCAACTGTCTCTGTTTTGGTCCTTTTATATGAACCAGGGGCCTGAAAATAACGCCAACTTTTGTTATCTGAGTCAACAGTACGATGATTTTAACCAATGAAAAAAGCCGCGTTATGGACGTCTGTGGGGGTCAGGATGACGCATGTTTTAGCGTTACGTTCTACCTGGTTAAAAATAAAGTTTTTCAGCTGAAGCATGTTATTGAAAATCAAATATTTGTGTCTTTTACGTCGACTTGGCTCAGCATGCCGGATACTTCAAATTCTAGAATACCTATGTTTTTATAAAGAATAGTATGTAGTAATTATTCTAATTTTAGTCGGTTGTGGTTTGCAACACAACACTTTTGCTGTCCATAAAAGAAAACGTGTCTGAATTGAGGAAATATGACAATCGGCAAACACACCCTTTGGAAGTCCTCTGTCAAGTAAGTTGTTATTGCCAATATACCCACAGGCATGCATTCAGGCGTACATGTGCACCTACACTGGATACCACTTTACTGCACATGCTTGGAGTTCTTACAATTTCTTATTGATTGAAGGACTTCATCGCTGCAAGTCAATTTTCTACCCCAGTTAATTGAGCAAGATAAAGAATATAGTGTATACTTCATTTCAACTAATTTTGTTGACTACTTTTATAAAAAATAAACCTTTAATATAAAATTATGTAAAATTCATTTTCATTTCAGCACTGAAGCCACTTGCAGCAGAATTTCAGCCAGGTTCTCCAATCAGTGATGATGGTCAGTCAAGTACTCCTTCCTTTGCACAGGTACATTTTCACTCTGATAACTACCTTAGTGTGGTGCATATTCAGTTAATTGTTCAATAGTTACACAAAGTAGGATTCAAAATGCATTCAAAGATTGGATTGCTGCCTGTTGAACATGTCTAAGGACAGTTTAAACTATTAAAACAGAAAATGACAGGTAAATGGCCTACATCAGTATCACAAAAGTAATGATATTAACGCCCCCTGTCCAACCCCAGCAGTCAGCCTTTGTGACACAGCTTGAAAAGAACGCAATTTTTGGAAGTCGAGTCGATGGAAATGAATGGCAAAAATGAAAAGCCTTAATGTGGGATTTGTTCTTTGGCTTTTTCCAAAACTGTTACAGAGTTATGGTGAGTGTCAGGAAAGGAAGATTAAAGGTTGGTAAATCCAGGGAAAATGCTGTTTACACTGGAATAAATCATTAAATGTGAATTTGGCACCAAAATCCACTTTTATGTACCTTTTATTTACTTTTTTTTTATTAAAGTAAACTTGAAAGAATGCATGGAAAGAATATCATTAAAACATCTGATGCAAAAAATAAAAAAAAATAGGAATGTTGATAGAATGGTTGCTAATATAATGGGCTGAAGATAAATACCATCCGTCCTTTTTGGTGTTAATATTTACTGGTGTGGTAGTTATTCCCATTTCTTTTCTTCCTGTATTTAACCCTCATCCACAAGGAAATGGAACCCTACGTAAACCCTGAAACCGGGCCTCAGAGGCCCGGTGTACCATGAAAATCTGACTCCCATCAAAAAACATTCAAAAATCTAATTTAATTTGAGTAAATGACTATGATCTTGTAGTATGCATAATGGAGGACACATTGGCACTTTTTGTTAGTTTGCAGGTGAAAATTTTCATGAAAAAATAAAAAAAAATTAAAGATTTATATTTTACCACCCAAGGACTCCCCTATGAAAAAGCTATTTATTTGACATTTGATGACCATTTCAACATCTTTTCTTTGAGGATACTTTATGAGGAATATATTGAAAGTACTTGAAAGTTTAATGGTTAAAAAATTGGGTGAAAAAAA